>OY730192.1:99524549-100124549 GCA_963422505.1 Pseudognaphalium luteoalbum | reverse complement strand
ATATGACTTCTAAAACACATTTGAACATACTTTCTAAGTATAAACACTTCGAAATCATAATGATATTGTTGAGATTATTATTAGAAACAATCACCAACGGGCCATACATGTTTTCAAAACTCAATCAAATCAACCAAATCATAGTCATTTGGACAATCTAGTTGGATGAACAACTACAAAGGTAGTCTTTTAAGATACCTACTCACATTTATAACCATCGTGTGTCATGGACACCTTCAGGTTACGAGTCTTCGGACATCAATACTCGGCAAATCAAATCAAGTTTATTTAGTTAAACGCTCCAAGACGCAGGTGAGTCTCATAGCCCCTATTTACCGTTTTACTCAGGGGTGTGATATCATTGCTCGTTTTATTTTACTATATGAACGCAAGTACGAAACCAAACAAATACTACATGAGTTATCTCCCTAATCTTTTCAAAGCCCTCCTCAGCATAGTTTGGTAATACGTTGTAGCGTGAATATTAGTATATGGTACCATATAGGATTGACAATCCTCGTCCGAGTTAGAACGCACTAACTGGTTAAACGGATGTATTAATATTTGTTCAGACGAGTGTAAATTAGGCACTAGTGGGAGGTACCTCGCTCATGATACCTTAAATGTGGACCTGACACCTCGAGTCAAGCTCAGACTGTGTGCTCATGGCTGTATAACTATTATTTTGCTTAATTGCATTTTAAATTCAATTAAATTTTGCAGTTCATATGATATGTTTTGACATACAAACCTGTGAGCATGTATTACAGGTACTCAACACTAGGTTGGGACTTCCTTCATGATATCATTAGCTCGAGTCATCATGCAAAACATTTAGATATTTAGCTGCATTATTATAATTTGTATAAATTATTTATGTATGTAAATCTCTCAATTTAGAAACTGAGCTAATGTAAACTATATTCTGATGTAAACTTTGTTTAAATCAATACAATTGTAAAATGACGCATATAGTGGTCGTTCAGTATATACCTTGTGTGTTTTGATACTTGATTAGTCACGCCCCGACCCGATTCGCTTCCGCAATCCGAATTTGGGCGTTCTTCAAAACAAGTTTGTTCTTACTCGACTGATGGAACCTTATCCACCACTCGGTAGATGGTGTATTTGTGTTCATGAGAAAGGAATGGAAAGATGCCGTCATTACAAGAATTGGACAGGGTTTGGGTGTACACTGATGTTTCAGGAATGAGGGTGATTAAGTCACGTAATTTCGGAGGTTTGACTTCATAATCATCTTCGGGGAGATAATTGAAGTGGACATAATTTGGTAAATTAGGTGAATGAAAAGTTGGAGAGTGATCTTCTGGGGATGATGCAAGGTCAAGTAACTGATCCGTGTTATCAAAGTCCAGGTAATGTTTTGGAATGGAAAGTGAGGTCCTAAATTTTTCTTGGATTTCGGAGGTTTCCTTAGTTTCAGAGGAAGAAAGTGAAAAGAAATCAAATCCTATCTCTTTTTCTAAGTAGTTAAAGAATTCTGTTTCATCCATTACCTTTAATTCATCCTTTGAAATGAGGCAAGAAGTGGGTTTTCGAGTTGTCATTTTTAAACTAATACTATCCTAATTAACTAATTAATACATAATTACTTAAATTAACTTTCGAAAGATACCTGAAAAGATTTCGATCAGAAGGATCTCCTAAATACTAATACTTAAGGCGGCTTTGAATCGTACGTTTACGATTCCCCGGTAGCGGCGCCAAAAACTTGATGCACCCGCAACCGGTCGTTGTTATTTCTAATGGTGATGCGGGCGCATCAGGGGTTTTAAAATTTATATATAGCGGGGCTTAAATTATATGTATTACCTTCTCTGATTAATAAGTGGTAAGTATAACCTAAGATCGTTCTATGAATCGAAACGTGTGGATGATTAAAGTTGGTTCTTTCGGTAGGGAAGTATTTAGGATGGAACAAAGTAGGTAGGTTTGAGGGTCTTAAACTAAAGACAGATAATTAAAGTGCAAGAAAGTAAATTGCAGGAAATTAAAGTACAAGAAAACAGATAAAGATAAATATGTGATTGCTAAGACTTTGATAATTAATATTTCGGGATGACAGACTAAATAGGGACAATACTTAATAAAATAAATAAACTATTAGGTGTAAACTCTAGAACCCTACCAACTAATTTTCCCATTGGCATGTCACTAGGAACTAGGTTATCATGATTCTGATCAGAGCAATACGCAAACTTCCAATACTTATCTAGTTGAAAGATAAACAACTTATCTTGGTTTTAAACCGAGGTGCATGAATCGGCAGCGTATCAGCTCATAGGTCCGACCGTTCTTAACCCCTAATATAGTTTACTACTCTATTAGCTTGCAGATTAATAACTTTGTGTGTTTAGACCGCCGATTTTGTAAGACTTAGTGTTTTAAGGATTCTAGGTTGCTAGGACTTTACTCTTATTTCTAAGCCTTGTTGTTACTTACTAAAGCTTGGTTCCTTCGACTTATGACTTAAGCTTCTCCTTTTCAAATAGTTATACATCCCTGGATTATTCGCAGTTTATTAAAACGTGTTTCATATGCAGACCATGTCTTTCAATAATAAACAGTGTACTTTTCATGGTAGTTCCACGGTTTCTTACATCCAACATGCGGTCAAGAGTAATTGACAATATGAATGACACTCTAAGCTAACAAAATGTAAAGCAGTGCAGAAATGTAAAACTAATATGTACAACGAGTGGTTTCACTGTGTCTTACTTATTGCATGTCATGGGCACAGATAACTACTTACCATAATTAAGGTTGATCAGATCCTAATTACTAGGTTGCAGTCACGTGGATAACCGGAAAGGGTACTCCATAGATTAAACTTAAGTTCATAAAGTCCTAACAGTACAAGGGTTACTAATTCCTATTTTATCTTAACGTGTTTTACGAACATTACTTTACAGTGCGTTGACTTTCGTAGGATATATCAGTTAGTTGTGAAGTTGTTTTATCCTTTCGGAATTCCAACTATTAAACCAGAGCTGATTCCAGTGATATGACTACATTCGGTCATTTATGACTTCCATACATTTGTACTCTACTTGAAAGCATTTCCAGTACTACATCGAATAAACAGTCGAATAGGGGCCATGATATCACTTTACGATTATCGTACACTAATTATATAATGTCATCTCTACTTATAATTATCTAAGTCATCAACAATCACAATAATAAACTACTCGCAATTCATGGCAACAAGTAAATCACATACCAAGTAATAATGCATATTTAAAATACGAAGTAAAACAAGTATGATAAAGGTTTATATATCACCCGGAAATAAATGCGTAGCAGCGTATTATTATGATTGACAACTCTTTCGGACATACAAAGATTTATCTCCTAATTCCTAGCATTCGTTCTAGCCTCTATGTTAATCCGTATATTAATTACAATAATCCTAGACTGAGAAACACTATAAAATATAACAGAATTTCTAGAATGAGAAAGTGGGTCTTTGTAGTTCTAAGAGTGTGTGAGGTGTGTCTTTCAAATGAACCAAAGGCACCTATTTATACTTGAATTTTGGTGCACTTTATCAACTTGGAGCACATGTTAGCAAAAGGTGATGAAAGGTCTAGCACGTGTACCCTAAAGTGCGGAAAAGTCTAGCACGTGTACCCTAAAATTTCAGAAAGTGCTAGCACATGTACTAAACGAGTACACACAAGGATGGAAAAAGGAGTGGGAGACGGCTGGAAGCCAGCCAGCGGCGCCAGGATGCCAGCTGGCGGCGGCTGGTTGCCAGCCGGTGGCCGCCCGCCCCGGTTCACCATCCATTCGCTCGCTTCCTGTTTCGTACGTATCTTCTTCATTATGCGTCCGTTTGCGTTGATTCTTTTTGCGTTGGATTCGTTTTTCAAAAACGAAGACTTTGATGAAAATAAATCCCTGAGATGTGTCTTTGATCTTTAGATATCTTGTATGAATCGTTTGAATCTTTTGGCGTATGCAGAATCTTCATTCTTTATCCGTTTTTGTTGATTCTTCTTCTGTTAGATTCGTAATTTGAAAACGAAGATCTTGGATAAAATAAATCTTAGTGGTGGGAACTTTATCTCAAATCTTGTCTCGAATGCTTTGAATTTTCAATTGTGCGTGGAATCTTGGTTTTCTGCCCATTTTGCGTGATTTTTCTCGTGCTCTCGTGTTTGCACCTTCTTTGCATAATATCACTAATTTAAGTGATAATTGAGCTTATATACCAAGTATTAGTCTTAAATGAGAAAGATATCGGTAGTAAACACATGACTTTTTACACGATATCACTCCACTCCATCCACGACTTCGATCTAAATTTTAGGACGAAATTCTCTTAACAAGGGGAGAATGTGACACCCGAAAAATTAGGGCTAGTAATTAGTTCCTAATCATCTAATTAATACATGTAATTAGTTCTATGTTAGGCTAATTGTATGTATCATTATATATTGTTATATATATACACATACGCGATTAAATTTAATCGTGCATTATTATGTCTGATGCATTCCGAATCATTATGACGGACGTTGGTGAACTCAAATTATTAAATAATACAAAATTATTTAATAAACATATTAGTTTCTAAATATTATTTTGATTATATTTTATAAGTATTTCGTCTCGTATAAAACTCACCGTACGCGACAAAGAAACGCGTAATTCACGCCCGACAAATGAAATAAACCTAAATTATATTTTTATAACTCAAAACAAAGTATTTGATAAAATACTTCCATTAAAAATACCGAGATTTGAATCGAAAATGAAAAACATATTTAAATAATGTATAGCATTTAACTAAATGTTTAAACGATCGGGTAAATAAACACGGGTATAACACCAAAGTTGGAGACAAGATTTAAATAAACCTTGCCTCCTTTTGATGAGGAAAAATCGGCCAAACAAGATCCACTTTTTGTGGATCTTGTTCTTGACCAACTAACCAAACCACACCCCTAATTTCTTCATTCAACACACATATATCAATCTCACTCTAAACTAAACTCTCTCCCTCTCTCTCTCTCACTACAATCGGAGAACACCACCACCATCCTCCTCCACCATCAACCACCATCATTTACCACCATTGTGAAGAAGAAAAAGCAAAGGAAAGGAGCTAGAGGCATAACCGAACATCATCCATCTTTACTTGTCTCTATATCATCGATTTACTTTGTAAGGATCCATTTTCCTTCTTTAGATTTACTTGATTTATAGTTATAAACATGTTTTATTGTTCATCTAGCCAGATGATGTGCAAAAAATAGCTTAAAACACGTTTTTACAAAACATATTTATATGTATATAATCTGTCCCAGAAAATACACCCCACCAAATCGTCTATAACTTGAGTTCTATCTTGAAAAAACACTTGAAAAATATACCAAAACCTTCGTATTTTTGTTAGCTACAACTTTTATGTTGAACACTTCCTCCAGAAATACACGGGGATGTACAGAAAATTAAATTAGTAGACGAAGATCAGTTTTTGGCCGAAAATAAACCTTGTTGTTTCTTGATTTTATTTACCTAACTTAGAGATCTCTAAAACTCTTGGAAAATTTAGGTAAAATACTAGAGATATAGTTGCTTAGGTGTGATTTTTGGCATGAATTGTTGCGGAGTTTGAGTTGGTTAGAACGAGAGGCGAACCAAGTGAAAATCCGGAAAACACACACACCTAGGGGCTGTTTTGGAAATGCTTTTAAAACTGAAACTTTGAGTTAACCATAAAGCATAACGATAATTTTATAAGGCTTGTTTAAACTATTTAAGACTTATGTAAAAGTCTCAGGTCAAACTGAACTCGTTTGACCCCGTTCACGAACTTGAAAAACCTTCAAATCTGCAAAACTGTAATCTCAAACGAACCTGGGAAACTACACTTTCGCGTTACTACGAAACTTGACTTTCGGTTTGACTTTCGGATACGTCTATTTGCGAAACTACTACTTTCGCCTATATAAATACTTTCGCAAAACTTCACTTTCGCACCACAATTACTTTCACAGATTTATGCAGTTTCGCTCAATACTACTTTTGCATAACATATAAACTTAGTTTCTCTTAAGTGGCACTTTTAACATCAATCACGAATAACAATATACGATACAACTCAGTAACGCATGAAACATACTTTATAAGTATAACGTTGAAACATTATAATAATAATACTTTGAAATTATTACTACAAATCTCACCAATGGGCCGTACATATTTTCAAAACACAAACAAACAACTAAACATTGGGACATAACTAGTTGAGTGGACAACCAGCATAGATGATCTGTCAAGACATCTAATCATTATTATAACCTTGAGAGTTTAGGATGCCCAACAGGTTACAGTCGTTGAGACGACATCTTTTCATTGTACTTCATCATTATTGCTTGATAGCAACATGCTAGAATTAGGTGAGTCTCATAGCCCCACATTTTACTGTTTTTACTCCCGAGGTGGGAATACATGCTCATTTTCATTACATGTGTACACAAGTACAAAATTTGATATATTGACTGCATGAGTTTGTTTTACCTAATCATGAAGCCCTCCATCACATAGTTTGTTAGTATTTTGATAGCGTGAATGTTAGTGTATGGTACCATATAGGATTGACAATCCTCGTCCGAGGTAGTCACGCTACCACGATTGCGGTCGAACGGACGTATTATCATTTATTCATACGTGTGTTGATTAGGCATACGCAGGAGGCACCCTCGTTCAGGCACTTAATTGTGATCCTGACACCCTCAGTTAAGCTCAAACTATGACCTCATGGTAGTAATATACAATCATTATTTTATTTGCTTAATTGAAAATCATCATACTTAAATCTTGGGGTTCATAACTCATATTTTATCATTATACAATCCTGTGAGCTCACCAGCTTTTAGCTGACCTTTTAGCATGTATTCTCAGGTACACAACAGTATTATGACTGCTCAGGATTAGCTAGCTCGAGTCGCATTCAGACATCAGAAGATTCACATGCATTTCTACATTATGTACAATTAGATATGCCTTAGAATCTCTAACATTTAGCTTGCGAGCTATTGTAACATTATAACGTTGTGAAACTTTTATATATCAATGTAACAGTTTAAACGACGCATATAGAGTCATTCACTTTATCTTATGAGCTAATGATATTTGATTAGTCGCACCCCAACCCAAATCGCTTTCACAACCCGATTTTGGGGGTGCGACACCTAGCTTATCAATGGAACCCTCTAGAAGCTCAGAAATGTATTTTTGCATCCGTTTCTACAAATATATATATATATATATATATATATATACTTTAAAACTACTCCTTCTACGAAACAAGGAAATTTAATATAAATAGTTACAAGACATCGATGTTAACTAAATCTCTTAAAAATATGCAATGGAGATATGTATCTGTTGGTGTGTTTATAGTAGTAAAAGTACATACGATTGCATTTTTAGTTTCTTTATTCTTTGTGATTCCATCCTTAGAGAAGCAGGCACAAAACATTTTCATTCTACTTGGTTCACATCCCGAAGTTTCCTGTTTAAACAAATTAAAGTTGTTTATTAAAAATATATAGACATATTACATATAAATTCTATAACCTAGACATATAATTACTATATATGATAGATAATTACCTTTAGTTCTTCATAGACTCTCGCATAACTTTTTTTTACCAGTAACTTAACCATCTTTTTTTTCGCCCTACTTTCCTTGTTCCATCTTCTTTTTCGCCCCCACTTTCCTTGTTTATATCAATAAGTTTCTAATGTGAAAAAGTGAAAAGTCAAAATCAAAGCGACTTATTTATTATAAGTGAAAACAAGTATTTCATACATTACTACTTAAAAAAGAAAACACAAGTTAATACCTTAGACGAATCTTATGAAACTAGGGATGACAATCATCACACAATCCGTCGGATATCCATCCGATCTGATACACTAGTGGTGCATATGGATGAAATAAGTGGATATGGATGTGGATATCAATATGTCATCCACTGATGCATCCATTTACCACCCAATTTTTTTATATATATCTTATGAAACTATTAGGATATAATAAAATGTTAAGTATTAGTTTAGTTTTAAATGACTAATTGATAATAAAAAGTGCTTTATAATATCAAGTTATCTAATACGATATACTTTCAACATTAATATTTCATCGATTATAAACATTGTCTATTATGTAATTATCTAAAATTCAAATTTAACTCTTGATTTGTATTCAATATAAGGGGTTAGTATCATTTATGATAGTTTTGTGTTATTATTATGATCATATTCGTAATAACTATGATTATTTTCATTAAAAAAATAAATTTATCAAAATAATTATTGATATCCAATGAATAATCCATTTACCCGCTTAACCTGGCGGAAGTAGATACGGATGATTAAATTAAAATTAAATGGATATGAATCGGATGTGGATATGACTCCATTCGATTCATTGCCATCCATAGGTGAAACCCATTAGTTACTCCCTACGTCCCAAAATAAATGTCCAAATCTAAAATGCACACAGTTTTAGAAAAGTTACTATCTACCAATAACATTTCAATTTTACCCACTAAAATCTTTTTTGATTGGCTGTAATGGAATCTGAATACTTATTTTAGGACAATTTAAAATAAAAAATAACAAAGACAATAAATTTGAGAATGAGTGTCTGTATTTTTTGTTTCAATATTGAAGTTTACAAAGCTCTTATGTAGAGCAATTTGGGACTAAGGGTCTATATTTTCTATTTCAATATTCAAGTTTACAAAGCTCATATCAAAAGATATATATCTTTTTGAATATTCAAGTTTACAAAGCTCTTAGACCATTTCCATCAGGCCTGTCGGCTGGGCGTTGGTTCAAACCGACGGAATTGACACCGATGGTACCGCGCAGTCGGTTTGGTCCATCGGTATTTCTCATCGGAAAATCGATGTGTGTCAGTTGTTTTTTTGTGGGGCCTGTGTGCTAATATTTAATTTTTTTAAACATAGTCGTTTGAGAATTAAAAAATATATATATATTAAAAAATCTAACAGTTATATACTTATATAGCATGTTTTATATAAAAAACTAGTTTTTTTACTATAAATACACACTCCCTTTTCCAAACAATTTACACTACAATTCACAAACTCTTTCTATCATACAAATATTCATACACTTTTTTCACTTTCACTTTATTTTGTAAAATGTCTTCCAATTCATATCTTAAAGATTTGCAAGTGCTCACGAGGGTTTTGATATGATGGCTACGATCGATATAATTAGTTCGATAGACTCCGATTCATCCAACGAAGAGCAAATTCCGATCCCAAGAGCCCCCCGACAATACTTTAGTAGAGATAGTGAAGAAGTGGGTGAACGTTTGTTTCTAGACTACTTTGCCGAGAACCCAACATTTTCGACGGATATCTTTCGAAGACATAATCGGATGAGTAAGTCATTATTTATCCGTATATGTCAACGTATTTTATTATTTTCCCAAGATCCAATATCTGAATGCTTTACATATTTTCGTCAACGTCCTTACGCAACTGGTAGACCCGGTTTTAACGTTTACCAAAAATGCACTTTCGCCGTACTCCAATTGGCATACGGTTGTGTTGCGGGTGCGTTTGATGAGTACTTACATATTGTAACACCCCAATTTTTGTAAGTGTATATTTTGTTTTAAAAAGTATTTTAATTGTTATGTATATATGTTTATTAACTTGTATTACAATAATAGTAAGAAAATAGTAATGAGCAAAGTAGAAGTTTCTGAACTTCAAAAGTTTGTTAGTGGTCAAAATAGAAGAAAGAGAACTCGAGGGTAGAAAATGAAAATAGTTTTATATAATTCCCTCTCATGAAATTTCTGGAATTAAAAAGAGACTGTGTGTGTATTATACATACGAGAGAGAAGGAGGGGAGGGAAGAACATAGCAAATTCCATCAAATTGGAGTTAAATTTTGGAAGTTTTAAGTTTAATTCTTACCTAATTTTCATCTATGAGGTAAAAACAACACTCTAATCTTTTCAATTTGATGATTTAATAATTTTGAGATGAACCCTAATTTTTGGATTTTGATAAAAGTGGTCATTTTATTAGTATATGTTTTAGATGATGATTATTATGAATAAGAGAACTTGTGTAAGTGTTTAATGATGTATTTTATTGTAGAACTTAAAGTGTGTTAAACTTAGTTAATATAGAGAAGTTATACATGATGATGATGGTAATGAGAAATTGTAGTAAGTGAATTAAATGATCATGTAGTGATAACCTTGATAAATGATACTTAAATTCTTATGAGTTTAGCTAAATTAAGTAATTTATATGATAATGATGATTTAGTGTTATAAAGTTGTTGTCGATAGATTGTAGTTAAATTAATTAGTTGTATGTTTAAATTCATGAGAATAGAGAAATATGATTAGTAGAGATAACTTTGAGTAAATTGTGTAGTAGTAGTGATTATGCCACTTTTGAGTTAGAAGTGAGAAATTTGTTGTGTAGAAGGTTTTCATCTAAGTAGTGAATAATCTTGTTTATATGATTATATGATTAGGTTACAAGAAGAGGTGTTAGAGATAATCTGTTGAGCTAGTACATTCTTATCAATTGGCAAAGGTAAGTAGTGGGGGATGGAAACACTAATTTAGCTTATTTGTGAATCTTTTATGATGATTAATAATAGTTTGTTGTAGGTATAGCACGTTGTATGTTATTTATGTAGGTCAGAAATCGGGGATTCAAGTATGGCGTTGTCCATGTCTTGATACTATTGTAGTGTTCCTTTGAATAGGAACAAAGTAGTAGAGATTGTTCCCTTAAGTAGGAACAGTGTAGCAGAGTAGAGGATCCTTATTTGTGAGTAGATAGATCATTTGAAAATGGTCTATGTGTTAAATTGTTCATACGAGTATGATCACCTAGTAGCATGATAGATAGAGCATACAAGTATGTTCTATAATTGGTAGTAAGTGGATCATATGAACATGATCATTTTGTAGTAGTTTGTAGTTGTAATTATTGTTTTCTATTACTTACTAAGTATGTTGTGCTTACCCCCGTTGTTGTATGATTTTTGTGTAGGTAAAAGCAGGTTAAGTGTCAAGTTGGGCAAAGGAGACGAGGATCGGTTAGTGGTGGGGTTTGCTACAAGTTAGTAAGTCAAAATCCCTTGTGTAGAAATCATGCTCTTGCTACAATTAGGAAAGCCCCGTGTGAGTTATATGAAAGTGGTTTGGGTATAAATTTGTAGTTTTGTATGTTTTGACCCATTTGTAGAATGTTGGTATAAAAATGTATTGTTATGAGTCGGGTCAATTGTAAATGGTAATAACTCATAGCGTATGTCAAATGTTGTAAAAGGTTGTAGAATGAATGTAAACCAAATGGTATTTGGTTTAGGTCGTAAAAGTGGTCTAAACGACCATAATTTGGATTGAGGTCCAGATTTGGCGTTAGTGAGAATTTTGAGAAAGTGTAAATAGAAAAGCCTTTATTTTGTTGTATGAAAGGTGTCTGCAAATTGTGGTAGCCGAAGGTTTAACGAGTAAAAAGTTACACATGTTTGAATTTGGGTTTAAAACCTAAGTTTGCAAGTAGGTGTCTGAGTCCAGGGATTGTACGCTATCGCGTGTATACTACACTATCACGTAAGATACAGTAAAAGGGTGTTACATGATCCCATGTGAGTTGGTAGGATCGCGTATCATAGTGTAAAACGGTGACTGTGATTTTCAGTGTAAGTACATGATTCCATGTGAGTTGGTAGGATCGCGTATGGTGTTTGAATACGCGATCGCTTGAGCTTTTGTAGGATCGCGTACAGTGACTAACTTTGGTTGGTCTGTTTTGAATACAATATCATTTAAGGGTTAGATGTATGTAAAGTACGCTACGGTCAGTGAGATAATTGTAAGTTAATTAGAAAGAGTAAAAAAATAAAAAATCAGGGCGTTTCACATATGGCTGAATAAAAATCATACTTGTGTTTAGATAAGTTTTGTAAATGTGTATTTCATCTATTCTCTACTTGTGTTTGGCCTTGAAAAAATTACCAGTAGCATGGCAAGGTCAATACATTAGAGATGATCCAGGTCGTCTAACAATCATGCTTGAAGCAGTTGTCTAGTTGTCTCTTACGATTTGTGAATTTTGCACGCTTTCTTTTGTCCATCGGGTTCGAGCAACAATGTTAAAGTCCTTAATTAATCAGATTTATTCTCCGATTTACTACAAGATAGAGCTCCCTAAGTAAATTTTGACAATTGTCGGTATCGAATTCACCAAAGGCTATTATTTAGGCGACATGATTTATTCAGAATGGTTGACTATTGTAAAATCGTTTAAGTATCCACTAACTTAACAAGAGATTCGCTTTAAGAGATACCAAGAATCCGCAAGAAAAGGTGTGGAACGAGCATTCGGTGTGCTTCAAGGCCATTGGCAAATCATCAAGAATGTTGGTCCCTTTTGACTAAATAGATATATAACTACTTAACACAGTTAATTGTAGGTGGGGGGGTGAATACAATTTTTCAAGTTTAAAGTAGATTTATTGATTGAATCAAAATTATAGTTTACAACAATTACTTGCGGAAGACAAAAGACATGCTAATCTAAGTAATTGTAACTTGATGACAGATTTAAATATAACAAGTCACTCAGTCAGAGACGTTGATGACTATCAGTGATCTCAACACCCAAGTGTTGGCACAAAGCTCGCTGACTAACAGGAGTGGCTGCAATAGATTAACGGTTATATTTAATGCGGTTGAAGGTGTGTTTAATACGGTTGGTGGATTGAGTATTTATAGCCATAAATCCTTGATATTATCTTAGAGATAATATTTTAACTGTTTGAATAATCTTTTAAAGATTTGATAGATAAGGTAGGAGAGTATCAAATCTTTAATGGCTTATTCATGGGGAAGGTGTTTAAAATATAATAATACGTTTTTACAGAAAAAGTAAGGTACTTTTTCTATAAGTGAAGGTTTGTTGACTTCGTGCATTATTGTACGCCGGTTATACAACTATTATCCACTTTGTAGAATACGCCTTCTAAAGTGCACAGGTATCCATCAGACCCATGCGCTTTCACAGGGAATAGTTGCTGGAGTAGTTAGGATAACCATTGATCTTCCACTTCAATCAGAAATCTTCTATCTATATCTTTAGTCTTTGACTTCAGTTATAGGTGTCAGTGTCTTTCAGCATCTATGGATAACTTGCCAAGTCTTCAAGGTATAATCAGTGTTACAGACACGTTGATGAAGGCTTGCAAGTTATAAGGCATGTTGCTACACATGTAGCGAGACCACAAAGGTAAGGGACGCTGAGACATATCAACATCCAAGAACTAGTCTGTCATACATATATTATAGAGGCAGGGTCAGTGACCCAACAATCTCTCCCTATTTATTTATGACAAAGCAAGTTTTTTTATATCATAAATAAATAGCAGAAAATAGACAACTTTCACAGGGAATAGTTGCTGGAGTAGTTAGGATAACCATTGATCTTCCACTTCAATCAGAAATCTTCTATCTATATCTTTAGTCTTTGACTTCAGTTATAGGTGTCAGTGTCTTCCAGCATCTATGGATAACTTGCCAAGTCTTCAAGGTATAATCAGTGTTACAGACACGCTGATGAAGGCTTGCAAGTTATAAGGCATGTTGCTACACATGTAGCAAGACCACAAAGGTAAGGGACACTGAGAAATATCAGCGTCCAAGAACTAGTCTGTCATACATATATTATAGAGGCAGGGTCAGTGACCCAACAATCTCTCCCTATTTATTTATGACAGAGCAAGTTTTTTTATATCATAAATAAATAGCAGAAAATAGACAACTTTGATTTTATATCATAATCAAAAGTTTTACAAATGAGACACTATGACATTACATTTTCATATTCTTGCTTGATTTTTACATATGAGTCAGTAGTATCTTGAGCCATTCTCAGTCTTAGTTCCTCATCGATTAGCTTTAGAAATTCTTCATCAGTGTTGCTTGATCTCCCTATGAATCTAACAGCAGCAAGATGCTTTGTCTTGGCGATGGAGATTTCAGAGGCCCTTTGAAAGCTTTGCTTGGTGATAGGATCCATGTAGAACATTCAAAATTAAGGACTCCTGATCACTCTTCCAGGCATAAAATGAACACCAGCAGGAAGAATATGGTTTGTTCCTTCACAGTCAGGGAGAAAGCTCATCTTTTGAAGCATCTTTGTTTGTTTCAACTTGTCTTCTTTGGTTGGTTTCTTGGTGCTTTTTCTGCTAGAGCTGGTGGAGGTACTTTTAAGCTCAACTTGAGGATGAGAGAGCGGTAGTTTCAAAGTCTTCTTAGCTTCATTTAAGTCGGCAAAGATTTTATCTAGAAGTTGAAGCAAGACTTGTTTGTCTTACTGGAGCTGTTCTGAATGCAGGTATAGATCTCATAGATTTCAGAGAAGCCCAAGGTTGTCTTTATCTTTGATAAGGTAACAATATCGATTTTGTTCTTATCTTCTCTGAATAATTCCAAGTTGTTTCTTGCTCGCTGAGTTTTGAAAAACCTTAGGAAAACTTTGACAATCTTTTGTGGAAATCTTCTAAAGGAGATGAACTTCTGAATGAACTTTATTTGTTCATTCTTATCTTTAAGATTTTGTGCTCCCTGTTTCAGTACCTGTTCTTGAATTTTTAGAGCATCAGTGCCCTTCTTTTCAACTTCAGATTCCACTCCTGTCTTCAGCTCAGAAATTAGCTTTTCAGTTTCAGCAGCCTTTTCTTTTTCAAGATCTTTGCATTTTTCTTGTAGATAAGCAACCTGAATGTCTTCTAGTTGAAGATTTAATTTCTTAGTTGCTATCTTTAATCTTTCTTCCTCTCCCATAATCTGATCAGAGCTCGAACTTTCCACCCTAATCTTCTTTCCCTTCTGATTGATAATATCATCATCATATCCTTCATCATCCTCATCCATGATTAATTTTCTTTTTCTTCGACTGGATGACTGCATTGGATGTGAGCTTGTTGCTGCAGTGTCAGATGAAGGCTTCACGGAAATTGATGGATCTTCGGGTGTTGTATTGATTTGGCTTTTCATTTCTTTATCAGTTTTTGTTGTTTGGAAGGGTTGAGCATTTTCAACACCAATTTTATCATATTCAGCTTCTGCAGTATGCTCCCCCTCAGCTGGTGTGGTCTCAGGTGGTGTTGTTTCTGATGCTTTCACTAAGCGCTCCCCCTCAGCTGTTGCACCAACAGTTTCTATAACTTCAATGATAATAGATTTCTCCCGCTCAGCTGATGGAGGAGCAGCGCCAGTAGCTGGAACCTTGGAAATCAACTTAGAGACCATACGCTTGAGAACTCCTTTTAGTGCCTCAAGATGTTGGCCAAGAAGTTTGAAAGCAACCATGGTAGCAAGCTAAAATCCCCTAACATCACTAAGCACTTCTCGATCATAAGTGGTGAATCTGGTGTCATTCAATGTCTGCTTGACCTGTGCCTCAAATGTAGTGACACTGGAGATTATGGATTCAACCTTGGAGGGAACAGGATTAACAACAGTGGTCATTTCTTCAACCTTATATGCAAGATCTTGAAGCTGTGTTGTCAGGTTGGAAGAAGCAGTCCCTGTAGCTTTTTCAGTTCACTCACATACTCACTTGTGGATTCTTTGATTGATGAAGTGATGGGAGCACTGAGTGATTTTACTTCATTTTGAAGCATTGAGAGTTCAGTGGTAAGGGATACAACCTTTTGATTTAGCTCAGTGAATGACTTTTCAGTGGCAATCATTTGGTTTTCTTGTATTGATGCCATCTGATCAAGCTTTTTCAAGATAAGAGCAATAGCATTTCCAGGTGGTGGGATCGAAGGATGAGGTGGTGTATGAGGTGGTGTGTTATGTGGTGATGGTTGTGGAGACTGTGGAAGCTATTTAGAAATATGTACAATATGTGAAGCAGGTCGAAATTGATCATAGGTAATGTTGGTTAACTGATAATCAGAGTCAGAATCTACTTCTGATTGAGTTCCATGCGCAATATCATCAGGTAGAATGTCTTCTGTTTCTGTTGCTGATCCAGAGAGATCACTGATGTTCACGATGTTTTCGAAAAATTCAGTGGTGACTTCAGTGGGCAACAGACCATAAAGAGAGAGCCCTTCCAAGTATAGATTTGCAGTATCAGTTTCCTCTGGTTCGGAAGGTGTCACACCCCCAAAATCGGTAATTACATTTATTTATTTTTAGCGAAAGTATTTGATTAATAGCGGAAGCAATTTATAATCAGCGGAAGCATTTTAAGTATACAGTTTAACAGCGGGGGTGCTGACATTACAATAGTGCATTCACTGTATCAGAGCATATGATCATACAGAACATATATATTTAAGTTGCCAAAGTTGAAGTTGTTACAAAAGGGTACGACTTATAAAGTCGGACAAGTAGTAGTGTTGTAGAACAACATAAGTTTTAATAAATACAAGTTTATAAAAGTGGATTTCGTAAGTATAACCAATGAGATTGGTAATACAGAAGAAATCCAAGTGTCCCAAAAATAGCATCCTAAACAGTCTGGGTAGCTTACGTCCTTTATGCATTCGTAGTACCTGAGTCCTAATTCCCTGAAAAACATAGTAAACCATCAACATTGAATGTTGAGTGAATTCACAGGTTTAGTATATACGTAGTTAAACCAAGTTTAGTATAAATCATTAATGTACACAAACATAATGTTTATATGTATGGTAGGAAACACAAGTATTCTAATTAAAGAAAACATATCCTGATAAGTAGTTTACAGGAAATACAGGTTTATCAATCAAGTAAACATCTCCAAATAGATAGTGGCAGGAAATACAGATTTATTATTCAAATAAACAGTTCCAAAATAATCGTTTGTAGGAAACACAAGTTTAACAATTAGGTTTTAATTTCCTACAAAAGTAATCGTGTAGGAACACCTATCCTATTAGGTATCACAGGGAATACCATTCCCAAATCAAGTTGTAGTTTAGTTGTTTAGTTTATGTGGGAAATATAGACTATGATCCCTCTAAGGTGAGCGACACCTTTAAAGTTAAAGTAACGACACCTAGTGCTATAACCAATCCACGACTAGTTGATGTTGTTGCCTCAGTAACATGGTAAGTATACACTCCTCGTTACGACTGCCATCGTGTGGTTGGAATGACCAACGAGTTATATCCTGGGAGGGTTGTCAAATTGATAGTACTATTTGTATACTCAGTGGCTAGAGTCACCTAGCTAATGGTTATAGGTTGAAAGCACTGGGACTTATGTGCACTACAACTGCCTCACGTAAACCTAGGTTCATACCAAGATGCGTTGTCTAATTCCCAAATAGTTATGAAAAACATTTCATATAATTAACAGTTGTGTATAAAGCATAAAGCATTTATATTAATCAGTTTAGTATAAAAGCATGTTGAGCAATTATATAAAACAAGTTGCATGTAATAGCACATAGTTCTATATTTTCCACCCCTTGTTTTAAAAACATTTAAAACAAGTAAAAGGTAGGGGCTGTGAACTCACGGTTTGAGCAGTGATGGGATGTCTAGCGGATGAGAGTAGCGTAGCCCGAAGAATGTCAACCTATATGCAATAACTGTATTAACATAAGTACTTTGATTGTCTATCAAATTATGTTAACAGTTCGTTTATTTTGAAGAAATTGTTGATTTCTTAGATCGTACTAGTTGTTGGTGACGATATGTTGAAACATACGTAATATTTCTCGAGTCGTATCTTGTTAAGTATATAAATACATGTATGTAGTTGTGTATATATATATATATATATATATGAATATCGTTTCGTTCCTCTTGTACATATATATAATTGTTCTATATATATGTATAAAAATATACTTGTTGTATATTATAAATCGTACGTTTGTTACACGCGAGTTCCATTTGTTAGGAGAATGTTCGTTCGTGAATATATGTAATATATATACCATTTGTCATATGTATATATATCTATATATATATATAACCGTATATATATTTTCAATAAGTTGTTCACGAAATAAAATATATAAGTTATCGTTTGTTAAAATAAATTCCATTTTGTGAATATAACATATTCTCAAATAGAGCATAAATGTAAGTGTGCATATATATATATATATATATATATATATATATATATATAAAGATTGTTGATCGTTATATATATACATATAAAATAATGTTTAAAGCGATATGTTAAGTTGTTTACTTTATACTTGTCGTATTTGTTCCCGTTTATAGATTAAATAAACGTTTTCGTTCCAAAATTGTCGTATATACATATATATTCCATCGTTGTCAAATATATATATATATATATATATAATTTTGTCGTTGAGTATATTTAGTTGTATCATTATGATAAATTGAAACTATAATACATTATTGTGTAAACGCACGCGATCATGTATATATATAAGGAAAATATATAGTACACAATCATTTTTAAAATTTACGAGATCACATAATGTATTAATAATATTGGTAAATACTCCATGTTTCCTTTATATATATATATATATAGTAACAAGTTCGCGTGAATCATGGTTTCAAATTTATTGGATCAAAAGTCTCAATAAACGAATTACTAATATTTTTATCACAAAACACGTGACTAATTTATCATATTAAAAGGTAACATGAAAGAATTTTAATCCAAAAGTATACGGGGTTTGCAAATGTTTTTGTATCATCACTAGTCAAAATTGATGGTTGTGAACCTCTTGACTTTAATTACTTACCATGTACAAGTTACTCTACACAAAGTATTTTCTTCTTTGTAAGAAGTTGAAATTTGCAAACTTTCAGTGCCACATAGTAAATTTTTGTTTTAACTTGGATCCATAGTTTTAAGTATTCAATCCATCAATCCATCAGAATCATCAAGTATATACATAATTAAGGAGTGTTTACTATATATATATATATATATATATACCAATTATTTTTGTAAGAAATTTGAAGAGTAAGAGTTCCTCACAGTGGTAAACTATGATGATGATGATGATACGATGATGACATGATGATGATAATGGTGAAGATGATTTGTTGTAGATGATGATAAAGAAAATGTTGTTGCTTTAGCTATGTTTCTGTTTGTGCCGATCAAGAAAAGAGAGAAACCAATAATTGAGTGTGGTGGTGGTGAGTACTGAGAAGTGGAGAGAGTATGTATATATATAAAAATGAAATAGGCTTACTTTTTCAATATAGAGTATGGCTCAAATAGCAAATTGTCTTAAGATATTTTTATTTGTAGTATAAGTTTGGGTATTTATCCCGTTAATTTCATGTACGGGTATAATTATTTGTACCCCTTGTACCACCCAATTATTCATTTGTTTAAATATTATTTTAAACATAATAATTGTTGAAAATAAAAGCGAAATATTTTATTAAAATAATTAACAAAAATTATTTCAAACTGTTAGTCAGTACAGTTTATCAGTTTGGTTCGCGTTTGTTACATTTAGTTCTAACGTATAAAAATTTATATTAATAATAATATAAATTAAATAATATTCGTAATTAATAATTGTTCATTATTAATTATTTTGTTCACCAACTTTTGTATTTATTTTTGTCGGGTTCATTCCGATAAGTTTGTACGTAACTATAGTTAATTACGAAATATGTAATATTGTTCGTATTATATTTTTAGGGTTGTTAGCCTTATCTCACATCAAAGGTTTAGTTTTTAGTTTTCGTAGGGAATTAGCGTAAGATCCGTATTACTAATATGTACTGAAACATATTGAAATTTGAGAGTTTTCACATTCTCCCCTCGTTAAAGAAATTTCGTCCTCAAAATTTAAGTTGTGTTGCGAGGTTCTGGCGCGTGTTCGAAAAGGTTAGGGTATTTCTTGCGCATTTCATCTTCGCGTTCCTATGTACACTCTCGGCAGCGCTTCGAGTTCCAACAAACTTTGACAAGTTTGATCCGACTACGTCGGAGTTTCTGTGTTTTCATATCAGACACTTCGATAGGTTGCCCCACAAAAGTTAATTTTCGTATCCACGAAGACTTCGTCAGGAAAAATGATGAATGTTTCATCAGAGGGACACTTTTTTTCAGGTTAGATACATGAAAAGTGTTGTGATTGTTGTTGAGCTCTTGAGTTAGTTTGAGCTTTTAAACGACAGGACCAATCCTCTCAAGGATTTCAAAAGGTCCTATATATCGTGGGTTCAGTTTTCCCATTTGCCAAGTCATGTTACCCCCTTCAAGGGCGATACTTTGAGTAGGACTTTGTCTCCTACTTGAAACTCAATCGGTTTTCGGTGGTTATCAGCATAACTTTTTTGTCTATCTCATGCCACTTTTAATCGTTGGAGCACCTGAGTTATCTTATCAGTGGTCTCTTGGACAATCTCAGGTCCAGGCAGCTGTCTGTCACCCAACTCTGCCTAACAGAGTGGTGATCGGCATTTGCGCCCATACAACGCTTTGAATGGTGCCATCTGTATACTCGTGTGATAACTATTGTTGTATGAAAAATTTTCTAGAGGTAAATGGGTATCCCAATTACCTCCAAAGTCTATCACACATAATCGCAATAAGTCCTCGAGCGTTTGTATCGTTCACTCACTTTGGTCGTCGGTTTGTGGATGGTAGGCAGTACTCATATCCAGTCGAGTACCAAGTGCCCGTTGGAGTGATTGCCAAAAGTGAGAAGTGAATCGGGTATCTCTATCATAGATAATGGATAATGGCATGCCCTGTCTGGAAACAATCTCCTTCAGATAGAATCTAGTCAGTTTTTCCATCTAATCTGTTTCCTTAATGGCTAAAAAGTGGGCTGATTTTGTCAGTCGATCAACAATCACCCATATGGTATTTGCTCCAGATGTTGTTTTGGGTAACTTTGTGATGAAGTCCATAGTAATGTGTTCCCATTTCCATTGTGGCAATTCAGGTTGTTGCAAAAATCCTGAAGGTTTATGATATCCAACCTTAACCTTCGCACAAGTCAGGCATTTGCTAACATATCTAGCAATGTCTAATTTCATGCCAGGCCACCAGTAGAAACCTTTCAAGTCATGGTACATTTTGTCCGCACAAGGATGTATCGAGTAGTTGGACTTATGAGCTTCCTCCAATATCAATCGGTGCAATTCATCTACACATGGAACCCATATCCGGTTCATAAAGTACAACACTCCGTTGTCCTTCGTTTCGAGTTGTTTTTCCATTCCCTTTAAGGATTCTTCCTTAAAGCGTTCGGGAGCAAAAACTATTCGTAGAGCGTCACGGATTTGGTAATGAGGTTCGAGTGGATTGTCAATCCCTAGGCTCGAACTTTGCGAGGTTTGACTCGTTCTTTACGACTCAGGGCATCAGCTACTACGTTTGCCTTGCCCGGGGTGGTATTTGATCTCACAATCGTAATTGTTTAGTAGTTCGACCCAACGTCGTTGTCTGATGTTTAGTTCCTTCTGGTCGAGTATATGTTGGAGACTCTTGTGATCAGTGAATATGGTACACTTGGTGCCATACAGATAGTGTCTCTAAATCTTAAGTGCAAAAATGACTGCTCCCAATTCTAAGTCATGCGTCGTATAGTTTTTCTCGTGCACTTTCAGTTGACGTGATACATATGCATCAAAACACAACCCAATCCTTGACGCGAAGCATCGCAGTAGACAACAAAATTTTCTACTCCTTCGGGTAATGATAGGATGGGTGTGCTGCTCAGTTTTTGTTTCATTAACTGGAAAGCATCCTCTTGTTTCTCGTTCCATTCGAATTTCTTGTCTTTTTGAGTTAATGTGGTAAGTGGTTGGGCTATCTATGAAAAGTTTGCGATAAATTGCCTGTAGTAGCCAGCTAGACCATGATATTGTCGTACTTCTGTGGAGGTTTTAGGTGCTTCCCAGTTGTTAATCGCTTCGATCTTGGATGGGTCCACGTGAATTCCCTTGTCATTGATCACGTGACCAAGGAAATGAACCTCTCGCATCCAAAATTCACATTTAGAGAACTTTGCATAAAGTTTCTCTTTCTCAAGCAGTTCGAGGATGGTTTTCAAATGTAGTTCGTGATCTTCTTTTGTTCGTGAGTATACTAAGATGTCGTCAATGAACACAATGATGAACTTATCAAGGTATGGTTTGCATACTCTGTTCATGAGATCCATGAATACTGCTGGTGCATTTGTCAACCCAAAGGGCATGACAAGGAACTCGTAATGACCGTAATGAGTCCTAAACATCGTTTTAGGTACATTCTCTTCTCGTACCTTCAGTTGGTGGTAACCAGATCATAGGTCAATTTTCGAATAGTAGCTTGACCCTTGTAGTTGATCAAACAGATCGTCAATACATGGTAACGGGTATCGGTTTTTGATGGTTACCTTATTCAGTTCTCGGTAATCAATGCACATCTGCATAGATCCATCCTTTTTCTTGACAAACAACACCGAAGCTCCCCAAGGTGAAAAGCTCGGCCGGATGAATCCTAAGTCTAGGAGCTCTTGCAATTGCGTAGACAGCTCCTACATCTCCGATGGAGCTAGACGTTAAGGTGCGCGGTCGATCGGTGCGGCTCCAGGCACCAGATCGATGTGAAACTCAACTTGTCGCGGGGGTGGTAACCCCGGTAACTCATCAGAAAAATACTCCTGGGTAGTCACGTACAATAGGTACATCTTCCATACGTCCCTCCTCGGGTTTCTTTTCTACAATGTGCGCCAAAAATGCTTGGTATCCCTTTCGGAGATATTTACTGGCTTTCATTCATGTAATCATTTTTGTGGCACTTTTTCGTTTCTAACCTTGGACCACAAGAATTTCCTCCTGTCGGTAGCAGTAAGCGTACCAACTTATCGTAACATATGATCTCGGCGTGGTTCTTAGACAACCAGTCTATACCGACTACCACGTCGAAACTTCCCAACTTAACCGGTAGCAAGTCTACTTCAAAGAGATGACCCTCTAACTCCAAGGTACAACCCGGTACTATATCTCCTGATTCGATAAACTCACTATCGGCTAGTTCTATAGTAAATTTGTTATCTAACTTACGTGATTCAAGTTCTAATAGTGGTCTAAACTCAGTAGACACAAAACTTAAATCAGCACCCGAATCAAATAACACAGAGGCATAATGGTTGTTTAAAAGAAACGTACCAGTGATGGTGTTAAGGTCATGGTGTGCCTCCTGTGCTCCGATCACGAATGCCCTTCCTCGAGCCGGTTGGTTGTCGTTGTTGTTGGTGTTGTTGCGGTTCTAATTGTTAAGTTTGGGGCATCGGTTCCGATAGTGCCCCAGATCACCACACTCAAAACACCCCTGGTTTGGACGTTCATTGTTTGTTCGTGGAGGGGGGTTGGTTCTACAGTCCTGGGTTTTGTGACCCCATGCCTTGCAGTTGCCACAATACCCACACCCACCCTCGTGGTGTCGACCACACTTGTCACACTTGGGTTTGTTACCCAAGTATGGCTTTGCTTCAGTGGTAGTGGCAGCGTAGGCCTTAGCATTTCCTGAATGCTTCTCACCCTTTTGACCCTTTTGGTCACTCCATTTTCGCTTTCCATTTGCAGTTCCAGAACTACCAGCATCATTGTTACCTGATTCACCTTTTCCTGACACAACCTTCTTAGTCAGGGTCCCCATTCTGACCGCCTCATCGGTCAACCTTTGTACTAGAGTAAAAGCACTCCTGAATGAGTCGGGTTTCGATGATGTAACCAAACTCCTGATCTGTGGTACCAATCCCCAGATATAACGCTCGACGCTTTTATACTCAGGTGTCACTATATGTGGCACTAAACGTGCTAGTTCCTGGAACTTGGTTGTATAACCGATGACATCGGCACTAGTCATGGTGATGTTCCACAGTTCAGTTTCTACTTTCTGCATCTCACTACGAGGACAGAACTCTTTCAACATCATGTTTTTCAGTACTCCCCATGACAAGGAGTGGGCAGTTTATCTTCCAAGAGATTGGAGCTGACTGTTCCACCATGTTAGCGCCTTGTCAGTCGAGGTGTAGGTGGCATACTTCATCATACAGTCAGGTAACAGTTACTAATGTCCAGTACCAACTCCATCTTTTTTATCCAGTGGATAATACCAATAGCACCCTTTGTGCCATGGAAAGTACTTGGCTTACAAGCGAGAAATGTCTTGTACGAACACCCTCGGTGGGTATTCGCAGGTGTCTCACCGTTAACAGGGGTCATCCCGCTGTTATTTACCACATTATCGCAGTTTCGGCTTGCCTCATACTAAGCAATGCCTTCAGCTACTTTTCGCGCAGTGATTTTTTCAGTCGTTTCCTCATTGATGGGTGGTGTGGTGTTTCGTCGACTATTCCTAGTAGTTCATTGCTTGGGTGGCATGATTCCGTTTTGCGATGAATAAAATGCAGAAGTCATTGCCAAGGTAAAGAATGCGAAGAAAGACGTTTCACATTGTTTAGTTATTGATCAATGGGAAGAGTTAACGGTATCTCCGTCACGTATCTTATGACTATGAAGTGACACATTGGACATTCGAACCTGGTCGTATAAACACATATATGTCATAATACCTTTGCAATTACGTCGGCCGCCATAATTGTTAGGGTATCCTTTCACATATGTACTTATTACCAAACTCTACATCACAATGTTCAACCATGTTCCTATACATTCACATATACGAGTGGCAGGAAGTTTAAGTGAAATGATACTTTGAGCAATATGGTACGGGTAGATGGCATTTACCATTTCGCATTGTTAAGCCAATATAAGTCGCTCAGGTACGCAAGTGCCTCATCTGTATAGTGCACAAATAGATTAAATGTGCGATAGAGTCGTGCGGTGGTTTCTCGTGTGCCAACGTGTCGTTGTGATCGTAATCGTGTTCATAGAGTTACTCGTAGGAATAGTTTACGTATGAATAGATATTTCTCTAGACGCGCTTTGACAATAGTTATCGTATGCAAATGAATTATGCATGTATGAATGTTCTAGCCAAGGTTATAGTCTAGGTCTTTAAGGTTTTCAAGTCACTTAAAGACTTCTAGTTCGCTATAACCAATGGCTCTGATACCAAGTCTGTCACACCCCCAAAATCGGTAATTATGTTTATTTATTTTTAGCGGAAGCATTTGATTATTAGCGGAAGCATTTTAAGTATACAGTTTAACAGCGGGGGTGCTGATATTAAAATAGTGCATTCACTGTATCAGATCATATGATCATACAGAACATATATATTTACGATGCCAAAGTTGAAGTTGTTACAAAAGGGTACGACTTATAAAGTCGGACAAGTAGTAGTGTTGTAGAACAACATAAGTTTTAATAAATACAAGTTTATAAAAGTGGGATTTCGTAAGTATAACCAATGAGATTGGTAATACAAAAGAAATTCAAGTGTCCCAAAAATGGCATCCTAAACAGTCTGGGTAGCTTACGTCCTTTATGCATGCGTAGTACCTGAGTCCTAATTCCCTGAAAAACATAGTAAACCGTCAACATTGAATGTTGAGTGAATTCACAGGTTTAGTATATACGTAGTTAAACCAAGTTTAGTATAAATCATTCATGTACACAAACATAATGTTTATATGTATGGTAGGAAACACAAGTATTCTAATTAAAGAAAACATATCCTGATAAGTAGTTTACAGGAAATACAGGTTTATCAATCAAGTAAACATCTCCAAATAGATAGTGGCAGGAAATACAGATTTATTATTCAAATAAACAGTTCCAAAATAATCGTTTGTAGGAAACACAAGTTTAACAATTAGGTTTTAATTTCCTACAAAAGTAATCGTGTAGGAACACCTATCCTATTAGGTATCACAGGGAATACCATTCCCAAATCAAGTTGTAGTTTAGTTGTTTAGTTTATGTGGGAAATATAGACTATGATCCCTCTAAGGTGAGCGACACCTTTAAAGTTAAAGTAACGATACCTAGTGCTATAACCAATCCACGACTAGTTGATGTTGTTATATTAATCAGTTTAGTATAAAAGCATGTCGAGCAATTATATAAAACAAGTTGCATGTAATAGCACATAGTTCTATATATTCCACCCCTTGTTTTAAAAACATTTAAAACAAGTAAAAGGTAGGGGCTGTGAACTCACGGTTTGAGCAGTGATGGGATGTCTAGCGGATGAGAGTAGCGTAGCCCGAAGAATGTCAACCTATATGCAATAACTGTATTAACATAAGTACTTTGATTGTCTATCAAATTATGTTAACAGTTCATTTGTTTTGAAGAAATTGTTGATTTCTTAGATCGTACTAGTTGTTGGTGACGATATGTTGAAACATACGTAATATTTCTCGAGTCGTATCTTGTTAAGTATATATATACATGTATGTAGTTGTGTATATATATATATATGAATATCGTTTCGTTCCCCTTGTACATATATATAATTGTTCTATATATATGTATAAGAATATACTTGTTGTATATTATAAATCGTACGTTTGTTACACGCGAGTTCCATTTGTTAGGAGAATGTTCGTTCGTGAATATATGTAATATATATACCATTTGTCATATGTATATATATCTATATATATATAACCATATATATATTTTCAAAAAGTTGTTCGCGAAATAAAATATATAAGCTGTCGTTTGTTAAAAAAAATCCCTTTTTGTGAATATAACATATTCTTTCTCAAATAGAGCATAAATGTAAGTATGCATATATATATATATATATATATATATATATATATATATATATAAAGATTGTTGATCATTATATATATACATATAAAATAATGTTTAAAGCGATATGTTAAGTTGTTTACTTTATACTTGTCGTATTTGCTCCCGTTTATAGAATAAAAAAACGTTTTTGTTCCAAAATTGTCGTATATACATATATATTTCATCGTTGTCACGTAAATACTCCATCGTTGTCGTTGAGTATATTTAGTTGTATCATTATAATAAATTGAAACTATAATACATGATTGTGTAAACGCCCGCGATCATGTATATATATAAGGAAAATATATAGTACACAATCATTTTTAAAATTTACGAGATCACATAATGTATTAATAATATTGGTAAATACTCCATGTTTCCTTTGTATATATATAGTTACAAGTTCGCGTGAATCATGCTTTCAAATTTACTGGAGCAAAAGTCACAATAAACGAATTACTAATATTTTTATCACAAAACACGTGACTAATTTATCATATTAAAAAGTAACATGAAAGAATTTTAATCCAAAAGTATACGGGGTTTGCAAATGTTTTTTGTATCATCACTAGTCAAAATTGATGGTTGTGAAACTCTTGACTTTAATTACTTACCATGTACAAGTTACTCTAGACAAAGTACTTTCTTCTTTGTAAGTAGTTGAAATTTGCAAACTTTCAGTACCACATAGTAAATTTTTGTTTTAACTTGGATCCATAGTTTTAAGTATTCAATCCATCAGAATCATCAAGTATATACATAATTAAGTAGTGTTTAGTATATATATATGTATATATATATATGTATATATATATATGTATATATATATATGTATATATATATATATATAAATTATTTTTGTAAGAAATTTGAAGAGTAAGAGTTCCTCTGTAACACCCCCAAATTTATGGTTTAGCGGAAGCAAGATTTGGGTGTTACTAATCAATAACAAAGCACATAAGATAAAGTGAACGACTCTAAATGCGTCGTTTTAAACATTACATAAATAATATAAAGGTTTTACATTGTTGTTCTTGTTACAAAAGCTTGCAGCTAAATGTAAAAGATTCTAGGGCATATCTAATTTTACAAAATGTAGAAATGCATGTGAATCTTCTGTAATCTGAATGCGACTCGGGCTAATATATCCTGAGCAGATCTACTACTGCTGGGTACCTGAGAATACATGCTAAAAGGTCAGCTAAAAAGCTGGTGAGCTCACAGGTGTAAGTTGATGAAATCCATGTTATGAACCACAAGATTTAGTTTAGTGATTTGCAAACATGCAAATAAAATATGAGTGTATATTATTGCCATGAGCACATAGTTTGAGCTTAACTGAGTGTGCCAGGATCCACATTCAAGGACCTGATCGAGTTTGCCCCCGGCATGTGCCTAATCCACACATGTATGAACAAATGAAAATGCATCCGTTCGACCGCAGTCGTGGTAGCGCGACTACCCCGGACGGGGATTGTCAATCCCATATGGTACCATACACTAACATTCACGCTATCGCAATATAAACAAACTATGTTGTGAGGGACTTCATGATTAGATAAAACAAACTCATGCAATCAATATATCGATGTTTCGTACTTGTGTTCATATGTAAAACAAATCTGAGCATGTATTCCCACCCCTGGGTTGAAAACAGTAAAAATGAGGGGCTATGAGACTCACCTGAGTCTTAGGTGTTTGCTAATCAGCAAATAATGATGAGATACTATGAGGTGTCCAAAGACTGTAACCTGTCGGGCATTCACAACGCTCACAGTTAGTAAATGTGTAGGTGCCTCTAGAGAGCACCCATGCTAGTTGTTCATCCAACTAGTTATGTCCAAATAATATGGTTGTTTGATTGATTAGTTTGAGTTTTGAAAATATGTAAGGCCCGTTGGTGACGGAGGTGTAATAATAATTCAAACATTATTATTATTATTTGTTTTTGGCTGTGATGTATACTTATCAATGGATTTGTTTTTGGTTGACCAATTGTTGTACCAATGTATAAGGATTTTCGGAAATAAAAATTCATGCGACAATTGTGAAAAATACTTGATTATCCGACAATAGATTTATGCGACAATGGGGAATTCACGGATACTATTCATGCGACACTAAGGGATTCACGGATACTATTTATGCGACACTAAGGGATTCACGAATACTATTTATGCGACACTAAGGGATTCACGGATACTATTTATGCGACACTAAGGGATTCACGGATACTATCTATCCGACAATGAGAAGTGTCGGGTACTGTTTATCCGACAATGAGGATTGTCGGATTTACTTATGCGACAAAGTCGAAGTTCATGGCTTGGGATTCACGGAAGGCATTATCCGACAGTGGCATTGTCGGATAATGGGATTCACGGACTTGGTTAAGTGTTAATGATTATTCACGGATTTGTTATGCGTGAATGATTATTCACGGACTTAAGATTTCATATGATAATAATGAGGATTGACGGACTAAATAACTCACGGGTTTTTGTTTATGCGTGAATGGTTATTCACGGATTCTATCCTACGACAATGGTATTCATGGATTTCTACTCGTGCGTCAATATGTATTCTCGGATTATTACTCATGCGTCAATAGATTAGTTATTCATGGAATGTTATTTACGGATTGTTATTTATGGATTGTTATTCACGGATTGTGACAGTGAGTAGTGCGACATTAAGTTATGCGGCATTGAGTTACAAAGTGTATATGTTATGTATCACTAAAGTTATGGTCCGAAAGTGTAAATTTTGAAACTTAGGGTCCAAAAGTGCAGTTTTTCGAGAGTTAATCCGACAGTCAAAGTCAATCCGTGAGTCAAAAGGTCAAATTGTCGGAGTCATTGTCGGATTATTTTACTATTGTCGGACTTTTACTATTGTCGGACTTAGATTTTTACCCGTGTTAAGACATTAATTTGGTTAAGTAAAACTTAACGAATCGTTCTGAAATTTTTACACAAGATTCCCCTATGTCTTAGCTTTCCAAAACATATTTGTTCATCGATTTTAACCAAGCACAACTCGAGATATAATTTTACAAAGTGAAAGTGGTCCAACAGCTCTTTTAGTTGACATATGTGTACCAATATGCTCATATCTCAAGTTTTACAAAACTTCACAAAACGTTCCAGTATGATTTGGAAAGCTAACAAAATTTGTAATCTTTTCCCATTGGTCTAAAGTTATAATTCGTTCCATAGCCCGAGATCTACTCATTTTGATTTGGTCAAGGTTCTGGTCAGATTCATCAGATCTGCTATGTACTTTTATTTCAGTAACTAAAAATAGCAAATGAGCTTATATTTTTATGAGGCTTACGGATTTGAAAAGTAGACTTCTTAAACTTGATTTTAGGCTCAAGAAACGTTCAATTTCATGTTTTAATGATTTTTATATAATTTGTTGAATTGAGAACAGAAATCTGGGCAGAAAACAAAACTCAAGATTTCAAGTTCTAAAATGCGATTCGACTTATGTTTTGGACATTTTCTAGTTAAATGAGCAACTAAACATGTATACAAGTGTATTCCAAGTAAATCTAGCAAAAGATCAAGAGTCCTTACAAAGAAGTGGTGAGGAGAAGGAGAAAAGAGTGCGAAAACTTGTTTTCTTGAATTTTCCGACGTGGCGGTCGACGGTAGTTATATGGCGGACTTATGGTGGCACAAAGGAGGTGTTTGATGGTGATGGGGGATGTTTTTGATGGTTTGGGGGTTGTGAAAACCGTCCACAAGAGAGAGAGGGAGAAGAGTTGAGTGCCAGAGTGGAAAATGTGGAATGAGGTGAGGGGTATAGTGGGTGATTGAAGTATGGTGCAAGTATGTGTGTTCAATAAGTAAAAACTACTATGGATGGTCAAACTTGGGGCTGCATTTTCGTGGGTCCCACACACTATATGGGTGTGTTTAATTATTTATCCAATTTGCATTATTTGCGGTTCTCGTTTACCCGATCGTTTTACGTTTTAGTTAATCGTATAACGTTTTATATAATACGTTTTGTTAACATTTAAAGTATGATATTTTTACTTGAAGTATTTCTTTAAAATACTTATTAGTGAGTTACAAGATATACTTTGACTTTATCTCATCCATCGGGCGCGTTTCGCACGTTTTCGTTGCTTACCGTTACGTTTTAATATAACGTATAATCGTGTAATATATTAAAGTAAATAATGTTTGTTTGGATAAATCCACATTATTTTCAATAGTTTGTCACCAACGTCCATAATATTGTATCGGGATCCGCCCGATATGAAAATGCACGATTTAATCAAATCGCGTACGTGTGTACATATATTAGAATATATCAATACACAAAATGATACATATAATTAATCCTAATTACATGTATTTGCACATATGATTAGGCACTAAATATAGTCCTAATTTGACGGGTGTTACATTCTCCCCTTGTTAAAAGAATTTCGTCCCGAAATTTAGTTCTGAGTCGTGGTATGAGGGGAGTCCGTGAACAAGTGTGGATATTTGAGTCGCATTTGGTCTTCCCGTTCCCAAGTGAATTCCGGACCACGCCACGAATTCCACCGGACTCTGACGATGGGAATACGACTTTGTTTAAGTTGTTTGACCTCACGGTCCATGATTTCAACAGGTTCTTCAACAAAGTGAAGCTTTTCGTTGACGCGAATCTCGTCAAGGGGGATAATAAGTGTCTCATCAGACAGACATTTCTTTAAATTTGAAATGTGAAAGGTAGGGTGCACACTGCTGAGTTCGGACGGCAGTTGCAATCGATAAGCCACTGGGCCGATCCTTTCAAGGATCTCGAAGGGTCCAATGTACCTGGGGTTTAGCTTTCCGCGTTTGCCAAAACGAATCACGCCTTTCCAAGGCGATACTTTCAAGAGTACTCGATCCCCAACTTGGAACTCGAGTGGTTTGCGTCTCACGTCAGCATAACTTTTCTGACGATCACGGGCAGCTTTGAGTCGGTTCTGAATCTCAGAGATTTTCTCTGTGGTTTCGTGTATGAGCTCGGGACCAGTGAGTTGGCTGTCTCCCACTTCGGTCCAACAAATCGGTGATCGGAACTTACGACCGTAAAGTGCCTCGAATGGTGCAGCTTTTATGCTGGCATGATAGCTGTTATTGTAGGAAAACTCGCACAATGGCAGATGTCTTTCCCAGTTGGCACCGAAATCAACTACGCAAGCTCGTAGCATATCTTCCAGTATCTGTATGGTTCGTTCACTTTGGCCATCAGTTTGAGGATGGTATGCGGTACTCATATCGAGACGAGTACCCAATGATTTCTGAAGTGATTGCCAAAAGTGAGATGTGAAACGAGCATCTCTGTCGGAGATAATTGAGATTGGGACACCGTGTCGGGTAACGATCTCCTTGACATAGATTTGTGAAAGGCGCTCCATTTTATCGGTTTCCTTGATTGCAAGGAAGTGAGCGGATTTAGTGAGACGATCGACGATCACCCAAATAGTATCGCAACCGCTCGGTGACTTTGGCAATTTGGTTATGAAGTCCATAGTGATTTGCTCCCATTTCCACTCAGGAATACTGGGTTGTTGGAGCAACCCGGACGGTTTTTGATGTTCAACCTTGACCTTGGAACAGGTAAGGCATTTGCTGACATAGCCGGCAATTTCGGCTTTCATGTTCGGCCACCAATAGAATTCCTTGATGGATACATTTTATCGGATCCAGGATGGATAGAATATTTGGACTTGTGAGCTTCATCCATCACTAAGTCTCGCAGGTTTCCAAAGGCAGGCAACCAGATTCGGTTCATGAAGTACCTAACTCCATTAGGTTTGATTTCAAATTGCTTATCCATGCCTCGCAAGGCTTCATTCTTAACATTCTCGGGTTTCAAAGCTTCGAGTTGAGCAGCGTGAATCTGAATGGTGAGGTCATTATGAATAGTCATAATGAGAGCTCGGACTCGTAGCGGTTTTACACGCTCCTTGCGGCTGAGGGCATCGGCAACAACATTTGCCTTGCCAGGATGATAACGGATCTCGCAGTCATAATCGGTGAGTAATTCGACCCACCGACGTTGTCTCATGTTGAGATCCTTTTGGTCAAAGATGTGCTGGAGGCTTTTGTGGTCGGTAAAGATGGTGCACTTATTGCCGTAGAGGTAATGCCTCCAGATTTTGAGAGCAAAGACAACAGCTCCCAACTCAAGATCGTGGGTGGTGTAGTTCTTTTCATGAATTTTGAGTTGTCGTGAAGCGTAAGCAATCACTTTGTCTCGTTGCATCAGCACGCAACCGAGACCTTGATGAGAAGCATCGCAGTATACCACGAAGTCATCAGTGCCTTCGGGTAAAGATAGAATCGGAGCACTGCAAAGCTTTTGTTTCAGAAGTTGGAATGCTGACTCTTGTTTATCAGTCCAGTTGAACTTTTTGTCTTTCTGAGTCAGGGTTGTGAGTGGTTGAGCTATTTTTGAGAAATTCTCAATGAATCGCCGATAGTACCCGGCCAACCCCAAGAATTGGCGTACCTCGATGGGAGTGGTTGGCGCTTGCCAGTTTTTGATGGCTTCTATTTTTGATGGATCAACATGGATTCCTTGACTATTGACAACATGTCCAAGGAATTGAACGGATTCTATCCAGAATTCACACTTGGAGAATTTAGCATATAACTCCTCGTGTCTGAGTAATTCTAGAATGGTTTTGAGACGTTGCGCATGTTCTTGCTCGTTTTGCGAGTATATGAGGATGTCATCGATAAAGATAATGACGAATTTGTCAAGATAAGGTTTGCACACCCGATTCATCAGATCCATGAATACCGCCGGTGCGTTGGTTAAGCCGAATGGCATCACTTGGAATCCGTAATGCCCGTAGCGAGTTCGAAAAGCTGTTTTTGGAATGTCGGTGTCGCGAACTCGGAGTTGATGATAACCTGACCGAAGGTCAATCTTTGAATAAATACTCGACCCTTGAAGTTGGTCAAACAGGTCATCGATACGAGGGAGTGGATATCTGTTTTTGATGGTTAATTTGTTCAACTCCCGGTAGTCGATACACATTCGGAAGGAACCGTCTTTCTTTTTCACAAATAAGACCGGAGCTCCCCAAGGTGAAGAACTCGGCCTAATGAATCCTCGATCCAGGAGCTCCTGTAGCTGGGTAGAAAGCTCCTGAAGTTCAGATGGGGCTAAGCGGTAAGGTGCTCGGGCTACTGGTGCGGCACCCGGCACAAGATCGATCGAGAACTCAACCTGTCTAGTCGGAGGTAGACCAGGTAGTTCTTCTGGAAAGACTTCTGGAAAGTCTCTAACTATTGGCACATCCTCAAGTCGTTTCTCTTCTGACTTTTTCTCGGTGATGTGTGCGAGGATGGCAGGATATCCCTTTCTGAGAAACTTTCGGGTTTTCAGACAAGAGATGATGTTCAGTCTCGTCCTGCCGGTCTCCCCTTGTATGACTAAGGTTCTACCAGCAGCGAGAGGAATACGGACGACTTTTTCAAAACAAACGATCTCAGGTCGGTATTTGGACAACCAGTCCATCCCGACAATGATGTCAAAGCTTCCGATCTCGACGGGTATAAGGTCAATAGAGAAAAGTTCATTGGTGAGATTTAGAGTGCAATTAGGTATTACACTGTGGGTCTGAATGAGTTTACCATTAGCTAGTTCAACAATATACTTATCGTCTAATGCAACAGGGATGATGTCAAGTAGTGGGCAAAATTCATGGGAAATAAAACTTCTATCCGCACCGGTATCAAAAAGAACAGAGGCAGTAAGATTGTTGAGGAGAAACATACCCGTGACCACGTTCGGGTCTTGACGGGCATCTCCCGAATTCAGAACAAAGGCTCTTCCCCTTGCATTGTTGTTGTTATTGTTTCCATTCTTCAGCTTCGGGCAGTCATTTCTGAAATGCCCAGTGAGGCCGCATTCAAAGCAGGCTCTAGGCTGATTGGGGTTGTTGTTGTTGCGGTTGTTACTGTTGTTGCTGGTGTTGTTGTTGGTTCTAGGGGCTCGGCAGTCCCTGCTAGAATGCCCGTACCTCTTGCAGTTGTTGCAAGGAGTACTGCAAGGACCCTCATGGTGACGGTCACACTTTGAGCAGTGAGGTTTGCTCCCAGTGTAACCCTTCTTCTCCCCAGTTCCAGAGGAATAAGCCCTGACAGTTTCGGACTTCTTGAAGGTTGGTGGGTTGTTAGGGTTTCCAGAAAATTTCCTCTTGTTGTTTGAGGAGGTAGTTGATGTTTCACGGCTGACAATCATAGCCATGAGTTCATGTGCCAGTCGAATGGCACTGTGGATGGTGGCTGGCCTTGATGAGGCGACATTTCCCTGAACGCTCTTGGGAAGGCCGCGGATGTACTTCTTGATGCGTTTTTCGTCCGTGTCAACCAAACCCGGACATAGGAGAGCAAGTTGCTGGAACTTGGTGGTGTAACCAGCAATGTCGTTTCCTTGCACAGTTAAGTGCCAGAATTCTTCCTCCAACCTGTGGAGTTCTTCAGTGGGACAATATTCATCCCGTAGCATTTTCTTCAGCTCTGTCCAGGGAAGTTGGTTAGCTACCGTAATCCCCACAGAACTGGCATGAGTGTTCCACCAGGTTAGAGCACCTTCTTGAAAGGTGTAAGCAGCAAATTTGACCTTGTTGTCCTCCGTGCAGTTGCACAAGCCAAAGACAGACTCGGTCCTTTCGATCCATTTTATTAGACCGATGGCACCTTCTGTGCCCTTGAAGGTCAGCGGTTTGCAGCTGAGGAAGTCCTTGTAGGAACAAGGTTTGACAACAGGTGTGACTTCGGGAGTCTCAGTATTCCTGCTTGAGTTTTGAGGGGAGTCTCGAGTGGCTAGGGCTTCGGCCACAGCTCGGGATACTATGGCAGCAAGCTCAGCATCACTGTAACTCTTCTTCTTTGGCGGCATAGTTCTTCAAAAGATAAATGAAAGGTACATAAGAAATAGTACCAAAATAATAAGCTTGATGGGTGTACACATATTTAAGCGGTAAAATGCGACATTATAAGAAATAATCATAAAGTAGAAACAGTGGAAGAAACTGTCAATACATAACATGAAGCTGATTGACCATAGAAAATCTCTAGTTAGAGTCTCGAGAGTCATGACTTAAAAGTCTTACAAAAGCATCAGAAATTGTTACATCCGGTTCGAATGATAAGAGTTTCTCAAAAGACTACATAATATGGGGAGTACAAAAGGTACTGGGAAATTGTTACATCCGGTTCGCATTACATAGGTCCTATGAAAGCATAATAAGGTACAGGTTCAGCCTAAGCTAATCCTGGCGTAGATTGAGTTGTGGCAGTAGTGTGGTGAGATGGTCCACAGATTCTGCAAGTCTGCTAACCATTCGGAGGGCGTCCTCGGCTTCCCTTAGACGTGTCTCGCTATGGTTCAGCCTTGACTGTAGGATGGAGATTTCATTTCGGTTGCCAATCACTTGATTGTGGACAACCTCCATGGTTTCGATGGTTTCACCCAGACGATTGTCAAGGGTGTTCATGTGGTTGATTGTGTGTTCGTGATCCTCGGAGACTTGATTGATGCGTTCAAGTGATGTGAGTCTCCAGTTTTCGTTGGTTTCTTGAAGTTCGATATCCATAGCGCCAAGTCGTTGTTCATGACGGTCTAGTCTAGCGGCCAAGGCCGGTAGAGTGAGGTTGTTTGGATACGGGCCAGCTCGAGGCAACCTGTTGTTCCTCCTAGCTACCCTCGGGTTCTGCGACCTAGATTGAGTGTATGATGAATTGTGTGGTGAGTTTGCCATTCTGAGACAAAGCGTTTAGAGAAAGTGAGGCCTATATTCATATATAATACATATATAATATAGCCTAGGATATAGAGTGAGAATGAGGCCTATCTATGTATATATATATATCACATAATAGTCTAGGGTGTCTAACACAGACAAGTTTGAGTCCCGGTTTCTCTCGTGGTCAGAGTCAACTAGTGTATCCTGTTCAGTCATGATTCCTTTCAGGTTTCACATCATATTTTTTTAATTGTACATAGTTGATCAGGCTATGTTAAATTAAACTAATACAATGCAGTCACTGAACCTAATCATACCTAGTAAGGAATACCACCTAACGGTCATAGTCTAGGCCCACTAAATGCAACCTAGTTCACTATAACCTTAGGCTCTGATACCAATCTGTAACACCCCCAAATTTATGGTTTAGCGGAAGCAAGATTTGGGTGTTACTAATCAATAACAAAGCACATAAGATAAAGTGAACGACTCTAAATGCGTCGTTTTAAACATTACATAAATAATATAAAGGTTTTACATTGTTGTTCTTGTTACAAAAGCTTGCAGCTAAATGTAAAAGATTCTAAGGCATATCTAATTTTACAAAATGTAGAAATGCATGTGAATCTTCTGTAATCTGAATGCGACTCGGGCTAATATATCCTGAGCAGATCTACTACTGCTGGGTACCTGAGAATACATGCTAAAAGGTCAGCTAAAAAGCTGGTGAGCTCACAGGTGTAAGTTGATGAAATCCATGTTATGAACCACAAGATTTAGTTTAGTGATTTGCAAACATGCAAATAAAATATGAGTGTATAATTGCCATGAGCACATAGTTTGAGCTTAACTGAGTGTGCCAGGATCCACATTCAAGGACCTGATCGAGTTTGCCCCCGGCATGTGCCTAATCCACACATGTATGAACAAATGAAAATGCATCCGTTCGACCGCAGTCATGGTAGCGCGACTACCCCGGACGGGGATTGTCAATCCCATATGGTACCATACACTAACATTCACGCTATCGCAATATAAACAAACTATGTTGTGAGGGACTTCATGATTAGATAAAACAAACTCATGCAATCAATATATCGATGTTTCGTACTTGTGTTCATATGTAAAACAAATCTGAGCATGTATTCCCACCCCTGGGTTGAAAACAGTAAAAATGAGGGGCTATGAGACTCACCTGAGTCTTAGGTGTTTGCTAATCAGCAAATAATGATGAGATACTATGAGGTGTCCGAAGACTGTAACCTGTCGGGCGTTCACAACGCTCACAGTTAGTAAATGTGTAGGTGCCTCTAGAGAGCACCCATGCTAGTTGTTCATCCAACTAGTTATGTCCAAATAATATGGTTGTTTGATTGATTAGTTTGAGTTTTGAAAATATGTAAGGCCCGTTGGTGACGGAGGTGTAATAATAATTCAAACATTATTATTATTATTTGTTTTTGGCTGTGATGTATACTTATCAATGGATTTGTTTTTGGTTGACCAATTGTTGTACCAATGTATAAGGATTTTCGGAAATAAAAATTCATGCGACAATTGTGAAAAATACTTGATTATCCGACAATAGATTTATGCGACAATGGGGAATTCACGGATACTATTCATGCGACACTAAGGGATTCACGGATACTATTTATGCGACACTAAGGGATTCACGGATACTATTTATGCGACACTAAGGGATTCACGGATACTATTTATGCGACACTAAGGGATTCACGGATACTATTTATCCGACAATGAGAAGTGTCGGGTACTGTTTATCCGACAATGAGGATTGTCGGATTTACTTATGCGACAAAGTCGAAGTTCATGGCTTGGGATTCACGGAAGGCATTATCCGACAGTGGCATTGTCGGATAATGGGATTCACGGACTTGGTTAAGTGTTAATGATTATTCACGGATTTGTTATGCGTGAATGATTATTCACGGACTTAAGATTTCATATGATAATAATGAGGATTGACGGACTAAATAACTCACGGGTTTTTGTTTATGCGTGAATGGTTATTCACGGATTCTATCCTACGACAATGGTATTCACGGATTTCTACTCGTGCGTCAATATGTATTCTCGGATTATTACTCATGCGTCAATAGATTAGTTATTCATGGAATGTTATTTACGGATTGTTACTTATGGATTGTTATTCACGGATTATGACAGTGAGTAGTGCGACATTAAGTTCTGCGGCATTGAGTTACAAAGTGTATATGTTATGTATCACTAAAGTTATGGTCCGAAAGTGTAAATTTTGAAACTTAGGGTCCAAAAGTGAAGTTTTTCGAGAGTTAATCCGACAGTCAAAGTCAATCCGTGAGTCAAAAGGTCAAATTGTCGGAGTCATTGTCGGATTATTTTACTATTGTCGGACTTTTACTATTGTCGGACTTAGATTTTTACCCGTGTTAAGACATTAATTTGGTTAAGTAAAACTTAACGAATCGTTCTGAAATTTTTACACACAATTCCCCTATGTCTTAGCTTTCCAAAACGTATTTTTTCATCGATTTTAACCAAGCACAACTCGAGATATAATTTTACAAAGTGAAAGTGGTCCAACAGCTCTTTTAGTTGACATATGTGTACCAATCTGGTCATATCTCAAGTTTTACAAAACTTCACAAAACGTTCCAGTATGATTTGGAAAGCTAACAAAATTTGTAATCTTTTCCCATTGGTATAAAGTTCTAATTAGTTCCATAGCCCGAGATCTACTCATTTTTATTTGGTCAAGGTTCTGGTCAGATTCATCAGATCTGCTATGTACTTTTATTTCAGTAACTAAAAATAGAAAATGAGCTTATATTTTTATGAGGCTTACGGATTTGAAAAGTAGACTTCTTAAACTTGATTTTAGGCTCAAGAAACGTTCAATTTCATGTTTTAATGATTTTTATATAATTTGTTGAAGTGAGAACAGAAATCTGGGCAGAAAACAAAACTCAAGATTTCAAGTTCTAAAATGCGATTCGACTTATGTTTTGGACATTTTCTAGTTAAATGAGCAACTAAACATGTATACAAGTGTATTCCAAGTAAATCTAGCAAAAGATCAAGAGTCCTTACAAAGAAGTGGTGAGGAGAAGGAGAAAAGAGTGCGAAAACTTGTTTTCTTGAATTTTCCGACGTGGCGGTCGACGGTAGTTATATGGCGGACTTATGGTGGCACAAAGGAGGTGTTTGATGGTGATGGGGGATGTTTTTGATGGTGTGGGGGTTGTGAAAACCGTCCACAAGAGAGAGAGGGAGAAGAGTTGAGTGCAAGAGTGGAAAATGTGGAATGAGGTGAGGGGTATAGTGGGTGATTGAAGTATGGTGCAAGTATGTGTGTTCAATAAGTAAAAACTACTATGGATGGTCAAACTTGGGGCTGCATTTTCGTGGGTCCCACACACTATATGGGTGTGTTTAATTATTTACCCAATTTGCATTACTTGCGGTGCTCGTTTACCCGATCGTTTTACGTTTTAGTTAATCGTATAACGTTTTATATAATACGTTTTGTTAACATTTAAAGTATGATATTTTTACTTGAAGTATTTCTTTAAAATACTTATTAGTGAGTTACAAGATATACTTTGACTTTATCTCATCCATCGGGCGCGTTTCGCACGTTTTCGTTGCTTACCGTTACGTTTTAATATAACGTATAATCGTGTAATATATTAAAGTAAATAATGTTTGTTTGGATAAATCCACATTATTTTCAATAGTTTGTCACCAACGTTCATAATATTGTATCGGGATCCGCCCGATATGAAAACGCACGATTTAATCAAATCGCGTACGTGTGTACATATATTAGAATATATCAATACACAAAATGATACATATAATTAATCTTAATTACATGTATTTGCACATATGATTAGGCACTAAATATAGTCCTAATTTGACGGGTGTTACATCCTCACAGTGGTAAACTATGATGATGATGATACGATGATGACATGTTGATGATAATGGTGAAGATGATTTGTTGAAGATGATGATAAAGGAAATGTTGTTGCTTTAGCTATGTTTCTGTTTGTACCGATCAAGGAAAGAGAGAAACCAATAATTGAGTGTGGTGGTGGTGAGTACTGAGAAGTGGAGAGAGTATGTATATATATATATAAAAATAAAACAGGCTTACTTTTTCAATATAGAGTATGGCTCAAATAGCAAATTGTCTTAAGATATTTTTATTTGTAGTATAGGTTTGGGTATTTAACCTGTTAATTTCATGTACGGGTATAATTATTTGTACCCCGTGTACCACTCAATTATTCATTTGTTTAAATATTAATTTAAACATAATAATTGTTGAAAATAAAATCGTAATATTTTATTAAAATAATTAATAAAAATTATTTCAAACTGTTATTCAGTACAGTTTATCAGTTTGGTTCGCGTTTGTTATGTTTAGTTCTAACGTATAAAAATTTATATTAATAATAATATAAATTAAATAATATTTGTAATTAATAATTGTTCATTATTAATTATTTTGTTCACCAACTTTTATATTTATTTTTGTCGGGTTCATTCCGATAAGTTTGTACATAACTATAGTTAATTACGAAATATGTAATATTGTCCGTATTATATTTTTAGGCTTGTTAGCCTTATCTCACATCAAAGGTTTAGTTTTTAGTTTTCGTAGGGAATTAGCGTAAGATCAGTATTACTAATATGTACTCAAACATATCGAAATTTGGAAGTTGTCACATAAGGGGATATATCCATAGGGTTCAGTTCAGATTACAAACCAGCGGCAGATGTTTTTTTTGGTGCCTTGGTGTGTGTTCGTCGAGGAATGTTGGGGAGGACCGATGCTGAAGGATTAGGTACAGTAGTCTCTTTAGGTTCAGGTACTGTTAAAGCTGTAGGTTCAGGTTCCACATTCTTTTCAGTTGGTTTTGAAGATTCAGTGGTTTCTGCAGGCTGCCTATGCTCTTCAGCTTCGTCTTCTGATGTTGGTATGCGAGTAAGCATTACTGCTGGAATGGTAGATGTTGCAGCTTGGTCATCATCCTGTACTTGAAACGCTGATTTGTTCATATATACAGATTTGCTAATCTTCCAGATAGGAAGAGTAGCACTAACTCCATATGGTTCTCCAGCTGGATTCTGACCATATGCTCCTTCCATGATTCTTTTAATGACCAAGGATAGAAATCTTGGATAAGGAACAGTTGTATCTCTTGTTTTGGCCACTACTCTAGCCTTCAGATCATCCTAGCTTTGCAAAATAAATATTGCTACCTGTAATGAGGGCATGAGAAATCTAACGCTGAGTGGCATTTGCTTGGTCATGAGAGCCCACATTTGTTCCCAAGCACTGGATAATATGAGCAAAGAATAAGTTTCATTCTCCACTCATTCTACTTCGAACAACTTTCGCATCAGCGCCTTCATGATCATAGTCAATTAGATCTACTACCCTTTTTGATGCAGTAGCACTTACAGGTTCTACCCAAGTTACTTCCCCTTCTGTAACTCTTTTGTAATTTAAACCCAAGGTTGTCCTTAACCGGCCGAGCTGAAAGAATATCTCCGTATTTCCCTGATTCAAAGTACCCTTAAAACCTTCATAGTGATCTTCGTCTGTGCCATCTGTCCACCGAAGAGTATACCAGAGCTCATGAAGATAAGGGATGTACATTGGTTTAGGATCTCTGATAATTGCCTTGGATATAGGATAAAAGATTAGGCAATTAACCATATCCTCATAGTCTTGAATGCCGGGAGGAATATCAAAATTAACAACATAGTTGCTAGGCTTTATTGCAATTGAACTAGGTTCAAATTGCACTTGCGGAGCTTTGAGCGCTTTAACCTTATCGATTGGCACAATTGGGATCCCATCCATAGGCGAAGATTTGGCACGAGGCATGTTGTGAGTTGAATTTGTGAAATTAGGATTTTTGGAGAGGATTTTGGGGTTGAGATATTTGGGGGTGATGAAGGGAAATGGAAATGGAATGGGTTTTTATATGTGTTTTGGGATGCTTTGATTGGTTAAGAAAGTGGGAGAGAGAAAATGAGGAGAGAAGAAAAAGTGGGTTGATGGACTGCCCACGTCTTTTCAAAAGATATTTTTCTTTTTCAAAACTTTTGCAATTTAAGGAAATTTTTTTAAATGAAGTAATGTATATGAAATAATATTACTTCGATTTTATTTAATGATAAATGAAAAACAAGTACAGGAAGAGGCTCGAAAGTTATGCTCGCTGATAAATCAGTTAGAGATAACTTAACAGCCTTTCCAGGATACTTGTTTTTCTTGAATCGTTTTTGAAAAAGATAAAAGAAGAACAAAAGATTCTTTTTCAATGAAAAGATATTTTATTTAAATAAAGTTATATATATGAAATAATATTACTTCGATTTTGTTTACTGATAAATTAAAACAAGTAAAAGAAGAGGCTCGAAAGTTATTCTCACTGATAAATCAGTTGGAGATAACTTAACAACCTTTCCATGATACTTTGTTTTCCTTGATCATTTTTGAAAAAGATAAGGTGTAGATCAGCTTTGCAAGGCCACTGATAAGGTCAGTGACCCTTTTTTTTTACACCTCCTCTGAGTCATAGAACGTCATGTCTTGAGGATAGTATCGTTCTTCAAGTCCTGCTTTAAAACGAGCAGCAGAGGAGTAGCTTGTAGGTGCATCAGCAGTGGGATTAAGTTTTCTTTTAATCCACGCTGATGCAGTTTTCCTGGCTCGCTTCACAACCTTCTTCCAGTGACTGACTTTATCATTAACACGGACTGATATGGAACGCTTGGCAATCCTTTGTTGAGTTTCTATGTCTATGCACCTGTGCATTAGCTCCCAGTTTTGTTGATTTAGCTAAGTAACTTGTTCTTGCAAGGTTTCGTATGCATGAGCATTTTCATGATGTTCAAATATTGCTCCAACTTCATCAAAGAGTCTGACATCTCCAAATTCGTCCATACTAATGAATTTAGGATGAGGTTCCTCCTGAAATTCATGTTTTGGAGTGGTTGAATTGGATTGGTATTCCATTTTTTTTAAGAGATGTGAGAGTAAAGATATGATACTCGTTGTGCAAAAATTCATGCCCTTTTAAAGAACAAGATGTGTAGAGAACATTTTGAAAATTGTGAACTAAAAGATGTATCTCTGTAAAGAAGTACCATTATTTTAAAAAGATGTGAACAACTTGTTTCAAAACTAAACTAATTACAAAATAGGATAATTTGAGAAAAGGACAAATATTCACACTGAAAAAGAAAAGTAATTTACTGTACGACATTGATTAAGAGGTGATTTTGAAAAAGATAAGGAGTGCATAAACTTATTATGCATTCAACATGTCGAGCTCGCTGATTAAAAAGTTAAATCTAGTTTCATCCAGAGGTTTGGTGAAAATGTCAGCGAGCTGATGTTCAGTTGGAATAAAATGGAGTTCCACATCACCTTTCATCACATGATCTATAATAAAGTGATATCTTACATCGATGTGCTTGGTTCTTGAGTGATAAACAGGATTATTTGTAATGGCTATTGCACTTTGATTGTCACAAAGAATAGGTTTCTTTTTCAGTACAATACCATAATCAGCTAGCTGATTTTTCATCTTGAGAACCTGAGCAGTGCAATGACCAGCAGCAATGTATTCAGCTTCAGCGGTGGAAGTTGAAACAGAATGTAGTTTCTTGCTGGACCAGCTGACCAATTTTCCTCCAAGAAGTTGACATCCTCCTGAAGTACTTTTTCTATCAATCTTACAACCTGTATGATCGGAATCTGAAAAACCAATTAGCTTAAACCCTGAGCCTCTGGGATACTAGAGACCCAGGTTGGGAGTACCTTTTAGGTACCTGAAAATTCTTTTTACAGCGATTAGATGTGATTCTTTTGGATTTGCTTGATAGCGAGCACATAGACAAGTAGAAAACATAATGTCGGGTCTACATGCGGTGAGATAAAGAAGAGATCCAATCATTCCTCTATATAAGGTAACATCCACTAATTTGCCATCAGTGTCAGCATCCATTTTAACAGGAGGAGCCATTGGAGTTTTCATGATTGAGCAGTTTTCAAAGTTAAATTTTACAAGGAGATCTTTTATATATTTACTTTGATTTATGAAAATTCCTTGTTCAGATTGCTTAACTTGTAAGCCTAAGAAAAATGTTAGTTCATCCATCATGCTCATCTCATATCTTTTAGACATAAGGAAGGAAAATTCTTTGCAAAGTTTTTCATCAGTGGTACCAAAAATTATATCATCAACATAAATTTGTACCATGATTAAATCCTTGTTTACTCTTTTGTAAAACAATATTTTATCAATAATGCCACGTGAATTATTTGATTTGCAAAGAAATTCTGAAAGTGTTTCATACCAGGCACGCGGAGCTTGCTTAAGACCATATAAAGCTTTTTTCAGTTTTAGAACATAGTCAGGATGCTGAGGGTTAGTGAACCCAGGTGGTTGCATAACGTAAACTTCTTCTTGAAGATCACCATTCAGAAATGCACTCTTTACATCCATTTGATAGACTTTAAAGTTCTTATGAGCAATGAAGGCCAGGAATAAACGAATTGCCTCTAGTCGAGCAATAGGAGCAAAAGTTGTCGTAATCTATTCCCTCTTCTTGTCGATACCCTTGAGCTACCAATCGAGACTTGTTCCAAGTTACAATGCCATGCTCATCCATTTTGTTTCTAAACACCCATTTTGTACTAATTATGATTTTCTTTGATGGACGTGGTACCAGATAACATTGTTTCTTTCAAATTGAAGCAGTTCTTCTTGCATGGCACTGATCCAATCAGGGTCGCTGAGAGCCTCATCTATCTTCTTGGGTTCCATCAGTGACACAAAGTTCACATAGAGGCATATATTGCTTGACACACCTTTTCTCATTTGAACACCAGTGTCCCTATCACCAATGATTTGTTCTATTGGATGATTTTTAGTCCACTTTGTTGTTTTGATTGGAGCAAAGTTGATTTCTTCTTCATCAGCTTCATTTATCTGTGTGTGGACATCGTTATCAGTGATAGTTTGATGGGGTTCGGCTAAAGTATCATTTAATTGAAGATCAGATGGATTGAAGTCTTCAATAACTTCAGGAGAGGATGGTGGAGACAAATCAGGTATGGATAAGATTGGATTTGAGGGTGTTGAAAGCACAGAGTTGATCAGAGGCATGTCAAAGGACTCCTCTGTTTGAAACATATCTTCATTCGATTCAATTCTATGAGAACTGAAACTTTCTTCAAATGTGACATGAACAGATTCTTTAATACATTCTCTTCTGAGATTGTACACTCTGATTGCTTTGGATACTAATGAGTATCCAATGAATATGCCTTCATCAGCCTTTGGATCAAACTTTTTGAGTTGATCACGAGTGTTAAGCACATAGCATGTACTTCCGAAGACATGAAAGAAGCTGATATCAGGTTTCCTACCTCTTAGAACTTCATAAGCAGTTTTGTTGTGTCGTTTAACAATGATCGATCTATTTTGAGTGAAGCAAGCTGTGTTGTCCGCTTCAGCCCAGAAATATCCTTTAAGTCCAGCTTCAGCGAGCATGGTCCTAGCTGCTTCAACAAGAGTTATATTTCTTCTTTCAGCGATTCCATTCTGTTCTGGGGTTCTAGGAGATGAGAAGTTTTGAGAGATGCCTATTTCTTTACAGAAGGATTCCAGTGAGCTGTTCCTGAATTCTGTTCCATTGTCACTTCTCATCATTCTGATTCTTTTGCCATTTAGCGTCTCCATTCTTTTTACAAAGCTAATAATTTTATCAGCTGCATCACTCTTGTTTTTCATAAAGAAGACCCAGGTGTACCTAAAGTATTCAAATAAATCCATGTGGATTAATTGGAATACTTCAGTAATGGAAGAATATTGTTTGGGTTTGAAAGATGACTTGTGATGTTTTCCCTTTTCACATGCATAGCACAGTTTGTCTTTTGAATAATTCATGAAGGAAGACCATAAACTAGCTCATTTTTTGCGAGCTTGTTTATCATTTTGAAATTGAGATGAGAGAGTCTTTTATGCCACAACCAATTCTTCTCAGCTACAGATCGAGAATAGAGACAAAGACCTTTTTGAGATTTTGCCTCAGCCATGTTGATGGTGTACACATTTCTTTTTCTTTTAGCAGTGAGAATTGGCATTCCTTCCTTATTTAAAATGGTTCCAGCGTATTCATTGAATAGCACTTTGTTTTTCAGTGAACAGATTTGACTTACACTTAGTAAGTTGTGTTTCAAACCCTCAACTTATGAGACATTTGAGAAAGAGACATTTCCATTGCTAATTGTTCCATGACCTTTTGTAAAGCCTTTTGAATTATCACCGAAAGGGACAGACGGACCTTCTTTTTCTTGATAATTTTTGGGGAGAGCTTTTGATCCAGTCATATGTTTAGAACACCCACTGTCTAGATACCAAGTTCTTTCCCTCCTGCACACAAAAACAAAATTAATTTCTTTTGGGAACCCGCTTTTTAGTGGATTCAGATGCCTTTTCGGCAGTTATGTTGAGGGAAGATAATTTAGATGTATTAATGGAAACACTAAGTTTTTCTTTTGACGTCTCATTGTTGATGGATACTTTGGATCGGACAAATCCATCAGCCTTGCAATCATTGGCTAGATGTGACTTTTGCCCACATTTGTAACATTTTCTGCGTTTAAAGGAGGTAGAAGATGATGGTTGTGTGGGAATAGGTCCAAGGATTCCTTTTTGCTTTTCACTGACTACATAGTTAGTAAGAAGCTGAAGTTGATTGGTCAGTGAGTCAATTTGAGAGTTAACTCCTAAGGATGAGGTACCCTCAGTTTTAATGTTTCTTTATATGGATTTGCCTTTATTTTCTTTTTCATAAATTTTGGTTTTTATGGGAGTTAGAGTGAAAGTGGGTGAAATAATATCATGTTTTGTTGGCTCACTGATTGTACTTACTGATTTTTCATCATCAGCTTCCTCACCAGAGTTTTTTGAGGCTTTGACAAATTTATTTGGTCTGTTAACATCCCCCCAAGTGTAACTGGTCATGGGACAAGAGTTATCGCCAGATGTATCATCATGAGAGATCATTGGCTCATCGGCTATAGTAGCAGCTAGCTCATAATCTATAACACCTCCAAAATTTGTTGATTAAGTTTAGCGGAAGCATTTAGTTAAGTATGGGGAGTGCCACAATACACAGTACATGCATACGTATCATAGATTATGATTAACAGAACATAATATATTAAGATGCCAAATGTAACAGTTACAAAGTTTACGATTCGTCAAATCGTACAACTGTAAAAGTTATTAAGTTTACAAAAGTAGATTTCGTAAATATGACGAAAATCACTTTAGTTATACAAAAGAAATCCAAAAGTTTCAAAAGTTGGCATCCTAAAGCTTCGCGGGTCGCCCTAGTTCCGTATGTGCAGGCGGTTCTTATGTGCGCTGCTAAATCCCTGAAAAACATAGTAAAAGTCAACAACGAGGTTGAGTGAATTCACATGTTTTATGTTTACAATAATAGTTGGTAGTTCGAAATGTTTCACCAAATAGTTATTGATGATGCTTGTGAAAGCGTCTAGTTTTATTATTTATAAATGGAAATACCTTATTTATACTTTTCACATAACCAGGCAAGAATACCCGATCGAATGTTAGTACAGACTTGGTAAGTCCGAGTCGGTCTCAGGAACGGTGGTTTATTTATATAAATAGAAATTTAATAAATATATATATTAAAACAGTAAATAGGGAGGCGTTTTAGTTCCGTGCGAACATATCAATTAAAACAATAAATAAAATAAATAAAATACTAAAATTAAATGACATATAGGAAACAATAGGAAGGAACAAGTAATTGTATAATCGACTTTACTCAGATTCATATTTCCCGATTCGTTGCATATTGATTATCTAATCGTGATTTATTTTATATCAATTTAGTCACTAATCAAAGATTCCAAATTGAATGTGAATTAGCCAAGGTTTCGAGTCCAACTAATTCCTACAACTTAAGGTCCAACATTAAACATCAATCCAATGTCACAAGATGATCAGTCTATTGTGTGTTTTTCCCTAAGTCATGCATCAAACATTTCGCAACTCATTATAATTTACTCTAGTGGTATGAATCAACAATACCCAATAATTTCTCATTGTCTCATTCATTTTAAATTATATAATCATTACTTTCTCAACCTATCAAACTCAATATATCTAGCAATGGCTAAAACCTAAGGCATTAACCATCAATAATCAATGACATCAAGGAATTCAATCTCATCCACATCATTAACCACGTTGAGCAATAACAATTACTAATTACCAATAAACAAGGGTCCACAAATAATATAATCATTTTCAATTAAATAACTTGTCCAATACGCAACTATAATCGTTCAATAATCATAATCCAAGTGTAATCTATTACACAACTACTTTAAATATTCAATTCATCATCAGAAATATAAAACTCAGATCATTCAATACCAAAATCATCAATGAAATCGAAATAATCAAAGTATTACAAACCAAAATAACGAATCATAAAGAGAATAAAGTGAATTACCCTCAACCTTAGCTCTTTATGCCTCCAAAATAACCCTAAAATTCGTACCAAGTCGTCTGGAAATGGTAAACTTCGAACCACAGCCGAACTCCCATTTTTAGGGTTTAAAAACGCATTTTATACTTTCTGCCTAATCAATCCATACGGTGTATGGATTTCCGTACGGCGTATGGATTGAAAGTAAGCCCAGCCCAGATCCGCGTAACCTGGGCTTCCACCACCTCATTCCATACGGCGTAAGGAAATTCCATATGGCGTATGGAATGAAATTCCAGCCGATTTCCACTTTTCTTCTTTAAATCCTTCGGCTTTACTCGTTCTTCCAACATAATGCATTATTTAACTCATTTATTGACCGTTTTCCGTTCCTTTTTCTTCAAAGCTTCATTTCCACATTTAATTACAAATATGAACGAAAACTATATCCAAATTTACTCAAATGCAATAAAAACTGTAACATCCTCTCGTCGGGTCTGGTAATAATCTATTTAAATTGATTTTTTAATTAATTTAGGAATTATTTGATATTAATTGTTTATTTTGAAACTTAGATAAATAGGTCTTAGGACTTATTGTGAATAGTAAATTGTTAGTTGTTTTAATTTACTATAGTTGACGGTACAATAAAATAAGTTTCTCGCAATTAATAATTAGGTTTCAGACAATAGATTTACGACGGGTATAAAATACCCAAAATAATTAAATTGTGTAGTTGATTAAAAGCAGGAGTCGACCTCCTTATTTGGTTACCTCCTTTCATCTCAACTTTCCCAAAATAACCTAACCTTCAAATTGTGTGCCTAGAAGTACAAACAACAAATTGAGATTCAAACAAGATTACTTGAGACTGAAATTGTGATTCCTTATAAGCTTGCTATCATCATATTGTAAGTGTTTTAAATTTATGAGCTTAAGCTTTAGTTAGGATAAAATTGATGAAATTGAAAGATTGCTTAGATTGTTTGTAATAATCTTTGATATCAATGATGCTAATTGATGTTAGAAACTGAGTATGTGTACATGATATGTAAATTTTGATGTTTTGTTCTTGAATTGGAAATTTGAGCTCAAATGTGTGAATTATCAAATTGGTATGAATTTGACCTAAAATGGAATTGATTGAGGTTTGTTTAAGTTGTTTGATGATAACTAGTTGTTGTAGGATACTCCTTTAAGGTTAGAAACTTAAATTGGTCGATTTGGCACTTGAAAGTGGTAGGATTTTGAAGTTTAGTTCGTGCAGAATTGTTGTTCTGCTGCTGCTGTTGCAAAAACGAAGAACAAGCCGGCGGGTCTGGTACCCTACCCGGCGGGTTCTTGATTATGTTGGAGAACCGGCGGGTTGTCGGCCAAGCCGGCGGCTCCTACAGCCTTGAATACTTGAATTGTTTCTGTTTGCTCAAAATCTAATTCACCCGGCGGCTTAAGGGCGAAGCCGGCGGCTTGTATGATCAAACCGGCGGGTCCTTGACCCCAGCCGGCGGGTCATGAGCCATTCCAGCATCTCTTTTAATAGTTGATTGTTAATGTCAATTGCTTGGTTATATGGTGTAACATTGATAAACTAGTATCAGTACATAATGATAACTACATTGAAATTCTTAATACATAATTAAGAAGTTGTAAATTGTTAATGTCAATTATGTTAAGTTCCTAATGTTGTGAATTGATATAAGTTAAGTATTGTTGATTCGGATTACTAACTTATATTTGATTGTTGATTCTCAGATCCTCCAAAAGATAAGTGATCCCTGGATTCTGAGTTTGTGAAGGCAAAGGTATCGGTGAGTGGATTTGGAACTCACCATTCGATTTAGTTGTAACTATTTGGTTGCAACAAGTAAACGTAGATATGTTGTTATATCTAATATTCATAGTTGATTATAAATCTACGTGCTATGTATGGCCTTCGGGCATCAGTTGTTAATGAGGTCAACAGGTTGAACTGGTTGGTTGGGCTAGTTGGTTGTTGTGTGAATGACACATGGTCTTACTTCATTTGTTGTGTGTATAGAACCTGTGTCTGAGTATAGTAACCACTAGTTATCGGTCTCGTCCGTTATGGCCAAACGGATATGGTTGGATAAGTGTTCTTGGGAACCACCCGGGTATTATGGTATTCCCAGAGCCGCCGATCCTCATTACTATATTGTTGACTAGTTGTAATATATGTTTACGGTTGTTTGGGGTAAACAGGTGGTTATGCTAAGTTGAATTGTGGGTAATGAATTCATTCACTTAGCTTTGTGCTAATCCCTCATCCTACTTCCTGCAGGTTTTTGATATATATGTGGGTGTCAGGAATGGATGCTTTCGCAGGGAATGTCTGATAGATTAAAACTCTGATATGGTTTTTCTATAAACCTGGTTTTGTAATCTGTAATACCCCGACATATGTAGTTTTTAAACAGTTCTATGTTGGTATATTTTAATATGTAACTGTGTATGTACATTATTTTAATGTACAGTATATAAATATATTTTAAATTCATACGCTTCCGAGTAAAATAATATAATATTATTGTACTAAAAGAGGGGTGTTCCAAGTTGGTATCAGAGCATAGAGTTGGGTGAATTGAGCATTATAAAGTGTTCAATCCCAAATCTAGAATTTGTATGTCAAACATTCCTGGTTATGGGATTTAGCATTGTGTATGAATCTGTTAGTAGATAAGTGCTAACGATTAACAAATTTCAAGTTGTTGTGTGGAATACAGATATGGCAGATAACGAGCAACCGACCGCCAACCCTAATAATGCCTCACGGATCGATGTTCCTCCTTCAGATATTCATACTGAGAGACATGATCATGAGGGTACTTCTTTTCCTGCCCACGAAGAATCGAATCGAGATGATTATCTTCTTCAGTTAGAAGATGAGGTGATTAATCTCAGGGAATTTAAAAGACAGGCCGAAACTGCATCATCTCAGCAACGTTCTCAACAACAGATACCTGTGTTTGGTAATATTCCTCCTTTTCAGTCAAATAAGCAATGTTCATTTAAAACGTTTATGGCAAGTAAACCACCCGAGTTTAGAGGGAGTACCAATCCATCAGTAACTTTAAACTGGTTAAGAGATATGGAACGAAAATTTGATGTTACTTGCTGTGAAGAAGAATTTAAAGTGTTTTACGCTATTCAATGTTTAAAAGACGAAGCCATGGTTTGGTGGGACTCGATTACTGGTCATTTGACTCAACAGCAGAAAGAAGCTATTCGATGGCTTGAATTCCATCAAGCTGTCTGTAACCAATATTGTTCAGACTTTGAGATGGCACGTATTAGAAGAGAGTTTGTGAATCTTCAATTAACCGATAAGATGACTATCGATGAATTAATCTCACAGTTTTCGGAGAAGTTACGGTTTGTACAACATTGGGTTCCAGATGAGAAAACCAAAATAGAGCAGTTTGTGGAAACATTGCCTCATAATTATCGTACCACAGTAAGGTTAGCTAGTAATTTATCTCAAGCGTTTACTCTTGCACGTTCGGTTGATAGTGACATTAGAGGTTTTCAAGAATCTCAAGCTAGAAATACTTCTTCTTCGTTTCCAAGAGCTAGAACAGATGTTTCGGGTAAAGGAAAGTCCAGGTGGCAGGGTAAGCGTCAGGGTCAAAGATTTAATAATAGAAGTGGTTTATCTGGAAGCAAAGGTGGTTCCTCTGGAGGTTCAAATTGGTGTAATTCTTGTAAGTCAAGGCATTCTGGTCAATGTACTCCTCAGACAAATAAATGCCTTAAGTGTGGTGAGCTTGGACACGACCTCAGAAATTGCAGGTATCCTAATTTTGTGTGCTGGAACTGTAAGAAAGAAGGGCATCGAGTTGGTCAGTGTCCTGAGGCAGGAAGACAGAGTTTTGGTTCGGTCGGGAGTTCGTCATCTTCCGGTCAAAAGCGAAAGAATCCTCCGCCAGCAACGAGTAGGGCGTTTCAGATGACAGTCGATGAGGCTGTCCACACAGATGATGTGATTACTGGTACTTTTCTTATAAACTCTGTACCGGCTCGTGTATTATTTGATTCTGGAGCAAATTGTTCTTTCATATCTGTGTGTTTCTGTGATAAGTTAAAACTGATCCCTACTGTGATAACTAAGCCCTTAGAAGTAGAGATTGTTAGTGGCAAATTAGTTCCTGTTACCACCTCGGTGACTGGAGCTAATATTGTGATAGATGGCCAGACTTTTCCAATTTCTCTTTTGTTAATGCCGATTCCAAGTTTTGATGTGATTATTGGCATGGATTGGTTAAGTCAGTATAAAGCAAGTATAGATTGCCACCATAAGCTGATTAGAATCCCAATCTCTGAAGAGTCATACGTTGTGGCTCGAGGAGAACGGGATAGTGGGTGTATACCTCTGATTTCCATGATGAAAGCTAGGAAGTCGTTGTCTAAAGGTTGTGAGTCGTATCTAGCTTACGTCATTGATGCCAAATTAGAAAAGAAGTCTATTTCTGATGTTCCGGTTGTATCTGAATATCCGGAAGTGTTTCCCGATGAATTACCTGGTTTACCACCGATTAGGGAAGTGGAATATCAGATTGATCTCATTCCTGGTTCCTCGGCTGTAGCCAAAGCTCCCTATAGATTAGCACCGTCTGAGATGCGAGAAATGATGAGTCAGGTACAGGAATTATTGGATAGGGGTTTTATTAGACCGAGTTCTTCTCCTTGGGGTGCACCGGTTTTGTTTGTTAAAAAGAAAGATGGGTCATTCAGAATGTGTATTGATTATAGAGAATTGAACAAAAGAACAGTAAAGAATAAATATCCTCTGCCTCGAATAGATGATTTGTTTGATCAGTTGCAGGGATCTTCTGTATATTCTAAAATCGATCTGAGATCGGGTTACCATCAGGTTCGTGTTCGTGAACAGGATATTCCAAAGACTGCTTTCCGTACCAGGTATGGTCATTATGAATTCTTGGTGATGCCTTTTGGTTTGACTAATGCTCCAGCAGTTTTTATGGATCTGATGAACCGGGTATGCCGACCATTTCTCGATAAGTTTGTAATTGTTTTCATCGATGATATTCTCGTGTATTCTAAATCTGAATCAGAACATGCCGTGCAATTGAGGTTAGCTCTTGAAACCTTGAAAAGAGAACAGTTATATGCAAAATTTTCTAAATGTGAGTTCTGGATTCGAGAAGTACAGTTTTTGGGTTATATTATTTGTAATGATGGGGTTAAAGTTGATCCTTCAAAAGTTGAAGCTGTAATGAACTGGAAAACTCCAAAGAATGCTTCTGAGATTAAAAGTTTTCTGGGTTTGGCTGGTTATTATCGGAAATTCATTAAAGACTTTTCTAAAATTGCTAGCCCATTGACTAAATTAACCCGCAAGAATGAAAAGTTTGAATGGAATAATCAACAGGAACAGGCCTTTCATACTTTAAGACAGTTATTATGTCAGGCACCTGTGTTAGCTTTACCAGATGGCTCAGATGACTTTATTGTTTATTGTGATGCATCTTATTCTGGTTTGGGTTGTGTTCTGATGCAGCGGGATAGAGTCATTGCTTATGCTTCTCGGCAATTGAAACCTCATGAAAAGAATTATCCCACACATGATATAGAATTGGCAGCTGTAGTGTTCGCTTTGAAAATATGGAGACACTATTTATATGGTACTAAATGCACTGTTTGTACTGATCATAAAAGTCTGCAGTATGTATTTTCACAGAAAGAACTGAATATGCGTCAAAGACGATGGTTAGAATTAATTAAAGATTATGATTGTGAAATACGTTACCATCCAGGAAAGGCAAATGTAGTTGCAGACGCATTGAGCAGAAAAGGTACTTCTAACCGAGTCTATTTTCTGAAAGTTAATATTTCTTCCGACTTAGTGGATCAAATTAAAGCTGCACAGTTAGAAGCTTTGTTGGAACGTAATCTTAAGTCAGAAATTATGTTGAAAAGAAAGGACTTACTGGTTGACGATTCTAGAGGATTAAAGACTTTTCAGTCTCGTGTTTGGATTCCTCTGATCGGTAATATTCGAGATATGCTTTTGACTGAAACTCACAAATCTCGTTTGTCTGTCCACCCTGGTAGTACACGGATGTATAATGATTTAAAACATTTATACTGGTGGCCTACAATGAAAACTGATATTGCAAAGTTTGTTGGTAATTGTCATATATGTGCTCAAGTGAAAGCTGAACATCAAAAGCCGTATGGGTCATTGAAACAGTTAGAGATTCCAGAATGGAAATGGGAACATTTGACTATGGATTTTGTGACTAAACTTCCACGTACATCTCGAGGGAATGACATGATTTGGGTCATTGTTGACAGATTGACCAAGAGTGCACATTTTCTGGCGACTAGTGAGACTGCTTCCCTCAGTAAACTCGCACAGTTGTATGTTAATGAAATTGTTTCAAGACATGGTATTCCATTGTCGATTGTGTCAGATAGAGATTCTCGCTTTATTTCTCATTTCTGGCAGAGTTTACAGCAGGAGTTGGGTACACGTGTTAATCTCAGTACGGCCTATCATCCTCAGACAGACGGTCAGTCAGAACGTACGATTCAGACATTAGAGGATATGCTCAGAGCTTGTGTATTAGAGTATGGAGGTTCATGGGATTCTCACCTTCCTTTAGTGGAATTTGCTTATAATAATTCCTATCATTCCAGTATTGGTATGCCTCCTTACGAAATGTTATATGGTCGTCGTTGTCGTACCCCCACGTGTTGGTTAGAAGCGGGAGAAAAGCAATTTGCAGGCCCAGATATTGTACAGATCACAGCTGACAAAGTGGCTATCGCCCGAGAAAAGCTGAAAGCTGCACGCGATAGACAGAAAAAGTATGCAGACCTACGTAGACGGCCAGTTACATTTTCTGAAGGAGAACTTGTTTATCTTAAAGTTTCTCCTTGGAAAGGTGTTATCCGGTTTGGAAAACGAGGGAAATTAGCTCCTAGATACATTGGTCCCTTTAAAATTCGTCAAGTTGTTAATGATCAGTCAGTTACACTTGAACTTCCTCCAGAGCTTGCTGGTATTCATGACACGTTTAATATCTGTTATTTGAGAAAGTGTAATGTTGAGGATCAATCTCAGATTCTTCCTTTGCAAGATTTGAAAGTTGACCAGAACCAGAAACTAGTAGAAGAACCGATTGAAATACTTGATAGAAAAATTACTAAACTTAGAAAGAAACAAATACCGATGGTGTTAGTGAAATGGAGACACAGTTTAGGTTCCAATTTGACCTGGGAGACCGAAGAGTCTATGAAATCCAGATATCCTAGATTGTTTGATCGAGTTTAGATTTCGAGGACGAAATCTCCTAAAGGAGGGGAGATTTGTAACATCCTCTCGTCGGGTCTGGTAATAATCTATTTAAATTGATTTTTTAATTAATTTAGGAATTATTTGATATTAATTGTTTATTTTGAAACTTAGATAAATAGGTCTTAGGACTTATTGTGAATAGTAAATTGTTAGTTGTTTTAATTTACTATAGTTGACGGTACAATAAAATAAGTTTCTCGCAATTAATAATTAGGTTTCAGACAATAGATTTACGACGGGTATAAAATACCCAAAATAATTAAATTGTGTAGTTGATTAAAAGCAGGAGTCGACCTCCTTATTTGGTTACCTCCTTTCATCTCAACTTTCCCAAAATAACCTAACCTTCAAATTGTGTGCCTAGAAGTACAAACAACAAATTGAGATTCAAACAAGATTACTTGAGACTGAAATTGTGATTCCTTATAAGCTTGCTATCATCATATTGTAAGTGTTTTAAATTTATGAGCTTAAGCTTTAGTTAGGATAAAATTGATGAAATTGAAAGATTGCTTAGATTGTTTGTAATAATCTTTGATATCAATGATGCTAATTGATGTTAGAAACTGAGTATGTGTACATGATATGTAAATTTTGATGTTTTGTTCTTGAATTGGAAATTTGAGCTCAAATGTGTGAATTATCAAATTGGTATGAATTTGACCTAAAATGGAATTGATTGAGGTTTGTTTAAGTTGTTTGATGATAACTAGTTGTTGTAGGATACTCCTTTAAGGTTAGAAACTTAAATTGGTCGATTTGGCACTTGAAAGTGGTAGGATTTTGAAGTTTAGTTCGTGCAGAATTGTTGTTCTGCTGTTGCTGTTGCAAAAACGAAGAACAAGCCGGCGGGTCTGGTACCCTACCCGGCGGGTTCTTGATTATGTTGGAGAACCGGCGGGTTGTCGGCCAAGCCGGCGGCTCCTACAGCCTTGAATACTTGAATTGTTTCTGTTTGCTCAAAATCTAATTCACCCGGCGGCTTAAGGGCGAAGCCGGCGGCTTGTATGATCAAACCGGCGGGTCCTTGACCCCAGCCGGCGGGTCATGAGCCATTCCAGCATCTCTTTTAATAGTTGATTGTTAATGTCAATTGCTTGGTTATATGGTGTAACATTGATAAACTAGTATCAGTACATAATGATAACTACATTGAAATTCTTAATACATAATTAAGAAGTTGTAAATTGTTAATGTCAATTATGTTAAGTTCCTAATGTTGTGAATTGATATAAGTTAAGTATTGTTGATTCGGATTACTAACTTATATTTGATTGTTGATTCTCAGATCCTCCAAAAGATAAGTGATCCCTGGATTCTGAGTTTGTGAAGGCAAAGGTATCGGTGAGTGGATTTGGAACTCACCATTCGATTTAGTTGTAACTATTTGGTTGCAACAAGTAAACGTAGATATGTTGTTATATCTAATATTCATAGTTGATTATAAATCTATGTGCTATGTATGGCCTTCGGGCATCAGTTGTTAATGAGGTCAACAGGTTGAACTGGTTGGTTGGGCTAGTTGGTTGTTGTGTGAATGACACATGGTCTTACTTCATTTGTTGTGTGTATAGAACCTGTGTCTGAGTATAGTAACCACTAGTTATCGGTCTCGTCCGTTATGGCCAAACGGATATGGTTGGATAAGTGTTCTTGGGAACCACCCGGGTATTATGGTATTCCCAGAGCCGCCGATCCTCATTACTATATTGTTGACTAGTTGTAATATATGTTTACGGTTGTTTGGGGTAAACAGGTGGTTATGCTAAGTTGAATTGTGGGTAATGAATTCATTCACTTAGCTTTGTGCTAATCCCTCATCCTACTTCCTGCAGGTTTTTGATATATATGTGGGTGTCAGGAATGGATGCTTTCGCAGGGAATGTCTGATAGATTAAAACTCTGATATGGTTTTTCTATAAACCTGGTTTTGTAATCTGTAATACCCCGACATATGTAGTTTTTAAACAGTTCTATGTTGGTATATTTTAATATGTAACTGTGTATGTACATTATTTTAATGTACAGTATATAAATATATTTTAAATTCATACGCTTCCGAGTAAAATAATATAATATTATTGTACTAAAAGAGGGGTGTTCCAAGTTGGTATCAGAGCATAGAGTTGGGTGAATTGAGCATTATAAAGTGTTCAATCCCAAATCTAGAATTTGTATGTCAAACATTCCTGGTTATGGGATTTAGCATTGTGTATGAATCTGTTAGTAGATAAGTGCTAACGATTAACAAATTTCAAGTTGTTGTGTGGAATACAGATATGGCAGATAACGAGCAACCGACCGCCAACCCTAATAATGCCTCACGGATCGATGTTCCTCCTTCAGATATTCATACTGAGAGACATGATCATGAGGGTACTTCTTTTCCTGCCCACGAAGAATCGAATCGAGATGATTATCTTCTTCAGTTAGAAGATGAGGTGATTAATCTCAGGGAATTTAAAAGACAGGCCGAAACTGCATCATCTCAGCAACGTTCTCAACAACAGATACCTGTGTTTGGTAATATTCCTCCTTTTCAGTCAAATAAGCAATGTTCATTTAAAACGTTTATGGCAAGTAAACCACCCGAGTTTAGAGGGAGTACCAATCCATCAGTAACTTTAAACTGGTTAAGAGATATGGAACGAAAATTTGATGTTACTTGCTGTGAAGAAGAATTTAAAGTGTTTTACGCTATTCAATGTTTAAAAGACGAAGCCATGGTTTGGTGGGACTCGATTACTGGTCATTTGACTCAACAGCAGAAAGAAGCTATTCGATGGCTTGAATTCCATCAAGCTGTCTGTAACCAATATTGTTCAGACTTTGAGATGGCACGTATTAGAAGAGAGTTTGTGAATCTTCAATTAACCGATAAGATGACTATCGATGAATTAATCTCACAGTTTTCGGAGAAGTTACGGTTTGTACAACATTGGGTTCCAGATGAGAAAACCAAAATAGAGCAGTTTGTGGAAACATTGCCTCATAATTATCGTACCACAGTAAGGTTAGCTAGTAATTTATCTCAAGCGTTTACTCTTGCACGTTCGGTTGATAGTGACATTAGAGGTTTTCAAGAATCTCAAGCTAGAAATACTTCTTCTTCGTTTCCAAGAGCTAGAACAGATGTTTCGGGTAAAGGAAAGTCCAGGTGGCAGGGTAAGCGTCAGGGTCAAAGATTTAATAATAGAAGTGGTTTATCTGGAAGCAAAGGTGGTTCCTCTGGAGGTTCAAATTGGTGTAATTCTTGTAAGTCAAGGCATTCTGGTCAATGTACTCCTCAGACAAATAAATGCCTTAAGTGTGGTGAGCTTGGACACGACCTCAGAAATTGCAGGTATCCTAATTTTGTGTGCTGGAACTGTAAGAAAGAAGGGCATCGAGTTGGTCAGTGTCCTGAGGCAGGAAGACAGAGTTTTGGTTCGGTCGGGAGTTCGTCATCTTCCGGTCAAAAGCGAAAGAATCCTCCGCCAGCAACGAGTAGGGCGTTTCAGATGACAGTCGATGAGGCTGTCCACACAGATGATGTGATTACTGGTACTTTTCTTATAAACTCTGTACCGGCTCGTGTATTATTTGATTCTGGAGCAAATTGTTCTTTCATATCTGTGTGTTTCTGTGATAAGTTAAAACTGATCCCTACTGTGATAACTAAGCCCTTAGAAGTAGAGATTGTTAGTGGCAAATTAGTTCCTGTTACCACCTCGGTGACTGGAGCTAATATTGTGATAGATGGCCAGACTTTTCCAATTTCTCTTTTGTTAATGCCGATTCCAAGTTTTGATGTGATTATTGGCATGGATTGGTTAAGTCAGTATAAAGCAAGTATAGATTGCCACCATAAGCTGATTAGAATCCCAATCTCTGAAGAGTCATACGTTGTGGCTCGAGGAGAACGGGATAGTGGGTGTATACCTCTGATTTCCATGATGAAAGCTAGGAAGTCGTTGTCTAAAGGTTGTGAGTCGTATCTAGCTTACGTCATTGATGCCAAATTAGAAAAGAAGTCTATTTCTGATGTTCCGGTTGTATCTGAATATCCGGAAGTGTTTCCCGATGAATTACCTGGTTTACCACCGATTAGGGAAGTGGAATATCAGATTGATCTCATTCCTGGTTCCTCGGCTGTAGCCAAAGCTCCCTATAGATTAGCACCGTCTGAGATGCGAGAAATGATGAGTCAGGTACAGGAATTATTGGATAGGGGTTTTATTAGACCGAGTTCTTCTCCTTGGGGTGCACCGGTTTTGTTTGTTAAAAAGAAAGATGGGTCATTCAGAATGTGTATTGATTATAGAGAATTGAACAAAAGAACAGTAAAGAATAAATATCCTCTGCCTCGAATAGATGATTTGTTTGATCAGTTGCAGGGATCTTCTGTATATTCTAAAATCGATCTGAGATCGGGTTACCATCAGGTTCGTGTTCGTGAACAGGATATTCCAAAGACTGCTTTCCGTACCAGGTATGGTCATTATGAATTCTTGGTGATGCCTTTTGGTTTGACTAATGCTCCAGCAGTTTTTATGGATCTGATGAACCGGGTATGCCGACCATTTCTCGATAAGTTTGTAATTGTTTTCATCGATGATATTCTCGTGTATTCTAAATCTGAATCAGAACATGCCGTGCAATTGAGGTTAGCTCTTGAAACCTTGAAAAGAGAACAGTTATATGCAAAATTTTCTAAATGTGAGTTCTGGATTCGAGAAGTACAGTTTTTGGGTTATATTATTTGTAATGATGGGGTTAAAGTTGATCCTTCAAAAGTTGAAGCTGTAATGAACTGGAAAACTCCAAAGAATGCTTCTGAGATTAAAAGTTTTCTGGGTTTGGCTGGTTATTATCGGAAATTCATTAAAGACTTTTCTAAAATTGCTAGCCCATTGACTAAATTAACCCGCAAGAATGAAAAGTTTGAATGGAATAATCAACAGGAACAGGCCTTTCATACTTTAAGACAGTTATTATGTCAGGCACCTGTGTTAGCTTTACCAGATGGCTCAGATGACTTTATTGTTTATTGTGATGCATCTTATTCTGGTTTGGGTTGTGTTCTGATGCAGCGGGATAGAGTCATTGCTTATGCTTCTCGGCAATTGAAACCTCATGAAAAGAATTATCCCACACATGATATAGAATTGGCAGCTGTAGTGTTCGCTTTGAAAATATGGAGACACTATTTATATGGTACTAAATGCACTGTTTGTACTGATCATAAAAGTCTGCAGTATGTATTTTCACAGAAAGAACTGAATATGCGTCAAAGACGATGGTTAGAATTAATTAAAGATTATGATTGTGAAATACGTTACCATCCAGGAAAGGCAAATGTAGTTGCAGACGCATTGAGCAGAAAAGGTACTTCTAACCGAGTCTATTTTCTGAAAGTTAATATTTCTTCCGACTTAGTGGATCAAATTAAAGCTGCACAGTTAGAAGCTTTGTTGGAACGTAATCTTAAGTCAGAAATTATGTTGAAAAGAAAGGACTTACTGGTTGACGATTCTAGAGGATTAAAGACTTTTCAGTCTCGTGTTTGGATTCCTCTGATCGGTAATATTCGAGATATGCTTTTGACTGAAACTCACAAATCTCGTTTGTCTGTCCACCCTGGTAGTACACGGATGTATAATGATTTAAAACATTTATACTGGTGGCCTACAATGAAAACTGATATTGCAAAGTTTGTTGGTAATTGTCATATATGTGCTCAAGTGAAAGCTGAACATCAAAAGCCGTATGGGTCATTGAAACAGTTAGAGATTCCAGAATGGAAATGGGAACATTTGACTATGGATTTTGTGACTAAACTTCCACGTACATCTCGAGGGAATGACATGATTTGGGTCATTGTTGACAGATTGACCAAGAGTGCACATTTTCTGGCGACTAGTGAGACTGCTTCCCTCAGTAAACTCGCACAGTTGTATGTTAATGAAATTGTTTCAAGACATGGTATTCCATTGTCGATTGTGTCAGATAGAGATTCTCGCTTTATTTCTCATTTCTGGCAGAGTTTACAGCAGGAGTTGGGTACACGTGTTAATCTCAGTACGGCCTATCATCCTCAGACAGACGGTCAGTCAGAACGTACGATTCAGACGTTAGAGGATATGCTCAGAGCTTGTGTATTAGAGTATGGAGGTTCATGGGATTCTCACCTTCCTTTAGTGGAATTTGCTTATAATAATTCCTATCATTCCAGTATTGGTATGCCTCCTTACGAAATGTTATATGGTCGTCGTTGTCGTACCCCCACGTGTTGGTTAGAAGCGGGAGAAAAGCAATTTGCAGGCCCAGATATTGTACAGATCACAGCTGACAAAGTGGCTATCGCCCGAGAAAAGCTGAAAGCTGCACGCGATAGACAGAAAAAGTATGCAGACCTACGTAGACGGCCAGTTACATTTTCTGAAGGAGAACTTGTTTATCTTAAAGTTTCTCCTTGGAAAGGTGTTATCCGGTTTGGAAAACGAGGGAAATTAGCTCCTAGATACATTGGTCCCTTTAAAATTCGTCAAGTTGTTAATGATCAGTCAGTTACACTTGAACTTCCTCCAGAGCTTGCTGGTATTCATGACACGTTTAATATCTGTTATTTGAGAAAGTGTAATGTTGAGGATCAATCTCAGATTCTTCCTTTGCAAGATTTGAAAGTTGACCAGAACCAGAAACTAGTAGAAGAACCGATTGAAATACTTGATAGAAAAATTACTAAACTTAGAAAGAAACAAATACCGATGGTGTTAGTGAAATGGAGACACAGTTTAGGTTCCAATTTGACCTGGGAGACCGAAGAGTCTATGAAATCCAGATATCCTAGATTGTTTGATCGAGTTTAGATTTCGAGGACGAAATCTCCTAAAGGAGGGGAGATTTGTAACATCCTCTCGTCGGGTCTGGTAATAATCTATTTAAATTGATTTTTTAATTAATTTAGGAATTATTTGATATTAATTGTTTATTTTGAAACTTAGATAAATAGGTCTTAGGACTTATTGTGAATAGTAAATTGTTAGTTGTTTTAATTTACTATAGTTGACGGTACAATAAAATAAGTTTCTCGCAATTAATAATTAGGTTTCAGACAATAGATTTACGACGGGTATAAAATACCCAAAATAATTAAATTGTGTAGTTGATTAAAAGCAGGAGTCGACCTCCTTATTTGGTTACCTCCTTTCATCTCAACTTTCCCAAAATAACCTAACCTTCAAATTGTGTGCCTAGAAGTACAAACAACAAATTGAGATTCAAACAAGATTACTTGAGACTGAAATTGTGATTCCTTATAAGCTTGCTATCATCATATTGTAAGTGTTTTAAATTTATGAGCTTAAGCTTTAGTTAGGATAAAATTGATGAAATTGAAAGATTGCTTAGATTGTTTGTAATAATCTTTGATATCAATGATGCTAATTGATGTTAGAAACTGAGTATGTGTACATGATATGTAAATTTTGATGTTTTGTTCTTGAATTGGAAATTTGAGCTCAAATGTGTGAATTATCAAATTGGTATGAATTTGACCTAAAATGGAATTGATTGAGGTTTGTTTAAGTTGTTTGATGATAACTAGTTGTTGTAGGATACTCCTTTAAGGTTAGAAACTTAAATTGGTCGATTTGGCACTTGAAAGTGGTAGGATTTTGAAGTTTAGTTCGTGCAGAATTGTTGTTCTGCTGCTGCTGTTGCAAAAACGAAGAACAAGCCGGCGGGTCTGGTACCCTACCCGGCGGGTTCTTGATTATGTTGGAGAACCGGCGGGTTGTCGGCCAAGCCGGCGGCTCCTACAGCCTTGAATACTTGAATTGTTTCTGTTTGCTCAAAATCTAATTCACCCGGCGGCTTAAGGGCGAAGCCGGCGGCTTGTATGATCAAACCGGCGGGTCCTTGACCCCAGCCGGCGGGTCATGAGCCATTCCAGCATCTCTTTTAATAGTTGATTGTTAATGTCAATTGCTTGGTTATATGGTGTAACATTGATAAACTAGTATCAGTACATAATGATAACTACATTGAAATTCTTAATACATAATTAAGAAGTTGTAAATTGTTAATGTCAATTATGTTAAGTTCCTAATGTTGTGAATTGATATAAGTTAAGTATTGTTGATTCGGATTACTAACTTATATTTGATTGTTGATTCTCAGATCCTCCAAAAGATAAGTGATCCCTGGATTCTGAGTTTGTGAAGGCAAAGGTATCGGTGAGTGGATTTGGAACTCACCATTCGATTTAGTTGTAACTATTTGGTTGCAACAAGTAAACGTAGATATGTTGTTATATCTAATATTCATAGTTGATTATAAATCTACGTGCTATGTATGGCCTTCGGGCATCAGTTGTTAATGAGGTCAACAGGTTGAACTGGTTGGTTGGGCTAGTTGGTTGTTGTGTGAATGACACATGGTCTTACTTCATTTGTTGTGTGTATAGAACCTGTGTCTGAGTATAGTAACCACTAGTTATCGGTCTCGTCCGTTATGGCCAAACGGATATGGTTGGATAAGTGTTCTTGGGAACCACCCGGGTATTATGGTATTCCCAGAGCCGCCGATCCTCATTACTATATTGTTGACTAGTTGTAATATATGTTTACGGTTGTTTGGGGTAAACAGGTGGTTATGCTAAGTTGAATTGTGGGTAATGAATTCATTCACTTAGCTTTGTGCTAATCCCTCATCCTACTTCCTGCAGGTTTTTGATATATATGTGGGTGTCAGGAATGGATGCTTTCGCAGGGAATGTCTGATAGATTAAAACTCTGATATGGTTTTTCTATAAACCTGGTTTTGTAATCTGTAATACCCCGACATATGTAGTTTTTAAACAGTTCTATGTTGGTATATTTTAATATGTAACTGTGTATGTACATTATTTTAATGTACAGTATATAAATATATTTTAAATTCATACGCTTCCGAGTAAAATAATATAATATTATTGTACTAAAAGAGGGGTGTTCCAAAAACATTCAAGAATAGGGGTGAAATACTACTAAAATATAGTACTTATGAGCGTTTATCAAACATCCCCCACTTGAATCCTACTTGTCCTCAAGTAGACTATCAATTTCAAAATCAAAATTTCTTAAGATAACCGATCATTATTATTAACCTAAATAACTTAACGAAGGAATTACACATCATTACCCAATTTTCAATTCAAATTTTTATATTTAAAAATTTTGTTAACTATAAAAACAATTATTAAGAAACTATGAAGATGTACAACTAATCTACACATAAACTTATTTTTCTTAAAACATTAAATAATTCACTATGATTACTGATATTGTTATCCACTTAAACAATCTATATTTAAATAATTGAGCTCAATTTATTATTATTCACGTAAATGCTCCCTCAGACTTCCAATAGCTATATACCTTCATACTCATAATATGACAATATGAAATATTATAGAATTTAATCAAAAATCATTTTTCAAATCAAGACATAGGTGACAGGTATGTTCCTTAACACAGCAAAGCAACATAACTTGATTTTGGTTTAGCAAAAATTATTTTTAGTCAAACCATTGGTGACAGGTCTGTGCTTCCGCACAACAAAGCGACATAATTTGACTTCATGTTCATTAGTTCTTTTGAACTCTGTTTGCTCTTTTTCGTTAGATATACTGATGGAGACCAGGTTTGTACTTACGTACAACAGAGGAAACAACACCCAGTATATCCCGGAATGATATTAATTAAATTCCAAAATTATTGCATATAGCACTTTATTAATATGAAAATTAAGACAAACGTCATACATAACTAAATTCCATCTAAAAATAACATCTACACCTTAATTTTCTTATATAAACTGCCTATCAGTACATCATATTATGAGACTAAATAATATTTTTCTTTTTCTTTTCACAAGTTACATCCATTACAAATGTAGAGAAATTCTAAACTTACCTTCATAGTTACAAAATACATCATTCCTAGAAAAACAGAAACATTAAATTTTAAAAATTTTATTAAAAAATGGGCAACAATTATAACCTCATAGTTACGTATTTTAATGAAATAATAATTAATCTAAATAAAGAATTATCTACTTATGAACAGAACAAGTATGTGGAAACTTCACTCTTTTCTCTTCCATCCCCCACTTAAAAATGTACAATGTCCTCATTGTACAAAAACCTTACAAAGGAAAACCTAGGAGAAAGAGAAAAGATTGTGAACAGAAAAACTCCCCTGAATTGAAGTGTTTTAACTGCCGAAATAAGGTTGATATGATAATCTCACACTCCTTGATCACAATTTGCTGAACTTACTGCCAGCATAGCATGTATTCACACAATAAGTCTGAGAGACCATCAACAAACAAGATTAATAATACCACATAGTCATCCTAATAAAACACACATACATAATCCTAATAACTAGCAATCCAAACACAAATACAAATAAAAATATCTAACAAACATAAATAATAATAAAACTAATAATAATGTCTGAAATCAATAACCCAACAGGATGCATATCATCCTAATCACTGTCCTCCTCCTCGTCCATGCTCTGATAATGATGAGATGGTCCTGGTTGCTCTGCTGGTGATGGTGGTGGCATGAATGTTGGGAAGTGATGTTACTACTGTTACTACTGTTGATTGAAGAATGCACAAGGCATTAACACTGTTAGTGTTAATGTTACTACTGGTATTAACACTGTTAGTGTTAATGGTTATCACTGTCTTCAGAGTTACAACTGTTGGGTAAAGATTAACACTGTTATTGAAGATTGAAGTGAAGACAAGAGTTACAACTGTTAGTAATAGTTTCAACTGTTAGAGTGTTACAACTGTTAGTTTGTTTTACAACAGTTAACACTGTTTAGGCTAGTTACCACTGTTAGTTGGTAAGTCTAGTAAATTGTACAAGTGTTAACACTGTTCTATAGGGATTACCACTGTTTGTATAGTTGTGGTAGTTAACACTGTTTATGTATAGAATAGGCGGAAAAATGAAGTTTGAATAATTATGGAATGTAACTGTTTCCATGATTATAGGAGATTGTTTAGCAGGACTCTATGGGATATAAATAGAGATCCTAAACCTAGATTAGGTTAACTTAGTTTTCACGCAGCTTCAAGGTTTTGTAACCCTAATACAGTTCGGTGTATTCGTCTTATGTTATTAATAAGATTGAAGCTTTTAATAGTAACTTTGTTTTATTAACTTTATTATTGATCTTCATAATATTATTGAGTGTTATTCCGCAACTTCTCAGTAATAATTCAAAGCTTGTGTTAATCTAATAAGTTTATTAGATCGATCTTGGTTTATCAAGTGGTATAGAGATTTTGGTTAAGTTTTGAATACAAGAAGATCTAGGATCATTGTTTGATTGATTATTTTCAATATCTTTTAATTAAATCAATGGCATAAAGAAATGAAGGAATTCAGGTCACAAAGATACCCATGCTTAGACCTGATGAGTTTGATCTGTTGAAGAACAGAATCAGACAATACATGCTTCTCACAAATTATCAGATGTGGGAAGTGGTTGTTAATGGTCCTCCAGTGACTCTTAATAGTGATGGTGTTGCACAGGCTAGATTACCACCAACATCTGAGGCAGAAAGAAAGGTTAGATCTATAGAGTACAAAGCTCTAAGTACTTTATTGTTATCTATTCCAAATGAATATCAGAGACGATTTGAAGCATGTCAAGATGCTAAAGTTCTCATGGAAGCTATAGAGAAGAGATTTGGTGGTAATGATAACACCAAAAAGAATAAAAGGTCTTTGTTAAAACAACAATATGAGAATTTTAATTCTGCAAAGTCAGAAACTTTGACTCAAACCTTTGATAGGTTTTCAAAGTTAGTAGGAGATCTGGAAAATCATCAAGTGAAGATTGATAGGGATGATTTAAACAGGACGTTTTTGAGTGGACAATTTATACAGTTGGGTTAAGACAAAGTGCAGATCTGGAATCAAAAGAGCTGGAAGACATATATAATGATCTGAGAAACTTTGAAGCTGAAGTGGAGAGCAAGAAGATTGGATCAGGAAGTAACAACAACAATTCTGCATTTATGTCAATGGCTGGAATAAAGGCAGAATCAAGTCAGAAAGGTTCTTCTTATGGGTCTGGTGGAGGTGGATCAACATCAAATCATTCTAATGATCAAATCTTAGAATCTTTCTTTGCTAGTAATGTGAACTCTTCACTTACTAATGAAGACTTAGATCAATTTGAATCAGATGATCTAGAAGAAATGGATATTAAGTTACAAATTGCCTTAATCACTCAAAGGGCAAAAAGGTTTATGCAAAGAACTGGCAGGAACAACTTTGAACAGAAGAGGAATGATGCAAGTTGGTTTGATAAGAGCAAAGTTGAATGTTTCAACTGTCACAAAATGGGACATTTTGCTACGGAATGCAGAAGTCCAAAGAATGAGCAGAATGATAGAGGGAATGGTCAAAGAAGTGGAGGAATTGTGAGTCAAACAAGATCTGTACCAATCCAGGGTACTTCATCCAATGCCCTTGTATCTGTGGATGGATGTGGTTGGGACTGGAGTGACCAAGAAGAACATGAAGTTAAGAATCAGTGTCTCAAGGCTACTGCTGAATCTGACAAACAGTTAGAGATTCCTTATGAGGTACAAATCAAATTATGTTCTACTGTATGTAAACAAACAGTTAAACATTATAGAGATCATAATCAGAAAGTGTGTGATGAATTAAAACAATGTGAAATCAAGAGTAAACACACAATATCAGTAATAGATAATCTAGAAAAACAGATTCAAGCATATGAGGAAAATGCAACACAGTTTAAGTATGATATTGAATTTGCTAGGTGGGAGAGAGATACTCTTAAAGATAAGGTAGAATTATTAACTAAGAAACTTGCTGAGGTCACATGTGAAAGAGATAGCATAAGACTTAATGTAAGTAACTTAGAAAATGCATCTAAGAGTGTACATAAACTTATCAATTCACAGATTCATGATAAACTTAAAACTGGGTTAGGATACAGTAATGTACCTCCTCCTTATAACAACAACTACTTTCCTTCTAAAACTGATGTTGATATCAATTCATTTAAAGAAGGAATGAAGGATGATGTTAAAAAGGCTGATCCTGTTAAGAGTTTAGAAGAAGAAGTGAACTTGGATAAAGTTGAAATTCATGAGTGGAGTAAAGAAGATGATGAGGATTATGATACTTCTGAAAGTGAGGACACTGTGACAAATCATTCATATAAGTCAACAAGTGAGAGCAGCAAAAGTGTTACTGATCTAGTTTTAGAACTTAAGGGTACTAAACTAGAAGAGGGTAAGCAAATGTTTGTGGAGAAGGCTAAACATCAAGTAGAACATGTGAGAGCCACACCTAACACACCTAGAAATTTACAAAGGAGTGTTAGGAATGCAATGAAATCATCTGTATCTGTATGTACTACATCTGCATTGAATAAATGTGATAATTGCAAATGTAAGGATAACTTCTCTAAATCACAACATATTCAAAAACATATTCCCAGAGGTAATCAAAGAAATTGGAATCAAATGGTAACTCAAAAACTGGGAAATAATGTAACAGTGATTAGAGAAAAGTTATGTCTTATATGTGGCAGGAATAATCATCTTCAATATGACTATTTTCATAATCCAAAATCGATTCAAAAGAATGTAAAACAGCCATGGACAACAGTTAATATGATTAACAAACAAAATTTTAAATCTAAAGTTAATCATATTGCTGCTGTTAGAAAGATGAATTATATGGCAAATCAAGCTAAGGCTGCTGCAAAGGTTTCCACTGCAGGAACAAAAGTTACAGATTTAGCCAACAGTAATAAGGCTAAAACAGTGGCAAAAGAGTATAATGTAAACAGTGGTAAATCTTTTAAAACTGTTAGGACTGTTAATTCAACAGTTACCACTGGTAGAGTAAATAACACTGTAAGGAATACTAACAGTGTTAATTATTTTACCACTACTAGACATAACAACAGTTATAATAAGTTTAACACTGTTAGGCATTATAACTATGGTCCTTCAATTAACACTGTTAGACCAAAACCCACTGTTAAGTCTAAAATTAGTTGGATTTGGACACCTTTTCAATCTAATTTACCCAGAGGTCCAAAATTCAACAATGTATCAAAATCAATGATCTTCAAGAAAGTTGATTACTTTGATACATATGGGAAACCCAAAGCCAAATTAGTTTGGGTTCCCAAGAGAAATTAATTTTTCTCTTTGTTTTTATGTGTGCAGGGCAAGCCAAGAAGCTTATGGCATATTGATAGTGGCTGCTCAAGGCACATGACTGGAGATAAGGATAAGCTACAGAACTTCAAATCATTTGATGGTGGATATGTAGCATTTGGAAGCAATCCCAAAGGGGGGAAAATTACAGGCAAAGGAACTGTTCAGAGTGCCAAGCTAAGTTTTGAAAATGTTTATTTTGTGAAACAATTGAGGTATAATTTGCTAAGTGTAAGTCAAATTACAGATAAAAAGAATCCAGTTCATTTTACTGACACTGAATGCCTTATTTTGTCAAAGGAATTCAAACTTCCAGAAAACATGATTTTAATGAGAATTCCTAGGCAAGATAATGTATATAAGTGTGACTTAGCAAATATGGCACCTCAACCTGATTTAAACTGTCTGATTTCAAAAGCAAATCTGAATGAATCTAACTTGTGGCATAGAAGGATGTGTCATATGAATTATAAAACCATTAATAAACTTGTCAAAAACAAGCTTGTTAGAGGTTTATCTGAAAAGGTATATTCATGTGATGATCACTGTGTTTCTTGTCTTAAGGGAAAGCAACACAAAACTTCTTTTAAGTCCAAATCTGTGAATACAAACTGTACTCCTTTACACTTGTTACATATGGACTTGTTTGGACCAACAAGTATAAGAAGTATGGGAAAGAGATCTTACTGCCTTGTAGTAATTGATGATTATACTAGATTTACATGGGTTTTCTTTCTTAGAACAAAGGATGAGACAGGTGAAATACTTAGATCATTTATAACTAAGATGGAAAATCAATTAGATACAAAGGTTAAAATCATCAGGAGTGATAATGGAACAGAATTTAAAAATCATGAGATGGATAAATTCTGTGATGAAAAAGGCATTAAGAGAGAGTTTAGTGCTCCTAGAACTCCTCAACAGAATGGAGTAGCTGAAAGAAGGAATAGGACACTAATTGAGGCTGCTAGAACTATGCTAGCTGATGCTAAATTACCTATGTCTTTCTGGGCAGAAGTAGTTAGCACAGCTTGCTATGTTCAGAATAGGGTATCAGTTGTTAAGCCTCATTTCAAAACCCCTTATGAATTGCTGTTTAAGAATAAACCACTGGTCAGATTCTTAAAATCCTTTGGATGTCCATGTACCATTCTGAATACCAAGGATCACTTAGGAAAGTTTGAAAGCAAGGTAGATGAGGGTATTTTTGTAGGGTATTCCATCCAAAGTAAGGCATATAGGATTTTCAATCAAAGGACCAGGGTAATAGAAGAATCAATGAACATCACTTTTAATGAGAATACCATTAATCCTGATGGGATAGGTCCAAAGTCATTGTTTGATATTGATGCTCTTAATTCTGCTTTTAGATATGCAACTGTAAATTCTAGTGCAGATACAAGTACAGGTACCAACACAGGGACAGCAGATGAAGCAAGTGAGGAAGTATCAGGAATGTCCACAGAAAAGAATAAAGATTCATTGGAATACATTGTATTTCCAATCTGGACTCCTGATCCACCAGAGGTGTTTTCCTCTGATCAACCACAGTCCTCTCAGAGACTTGAGACAGAAGAATCTACTGATATATCATCTAGTGAGAGTTCTGGACAAGGAGACAATCATACCAACTTAGAAGCAAACATTCCAGAGACATCAACATCTACTTATCATGTTCACAAAGATCATCCTCTAGAACAGGTAATTGGGAATGTTGACTCTGCTGTTCAAACTAGACAGCAGTCTACTGTCAATGAAGAAGAGATACATACCTCTTTATATGTATGTTTTCTTTCTCAAGTTGAACCTAAGAAGGCAGTAGAAGCTCTTAAACACCCTAGTTGGATCGAGGCAATGCAGGAAGAATTGTTGCAATTCAAAATACAGAATGTGTGGACTTTAGTTGATTTACCAAAAGGGAAAAGGGCTATAGGTACTAAATGGATATTCAAGAACAAGAAGGATGAGAGGGGAATTGTCATCAAGAATAAAGCCAGGCTAGTGGCACAGGGATATACTCAGGAAGAAGGTATTGATTATGATGATGTGTTTGCTCCTGTTGCAAGGATAGAAGCTATAAGATTATTCTTGGCATATGCTTCATATAAAGGTTTCACAGTATATCAAATGGATGTCAAGAGTGCCTTTCTGTATGGCACAATTGATGATGAGGTGTATGTTTGTCAACCACCTAGATTTGAAGATCCTACATATCCAGATAGAGTCTGCAGATTGGATAAGGCACTGTATGGCCTGCACCAAGCACCCAGAGCTTGGTATGAGACTCTATCTGTTTATCTTTTGGAGAATGGTTTTAAAAGAGGTAACATTGATAAGACATTGTTCATCAAAAGGGATCACAATGATATTTTATTGATACAAGTGTATGTTGATGACATCATTTTTGGATCTACAAATGATGGGTTATGCAAGGAATTTGAGAAGTTAATGCATCAGAAGTTTCAAATGAGTTCTATGGGGGAACTTAATTTCTTTTTGGGGCTTCAAGTCAAACAAAGCTCAGATGGCATTTTCATTCATCAGAGTAAGTATGTTAAAGACATACTCACCAAATTTGGCTACACTGAAACTAAAGTGGCTAGCACTCCTATGGAAACACACAAGCCATTAGCTGTAGATCATGACGGGGAGGAAGTAGATATACATCTGTACAGGTCTATGATCGGGTCATTGATGTATCTAACTTCCTCCAGGCCAGATATTATGTTTGTTGTATGTATCTGTGCCAGATTTCATACTTGTCCAAAGCAGTCACATTTGTATGCTGTAAAGAGAATTTTTAGATACTTAAAGGGACAACCTGATATAGGCCTTTGGTATCCAAAACATTCTTCCTTTGACTTAATAGCATATTCAGATAGTGATTATGGGGGAGCTAGCATGGACAGGAAGTCCACGTCAGGAGGTTGTCAATTTCTAGGAGAGAGGTTAATTTCATGGCAATGTAAGAAACAGACAACTGTATCAACATCTACTGCTGAGGCTAAGTATGTAGCTGCTGCAAATTGTTGTGCTCAGGTCTTATGGATTCAGAATCAAATGCTTGATTATGGTTTAACTTTCTTAAACACTCCTATTTTTATTGACAATACTTCTGCTATCAGCATCATCAATAATCCTGTTAAATATTCTAAAACTAAGCATATAGAGATTAGGTATCATTTTATCAGAGATTGTAATGAAAAACGACTTATTCAGATTATAAAAGTCCATACTGACAATCAACTTGCAGATCTGTTCACCAATGCCTTTGATGTAGGCAGATTTACATTTCTGATTACAAGTATTGGTCTGATTAAATCTCCTTAAATTGTTTCTCCATAACTATTTTGTAAAACATCTCTATAATGCTTAAGGATTAGATGCTGGTAGATGTAATTGATACTAACAGTGATAATAGTCTTAGTTACAACTTCTTTGCTTTCCTAATTATCACTGTTATTATTTAATTACCACTGTATATGTATTTTGCTTTGTTTCCACTGTTAGTTTTATTGTTATCACTGTTTTTGTTGAACTAACTCTTTGTAGGTTATCACTGTCAGTGAAGCAACCATCACTGTTAGTGTAAACAGTTTCCACTGTTTTCACTATTCGGTTATAACTGTTAGTGTAAACAGTTTCCACTGTTTTCAACTTAGTGTAAACAGTTTCCACTGTTTTCACTATTCAGTTATGACTGTTTTTCACACTGTTAGTGTAACTTTTAACACTGTTAGTATATCAGTTACCACTGTTTATACTATCAAGTTGAAATTTTTCACTATCACTGTTTATCTTTCAGTTTTCCTTTTGCAGGTTTAACATAAAAAAAAAAATTACTGTTAGTAATACTGATGCAGTCACTAGTGTTGAGTTATAATTCCTTTGGTCAGGAGTTATTTCCATCCACTAGGTGTAACACTGTTAGTATTATTATCATGAATGTAGAATACTGTTAGTTCTTTTCGTTTCCACTGTTTCAAAATTGTTTCCACCGTTAGTGTTAAAATTGGGATTTTTATTTCAAAATTAGGTCATTGAAACTAACAGTATAAATACTCCCAACACTTGTACATATTCTTTACGCTTTCATAAACACTGGTTTCATAAACCCTGTAATCACTGCTCTCGCAAATCTTACACAAATTTTTCATGGCTTCTTCTTCACCAACCATACCTCAACTCGCATTAGGCAAAGATCATAACATGATTGCCTTTCTGGTAAAACCTTCCATCGCCGATGATTACGTTGAAATCATTGATTTTCTGCGTAACTCTACCATTCACCATGCGCTAACTGTAGCACCCAGAATTTCACATGAACATATCAATGAGTTCTGGGTTAAAGCCAAGATTGAGGAAGAAGCAGGTGTTCCACAGATTGTTTCCACAGTTGCTGTGCACCAAGTGGTGGTTACTGAAGCATCCATTCGTTCTTCTCTTCATCTTCAGGATGAAGAAGGTATAACTTCAATTTCTGATGAAGATTTATACTCTAATTTACAACGAATGGGATATGAGGGTAACTTGGGTGGGTATGTTTTTCAGAAAACAATGTTTTCATACCAATGGAGATTTCTAATTCATACATTACTGCACTGCTTATCATCAAAACGCTCATCTTTTGAACAATTCAGCAGTAATGTAGCATATGCCTTGGTATACTTAGCTACTGGTCAAAGCTTTAATTTTTCCAACTTTATTTTTGCTGGTATGCTAAGAAACATCAACCAACCTAAACTGAAATTCTTAATGTATCCAAGGTTTGTGCAAATTCTTTTAACTGAACAAATATCTGATTTGCCTGCTTTGGATAAGATTATAGGTATCTCTTCCTTCAAACCAAAAGTATTTTCAAATATGAAGAGAGATACCTCTATTAAAGGTGTTATGTTTTCTGGGAGGGTAACAGCATTGTTTCCAACAATGCTTCCTGCACCCTCCACCACAGCCTCTGTACCACCAACAGAAGCTGAACCAGTTGCTGAGAGGATGGAACAACCCATTCCTTCTCAACCCACAGCAACTGGGGGTAATATTGAAAAACAAGGGACCCAAATCAAAACCACCTATTATAGAAAAGCCAAAAAGGCTACTAAACAGGCATCTGAGGTTCATGCTGCTCAGATATCTCAGTCAAATGACAGTTGTCATGAACAGCATGTGGTCCATAAGGAGTGGGGTGACCATTCTGTAAGGGCTGCTTCTACTGCTTCTAGTCCACAGAAAGAGCAGGATAGAAGTAACATTAATAAGACCCAAGCAGAGGCAACACCAGAAGATGATTCACAAGAAAGAAGAGTATGAGAGGAGGCATAGAGATCGGTAATAGATTGTTTGAAAGAATTTGAAAGAGGTCAACATGAAGAATATAGAGAAACTTAATTCTGTTGGGGACAGATTAAGTTTAGGGGGAGATTGTTGGGAAGTGATGTTACTACTGTTACTACTGTTGATTGAAGAATGCACAAGGCATTAACACTGTTAGTGTTAATGTTACTACTGGTATTAACACTGTTAGTGTTAATGGTTATCACTGTCTTCAGAGTTACAACTGTTGGGTAAAGATTAACACTGTTATTGAAGATTGAAGTGAAGACAAGAGTTACAACTGTTAGTAATAGTTTCAACTGTTAGAGTGTTACAACTGTTAGTTTGTTTTACAACAGTTAACACTGTTTAGGCTAGTTACCACTGTTAGTTGGTAAGTCTAGTAAATTGTACAAGTGTTAACACTGTTCTATAGGGATTACCACTGTTTGTATAGTTGTGGTAGTTAACACTGTTTATGTATAGAATAGGCGGAAAAATGAAGTTTGAATAATTATGGAATGTAACTGTTTCCATGATTATAGGAGATTGTTTAGCAGGACTCTATGGGATATAAATAGAGATCCTAAACCTAGATTAGGTTAACTTAGTTTTCACGCAGCTTCAAGGTTTTGTAACCCTAATACAGTTCGGTGTATTCGTCTTATGTTATTAATAAGATTGAAGCTTTTAATAGTAACTTTGTTTTATTAACTTTATTATTGATCTTCATAATATTATTGAGTGTTATTCCGCAACTTCTCAGTAATAATTCAAAGCTTGTGTTAATCTAATAAGTTTATTAGATCGATCTTGGTTTATCAAGTGGTATAGAGATTTTGGTTAAGTTTTGAATACAAGAAGATCTAGGATCATTGTTTGATTGATTATTTTCAATATCTTTTAATTAAATCAATGGCATAAAGAAATGAAGGAATTCAGGTCACAAAGATACCCATGCTTAGACCTGATGAGTTTGATCTGTTGAAGAACAGAATCAGACAATACATGCTTCTCACAAATTATCAGATGTGGGAAGTGGTTGTTAATGGTCCTCCAGTGACTCTTAATAGTGATGGTGTTGCACAGGCTAGATTACCACCAACATCTGAGGCAGAAAGAAAGGTTAGATCTATAGAGTACAAAGCTCTAAGTACTTTATTGTTATCTATTCCAAATGAATATCAGAGACGATTTGAAGCATGTCAAGATGCTAAAGTTCTCATGGAAGCTATAGAGAAGAGATTTGGTGGTAATGATAACACCAAAAAGAATAAAAGGTCTTTGTTAAAACAACAATATGAGAATTTTAATTCTGCAAAGTCAGAAACTTTGACTCAAACCTTTGATAGGTTTTCAAAGTTAGTAGGAGATCTGGAAAATCATCAAGTGAAGATTGATAGGGATGATTTAAACAGGACGTTTTTGAGTGGACAATTTATACAGTTGGGTTAAGACAAAGTGCAGATCTGGAATCAAAAGAGCTGGAAGACATATATAATGATCTGAGAAACTTTGAAGCTGAAGTGGAGAGCAAGAAGATTGGATCAGGAAGTAACAACAACAATTCTGCATTTATGTCAATGGCTGGAATAAAGGCAGAATCAAGTCAGAAAGGTTCTTCTTATGGGTCTGGTGGAGGTGGATCAACATCAAATCATTCTAATGATCAAATCTTAGAATCTTTCTTTGCTAGTAATGTGAACTCTTCACTTACTAATGAAGACTTAGATCAATTTGAATCAGATGATCTAGAAGAAATGGATATTAAGTTACAAATTGCCTTAATCACTCAAAGGGCAAAAAGGTTTATGCAAAGAACTGGCAGGAACAACTTTGAACAGAAGAGGAATGATGCAAGTTGGTTTGATAAGAGCAAAGTTGAATGTTTCAACTGTCACAAAATGGGACATTTTGCTACGGAATGCAGAAGTCCAAAGAATGAGCAGAATGATAGAGGGAATGGTCAAAGAAGTGGAGGAATTGTGAGTCAAACAAGATCTGTACCAATCCAGGGTACTTCATCCAATGCCCTTGTATCTGTGGATGGATGTGGTTGGGACTGGAGTGACCAAGAAGAACATGAAGTTAAGAATCAGTGTCTCAAGGCTACTGCTGAATCTGACAAACAGTTAGAGATTCCTTATGAGGTACAAATCAAATTATGTTCTACTGTATGTAAACAAACAGTTAAACATTATAGAGATCATAATCAGAAAGTGTGTGATGAATTAAAACAATGTGAAATCAAGAGTAAACACACAATATCAGTAATAGATAATCTAGAAAAACAGATTCAAGCATATGAGGAAAATGCAACACAGTTTAAGTATGATATTGAATTTGCTAGGTGGGAGAGAGATACTCTTAAAGATAAGGTAGAATTATTAACTAAGAAACTTGCTGAGGTCACATGTGAAAGAGATAGCATAAGACTTAATGTAAGTAACTTAGAAAATGCATCTAAGAGTGTACATAAACTTATCAATTCACAGATTCATGATAAACTTAAAACTGGGTTAGGATACAGTAATGTACCTCCTCCTTATAACAACAACTACTTTCCTTCTAAAACTGATGTTGATATCAATTCATTTAAAGAAGGAATGAAGGATGATGTTAAAAAGGCTGATCCTGTTAAGAGTTTAGAAGAAGAAGTGAACTTGGATAAAGTTGAAATTCATGAGTGGAGTAAAGAAGATGATGAGGATTATGATACTTCTGAAAGTGAGGACACTGTGACAAATCATTCATATAAGTCAACAAGTGAGAGCAGCAAAAGTGTTACTGATCTAGTTTTAGAACTTAAGGGTACTAAACTAGAAGAGGGTAAGCAAATGTTTGTGGAGAAGGCTAAACATCAAGTAGAACATGTGAGAGCCACACCTAACACACCTAGAAATTTACAAAGGAGTGTTAGGAATGCAATGAAATCATCTGTATCTGTATGTACTACATCTGCATTGAATAAATGTGATAATTGCAAATGTAAGGATAACTTCTCTAAATCACAACATATTCAAAAACATATTCCCAGAGGTAATCAAAGAAATTGGAATCAAATGGTAACTCAAAAACTGGGAAATAATGTAACAGTGATTAGAGAAAAGTTATGTCTTATATGTGGCAGGAATAATCATCTTCAATATGACTATTTTCATAATCCAAAATCGATTCAAAAGAATGTAAAACAGCCATGGACAACAGTTAATATGATTAACAAACAAAATTTTAAATCTAAAGTTAATCATATTGCTGCTGTTAGAAAGATGAATTATATGGCAAATCAAGCTAAGGCTGCTGCAAAGGTTTCCACTGCAGGAACAAAAGTTACAGATTTAGCCAACAGTAATAAGGCTAAAACAGTGGCAAAAGAGTATAATGTAAACAGTGGTAAATCTTTTAAAACTGTTAGGACTGTTAATTCAACAGTTACCACTGGTAGAGTAAATAACACTGTAAGGAATACTAACAGTGTTAATTATTTTACCACTACTAGACATAACAACAGTTATAATAAGTTTAACACTGTTAGGCATTATAACTATGGTCCTTCAATTAACACTGTTAGACCAAAACCCACTGTTAAGTCTAAAATTAGTTGGATTTGGACACCTTTTCAATCTAATTTACCCAGAGGTCCAAAATTCAACAATGTATCAAAATCAATGATCTTCAAGAAAGTTGATTACTTTGATACATATGGGAAACCCAAAGCCAAATTAGTTTGGGTTCCCAAGAGAAATTAATTTTTCTCTTTGTTTTTATGTGTGCAGGGCAAGCCAAGAAGCTTATGGCATATTGATAGTGGCTGCTCAAGGCACATGACTGGAGATAAGGATAAGCTACAGAACTTCAAATCATTTGATGGTGGATATGTAGCATTTGGAAGCAATCCCAAAGGGGGGAAAATTACAGGCAAAGGAACTGTTCAGAGTGCCAAGCTAAGTTTTGAAAATGTTTATTTTGTGAAACAATTGAGGTATAATTTGCTAAGTGTAAGTCAAATTACAGATAAAAAGAATCCAGTTCATTTTACTGACACTGAATGCCTTATTTTGTCAAAGGAATTCAAACTTCCAGAAAACATGATTTTAATGAGAATTCCTAGGCAAGATAATGTATATAAGTGTGACTTAGCAAATATGGCACCTCAACCTGATTTAAACTGTCTGATTTCAAAAGCAAATCTGAATGAATCTAACTTGTGGCATAGAAGGATGTGTCATATGAATTATAAAACCATTAATAAACTTGTCAAAAACAAGCTTGTTAGAGGTTTATCTGAAAAGGTATATTCATGTGATGATCACTGTGTTTCTTGTCTTAAGGGAAAGCAACACAAAACTTCTTTTAAGTCCAAATCTGTGAATACAAACTGTACTCCTTTACACTTGTTACATATGGACTTGTTTGGACCAACAAGTATAAGAAGTATGGGAAAGAGATCTTACTGCCTTGTAGTAATTGATGATTATACTAGATTTACATGGGTTTTCTTTCTTAGAACAAAGGATGAGACAGGTGAAATACTTAGATCATTTATAACTAAGATGGAAAATCAATTAGATACAAAGGTTAAAATCATCAGGAGTGATAATGGAACAGAATTTAAAAATCATGAGATGGATAAATTCTGTGATGAAAAAGGCATTAAGAGAGAGTTTAGTGCTCCTAGAACTCCTCAACAGAATGGAGTAGCTGAAAGAAGGAATAGGACACTAATTGAGGCTGCTAGAACTATGCTAGCTGATGCTAAATTACCTATGTCTTTCTGGGCAGAAGTAGTTAGCACAGCTTGCTATGTTCAGAATAGGGTATCAGTTGTTAAGCCTCATTTCAAAACCCCTTATGAATTGCTGTTTAAGAATAAACCACTGGTCAGATTCTTAAAATCCTTTGGATGTCCATGTACCATTCTGAATACCAAGGATCACTTAGGAAAGTTTGAAAGCAAGGTAGATGAGGGTATTTTTGTAGGGTATTCCATCCAAAGTAAGGCATATAGGATTTTCAATCAAAGGACCAGGGTAATAGAAGAATCAATGAACATCACTTTTAATGAGAATACCATTAATCCTGATGGGATAGGTCCAAAGTCATTGTTTGATATTGATGCTCTTAATTCTGCTTTTAGATATGCAACTGTAAATTCTAGTGCAGATACAAGTACAGGTACCAACACAGGGACAGCAGATGAAGCAAGTGAGGAAGTATCAGGAATGTCCACAGAAAAGAATAAAGATTCATTGGAATACATTGTATTTCCAATCTGGACTCCTGATCCACCAGAGGTGTTTTCCTCTGATCAACCACAGTCCTCTCAGAGACTTGAGACAGAAGAATCTACTGATATATCATCTAGTGAGAGTTCTGGACAAGGAGACAATCATACCAACTTAGAAGCAAACATTCCAGAGACATCAACATCTACTTATCATGTTCACAAAGATCATCCTCTAGAACAGGTAATTGGGAATGTTGACTCTGCTGTTCAAACTAGACAGCAGTCTACTGTCAATGAAGAAGAGATACATACCTCTTTATATGTATGTTTTCTTTCTCAAGTTGAACCTAAGAAGGCAGTAGAAGCTCTTAAACACCCTAGTTGGATCGAGGCAATGCAGGAAGAATTGTTGCAATTCAAAATACAGAATGTGTGGACTTTAGTTGATTTACCAAAAGGGAAAAGGGCTATAGGTACTAAATGGATATTCAAGAACAAGAAGGATGAGAGGGGAATTGTCATCAAGAATAAAGCCAGGCTAGTGGCACAGGGATATACTCAGGAAGAAGGTATTGATTATGATGATGTGTTTGCTCCTGTTGCAAGGATAGAAGCTATAAGATTATTCTTGGCATATGCTTCATATAAAGGTTTCACAGTATATCAAATGGATGTCAAGAGTGCCTTTCTGTATGGCACAATTGATGATGAGGTGTATGTTTGTCAACCACCTAGATTTGAAGATCCTACATATCCAGATAGAGTCTGCAGATTGGATAAGGCACTGTATGGCCTGCACCAAGCACCCAGAGCTTGGTATGAGACTCTATCTGTTTATCTTTTGGAGAATGGTTTTAAAAGAGGTAACATTGATAAGACATTGTTCATCAAAAGGGATCACAATGATATTTTATTGATACAAGTGTATGTTGATGACATCATTTTTGGATCTACAAATGATGGGTTATGCAAGGAATTTGAGAAGTTAATGCATCAGAAGTTTCAAATGAGTTCTATGGGGGAACTTAATTTCTTTTTGGGGCTTCAAGTCAAACAAAGCTCAGATGGCATTTTCATTCATCAGAGTAAGTATGTTAAAGACATACTCACCAAATTTGGCTACACTGAAACTAAAGTGGCTAGCACTCCTATGGAAACACACAAGCCATTAGCTGTAGATCATGACGGGGAGGAAGTAGATATACATCTGTACAGGTCTATGATCGGGTCATTGATGTATCTAACTTCCTCCAGGCCAGATATTATGTTTGTTGTATGTATCTGTGCCAGATTTCATACTTGTCCAAAGCAGTCACATTTGTATGCTGTAAAGAGAATTTTTAGATACTTAAAGGGACAACCTGATATAGGCCTTTGGTATCCAAAACATTCTTCCTTTGACTTAATAGCATATTCAGATAGTGATTATGGGGGAGCTAGCATGGACAGGAAGTCCACGTCAGGAGGTTGTCAATTTCTAGGAGAGAGGTTAATTTCATGGCAATGTAAGAAACAGACAACTGTATCAACATCTACTGCTGAGGCTAAGTATGTAGCTGCTGCAAATTGTTGTGCTCAGGTCTTATGGATTCAGAATCAAATGCTTGATTATGGTTTAACTTTCTTAAACACTCCTATTTTTATTGACAATACTTCTGCTATCAGCATCATCAATAATCCTGTTAAATATTCTAAAACTAAGCATATAGAGATTAGGTATCATTTTATCAGAGATTGTAATGAAAAACGACTTATTCAGATTATAAAAGTCCATACTGACAATCAACTTGCAGATCTGTTCACCAAAGCCTTTGATGTAGGCAGATTTACATTTCTGATTACAAGTATTGGTCTGATTAAATCTCCTTAAATTGTTTCTCCATAACTATTTTGTAAAACATCTCTATAATGCTTAAGGATTAGATGCTGGTAGATGTAATTGATACTAACAGTGATAATAGTCTTAGTTACAACTTCTTTGCTTTCCTAATTATCACTGTTATTATTTAATTACCACTGTATATGTATTTTGCTTTGTTTCCACTGTTAGTTTTATTGTTATCACTGTTTTTGTTGAACTAACTCTTTGTAGGTTATCACTGTCAGTGAAGCAACCATCACTGTTAGTGTAAACAGTTTCCACTGTTTTCACTATTCGGTTATAACTGTTAGTGTAAACAGTTTCCACTGTTTTCAACTTAGTGTAAACAGTTTCCACTGTTTTCACTATTCAGTTATGACTGTTTTTCACACTGTTAGTGTAACTTTTAACACTGTTAGTATATCAGTTACCACTGTTTATACTATCAAGTTGAAATTTTTCACTATCACTGTTTATCTTTCAGTTTTCCTTTTGCAGGTTTAACATAAAAAAAAAAAATTACTGTTAGTAATACTGATGCAGTCACTAGTGTTGAGTTATAATTCCTTTGGTCAGGAGTTATTTCCATCCACTAGGTGTAACACTGTTAGTATTATTATCATGAATGTAGAATACTGTTAGTTCTTTTCGTTTCCACTATTTCAAAATTGTTTCCACCGTTAGTGTTAAAATTGGGATTTTTATTTCAAAATTAGGTCATTGAAACTAACAGTATAAATACTCCCAACACTTGTACATATTCTTTACGCTTTCATAAACACTGGTTTCATAAACCCTGTAATCACTGCTCTCGCAAATCTTACACAAATTTTTCATGGCTTCTTCTTCACCAACCATACCTCAACTCGCATTAGGCAAAGATCATAACATGATTGCCTATCTGGTAAAACCTTCCATCGCCGATGATTACGTTGAAATCATTGATTTTCTGCGTAACTCTACCATTCACCATGCGCTAACTGTAGCACCCAGAATTTCACATGAACATATCAATGAGTTCTGGGTTAAAGCCAAGATTGAGGAAGAAGCAGGTGTTCCACAGATTGTTTCCACAGTTGCTGGGCACCAAGTGGTGGTTACTGAAGCATCCATTCGTTCTTCTCTTCATCTTCAGGATGAAGAAGGTATAACTTCAATTTCTGATGAAGATTTATACTCTAATTTACAACGAATGGGATATGAGGGTAACTTGGGTGGGTATGTTTTTCAGAAAACAATGTTTTCATACCAATGGAGATTTCTAATTCATACATTACTGCACTGCTTATCATCAAAACGCTCATCTTTTGAACAATTCAGTAGTAATGTAGCATATGCCTTGGTATACTTAGCTACTGGTCAAAGCTTTAATTTTTCCAACTTTATTTTTGCTGGTATGCTAAGAAACATCAACCAACCTAAACTGAAATTCTTAATGTATCCAAGGTTTGTGCAAATTCTTTTAACTGAACAAATATCTGATTTGCCTGCTTTGGATAAGATTATAGGTATCTCTTCCTTCAAACCAAAAGTATTTTCAAATATGAAGAGAGATACCTCTATTAAAGGTGTTATGTTTTCTGGGAGGGTAACAACATTGTTTCCAACAATGCTTCCTGCACCCTCCACCACAGCCTCTGTACCACCAACAGAAGCTGAACCAGTTGCTGAGAGGATGGAACAACCCATTCCTTCTCAACCCACAGCAACTGGGGGTAATATTGAAAAACAAGGGACCCAAATCAAAACCACCTATTATAGAAAAGCCAAAAAGGCTACTAAACAGGCATCTGAGGTTCATGCTGCTCAGATATCTCAGTCAAATGACAGTTGTCATGAACAGCATGTGGTCCATAAGGAGTGGGGTGACCATTCTGTAAGGGCTGCTTCTACTGCTTCTAGTCCACAGAAAGAGCAGGATAGAAGTAACATTAATAAGACCCAAGCAGAGGCAACACCAGAAGATGATTCACAAGAAAGAAGAGTATGAGAGGAGGCATAGAGATCGGTAATAGATTGTTTGAAAGAATTTGAAAGAGGTCAACATGAAGAATATAGAGAAACTTAATTCTGTTGGGGACAGATTAAGTTTAGGGGGAGATTGTTGGGAAGTGATGTTACTACTGTTACTACTGTTGATTGAAGAATGCACAAGGCATTAACACTGTTAGTGTTAATGTTACTACTGGTATTAACACTGTTAGTGTTAATGGTTATCACTGTCTTCAGAGTTACAACTGTTGGGTAAAGATTAACACTGTTATTGAAGATTGAAGTGAAGACAAGAGTTACAACTGTTAGTAATAGTTTCAACTGTTAGAGTGTTACAACTGTTAGTTTGTTTTACAACAGTTAACACTGTTTAGGCTAGTTACCACTGTTAGTTGGTAAGTCTAGTAAATTGTACAAGTGTTAACACTGTTCTATAGGGATTACCACTGTTTGTATAGTTGTGGTAGTTAACACTGTTTATGTATAGAATAGGCGGAAAAATGAAGTTTGAATAATTATGGAATGTAACTGTTTCCATGATTATAGGAGATTGTTTAGCAGGACTCTATGGGATATAAATAGAGATCCTAAACCTAGATTAGGTTAACTTAGTTTTCACGCAGCTTCAAGGTTTTGTAACCCTAATACAGTTCGGTGTATTCGTCTTATGTTATTAATAAGATTGAAGCTTTTAATAGTAACTTTGTTTTATTAACTTTATTATTGATCTTCATAATATTATTGAGTGTTATTCCGCAACTTCTCAGTAATAATTCAAAGCTTGTGTTAATCTAATAAGTTTATTAGATCGATCTTGGTTTATCAAGTGGTATAGAGATTTTGGTTAAGTTTTGAATACAAGAAGATCTAGGATCATTGTTTGATTGATTATTTTCAATATCTTTTAATTAAATCAATGGCATAAAGAAATGAAGGAATTCAGGTCACAAAGATACCCATGCTTAGACCTGATGAGTTTGATCTGTTGAAGAACAGAATCAGACAATACATGCTTCTCACAAATTATCAGATGTGGGAAGTGGTTGTTAATGGTCCTCCAGTGACTCTTAATAGTGATGGTGTTGCACAGGCTAGATTACCACCAACATCTGAGGCAGAAAGAAAGGTTAGATCTATAGAGTACAAAGCTCTAAGTACTTTATTGTTATCTATTCCAAATGAATATCAGAGACGATTTGAAGCATGTCAAGATGCTAAAGTTCTCATGGAAGCTATAGAGAAGAGATTTGGTGGTAATGATAACACCAAAAAGAATAAAAGGTCTTTGTTAAAACAACAATATGAGAATTTTAATTCTGCAAAGTCAGAAACTTTGACTCAAACCTTTGATAGGTTTTCAAAGTTAGTAGGAGATCTGGAAAATCATCAAGTGAAGATTGATAGGGATGATTTAAACAGGACGTTTTTGAGTGGACAATTTATACAGTTGGGTTAAGACAAAGTGCAGATCTGGAATCAAAAGAGCTGGAAGACATATATAATGATCTGAGAAACTTTGAAGCTGAAGTGGAGAGCAAGAAGATTGGATCAGGAAGTAACAACAACAATTCTGCATTTATGTCAATGGCTGGAATAAAGGCAGAATCAAGTCAGAAAGGTTCTTCTTATGGGTCTGGTGGAGGTGGATCAACATCAAATCATTCTAATGATCAAATCTTAGAATCTTTCTTTGCTAGTAATGTGAACTCTTCACTTACTAATGAAGACTTAGATCAATTTGAATCAGATGATCTAGAAGAAATGGATATTAAGTTACAAATTGCCTTAATCACTCAAAGGGCAAAAAGGTTTATGCAAAGAACTGGCAGGAACAACTTTGAACAGAAGAGGAATGATGCAAGTTGGTTTGATAAGAGCAAAGTTGAATGTTTCAACTGTCACAAAATGGGACATTTTGCTACGGAATGCAGAAGTCCAAAGAATGAGCAGAATGATAGAGGGAATGGTCAAAGAAGTGGAGGAATTGTGAGTCAAACAAGATCTGTACCAATCCAGGGTACTTCATCCAATGCCCTTGTATCTGTGGATGGATGTGGTTGGGACTGGAGTGACCAAGAAGAACATGAAGTTAAGAATCAGTGTCTCAAGGCTACTGCTGAATCTGACAAACAGTTAGAGATTCCTTATGAGGTACAAATCAAATTATGTTCTACTGTATGTAAACAAACAGTTAAACATTATAGAGATCATAATCAGAAAGTGTGTGATGAATTAAAACAATGTGAAATCAAGAGTAAACACACAATATCAGTAATAGATAATCTAGAAAAACAGATTCAAGCATATGAGGAAAATGCAACACAGTTTAAGTATGATATTGAATTTGCTAGGTGGGAGAGAGATACTCTTAAAGATAAGGTAGAATTATTAACTAAGAAACTTGCTGAGGTCACATGTGAAAGAGATAGCATAAGACTTAATGTAAGTAACTTTTCAGGTCCCTCGCGTCGGCCAACAATAGTGAATGTCAACAATCTATGAATGAGACGATGACGAGGGTCTCGGACACTCCTATAAGTAGGGGCATGAGAACCATAGCTACCCTGGGCAATGTGATGCCACTCCTGCTCAATCTCTAAATCAGTGAGCTTTGCCACTGCACCTGCTGACAACTGTCTCATAAACTTCGGGTTATGAATCTCATTGGGTTCATATAACCCGACCCCAATAGCAAACTCTACTAATGACATCCGCCTCGGCTGACCACCCAGCTGGAAGGTAATGGTTTCAGCAGTCCAATCTGTCACTCTGTGCTGAAATCGGAAAGTACTAAAGAACTCAACAACTAACTCTCTGTAAATATGCTCCCTAATGCTGAACATCATATACCAAGCATACGAGACAAATCCGACATTTCCATCCCGAAGTGTAAATGGTGTAGCGAGCAAATTCCTCACAGTCTCATGCCCGGTAGAGAATCCGTCTCTCTCAACTATACGATCTAGAACATTCCAGTTTACTGCATCAAAGACTTCGATCGGTTGGTCAATATTTTCTGCCAAACGTTCACCGAAGTGGTATCTAGTAGTTTCCGAATAAGACTCATGGAATGTGAAATATCTGTGGCCCCTAATCGGTGGGTTTTCCAATGCTTGACCTCCCCTAGTCCTCCTGTTAGCCATATAGCTGCTAAAATAAACATTAGTAACACAGAAAATGCAAATAAGGTGCCTATAGAAAATTCGGCAGCATTCTGGCTAAATATGGACTAATCCACCAATTAAGGTTAAGCCTAAACTACCGCAACAATCAACAATTCATACACCTTGAGTTGCAACATGAACTAATATTACTCAACTTGCTAAAAATCTATATATATACTCGTTTAATATTCATGACAATTGTCGAGTCAAATGCAATCATAACAATCTGGTACCATTATGAACATATGAATAATTAACTTTCACAATTGCTGAATTCTAGCATCAGTAACTAGCAATTATCCGTACTATCTCACAATGAATCATTAGAAAACGCACTTTAACGAGAAATGACAATTTATCACGTGACCGTAATCACAAATATTTGAGTACCAAACAAATACTACATTAATCATCATGTGACCATAAAATCAACAAGCTTGAACCAAAAACCATAGCAAATAAGTAAACATGACAACCACACTATACGATATGAACGGATAATTCGAATAACTCAAAATATATATATGGCATTGTAAAGCTGAGCAGGGCATTACATCATATTGTTCAAAGTAAACATAATCCAACCAATACATGCCTAAAAACTTACGCAAATTCAAAATACCCAAATCACAATTTCAAACCCTAACCATCAAACGGAAGATTTAACCAACAAAAAATTAAAATCGGAAGTTATACCTTGAAGAGGAGAGTTCGTAGTACAAGAAAATGCAAAAATATGGATGAGGTGGTGGTCGGAATGTGGTGGTTGAGGGTGGCATCTGGCGGCAGTGAGTGGTGGTGGTGGTTTTGAAGTTTTAAAAAAAAATGGAGAAAGGGGGCTGCAACCGGATTATGCCTTTTTGATCCATAAAGCGTATGGATGTCCATACGGCGTATGGATTAAAAAGGCCCAGGTCAAAACAATTTTAACCCAGTCAACCAGGCCGGTTAGCCCAACTCAATCCATACGGCGTATGGATTGAAAAACATAAACTTTGAAAAATCGACCACCCCACTGTACAGGCCCAGGACGAAATTAATACAATCGTTAACAAACCTGGAGTGTTATCATGACTTCAATTCTTCATACATTCCAAACTATAAAAATAAACAAATAAAATTAAAAATTTGAAAACTAATTAACTAACAAGATTAAATAAAAATTAACCACTTATTCAATCACACCAAAAATAGAAATTGTTCAACATTCAAGCACGTAAATAAATAAATACAACCAAACACAAAAGTTATTAGTAGATCCGACGAAAAATGGAAAAGTATGAATCATGAAAGTCAACGCAGGGGGTAAAGAGATAAGAATCGCTCTGTTATTTTTGCAATAACATTATCCACTCCATGTCCAAAAGTAGCAAAATTCACCAAATGAGCACTCGCCACCGGTTGAAGATTTACTAGCCACCAACTGATATCTCGAACAGTCTTGTTCACAGGACCATTGAGTGCCAACACAACCTTATCATTCTCATCCAAAGTTATCTCACGATCCGGGCAAGCCTCTTCCAATTCACTCATAAATTGCTTCATTAACACTCTCATGTTTAGACATCACCGGACTCCGCTTTAGATCTCTTATCCTTCTTTCGATCTTCTTAATTGCCACCTCTTGATGGTTAGTAAATTCCAAATCAGACTCCTTGAATATTCCTACCAATTTTATGTATATCTCTACCAACCCAAAATGGAAATGTTCACGTGGTGTGAGCACCTTATCCAAAACTACCAACGAATCCAGATTGACTACTAGAAAGATAGCTAAATCAATAGTGACATCAGGGTGAATGAAACCAGGATTAGGCCTCCTTCCTTCTTCCTTAGCCAATAATTCCAACTTCTTAATCATATTCTTTAAATAGTAAGGAATCGTATTATGCACTATAACTCTATGAGGAGTAGGGTCTCTCAAATGATCTTCAAGTTGCAGCAACTGCACCAAGTCTCTTAAACAAGTAACAATCTCTTGATCCGCTTCAGAATTAGGATTCCCAGTCGCCAAGTACAACGCTTTCAACATCCTATGAAGACATGCCGCCCGATTAGAAGAATAGGGAAAAGAAGACTGCACCAATGCCTCGTAAATCTCTGTGTACCGCTTCTTTTGTGCAGTGAAAAACACTTTTTCTTCTTCAATCCTCGAATCCAAAGACGCCTCAAAATCAATTAGAGCCTCAATAAAATGTTGTTCATACCCAAACTGTCTCTCTATATCCGCAGTATCTAACACATTATGAATCAGAACCAGTTGACTCTCAGTAAAATAAATGGAAGATCTTCTTATCAGTTCAGCTGAGAAAGGAATGTCCCATCTGAATTTCTCAATAGCAATTAACAACTCATGACAGGATGATGTGATGGGTACTTCCCTACGACCTAAACGCGTAAAAGATGGCACTGTGTTATAAGAACTCGAACGAAAACTATAAGGGTTTCTCCTAACAATGTGGTTATCGTTCGCATCGCTCTCATAACTCCTTGCCATTGGATCAAAAACCTAAATAACAATTAAATCTGGAATGCACAACACAACTAACGAAAAACAAATTAGACGAAAAATAACATATACAGAAATGACTAAAATAACTAACATATACAGAAATAAACTATAAAAGACCAACCGGCAGTTAGTATTACTAACCGCCGGTTGAAACAAATTCCATAAAGACTTAACCAAACAAGCGTACTTTGATTCAACCAATTATCAAACAAAGCTTGCTATAATAATTAATTAAATTAAATTGACAACTTTTACAAAATTTTAATTAACAAAGTTTACCATATAAAATTTTTACAATTACTAATTCCTATTAAATAAACAAAATGCAATCGTTCCCCGGCAGCGGCGCCAAAAACTTGATGCTACTTGTGAAAGCGTCTAATTTTATTATTTATAAATGGAAATACCTTATTTATACTTTTCACACAACCAGGCAAGAATACCCGATTGAATGTTAGTATAGACTTGGTAAGTCTGAGTCGGTCTCAGGAACAGTGGTTTATTTATATAAATAGAAAATTAATAAATATATATATATTAAAACAGTAAATAGGGAGGCGTTTTCGTTCCGTGCGAACATATTAATTAAAACAATAAATAAAATAAATAAAATACTAAAATTAAATGACAGATAGGAAACAATAGGAAGGAACAAGTAATTGTATAATTGACTTTACTCAGATTCATATTTCCCGATTCGTTGAATATTGATTATCTCATTGTGATTTCTTTTATATCAATTTCGTCACTAATCAAAGATTCCAAATTGAATGTGAATTAGCCAACGGTTCGATTCCAACTAATTCCTACAACTTAAGGTCCAACATTAAACATCAATCCAATGTCACAAGATGATCAGTCTATTGTGTGTTTTTCCCTAAGTCATGCATTAAACATTTCGCAACTCATTATAATTTACTCTAGTGGTATGAATCAACAATACCCAATAATTTCTCATTATCTCATTCATTTTAAATTATATAATCATTACTTTCTCAACCTATCAAACTCAATATATCTAGCAATGGCTAAAACCTAAGGCATTAACCATCAATAATCAATGTGTGACACCTGACCAATTAGGGCTTGTGTTAGTGCCTAATCATTGTACTTATACATGAAATTAGTTATATTTAGGGCTAATTATGTGTATCACTATGTGTATTGATATATGTTTATATATATATACACACGTATGTGATTTGTTTAAATCGTACATTTCACTATCGGATGAATTCCGAAACATTATAAATGCGGACGTTGGTGAAAAAAATGTTAAATAATGTGAAATTATTTAATAAAATCAAAAATCTCTAAATATTATGTTGATAATATTTAACATGTAAAACGTAACGTATAAAGTATCATAAACGCGACGAAAATGCACGGAACGCGCCCGACAACCAAATGAAAGCCAAAACATATTTTATAAGTTTAAAATATATCATTTCGAGTAAAACTTTCATTTAAAATATCGTATTTTAAATCGATAATGAAAAACGGATAATTAAAACGTTACGCGATTTAACCTCCGTAAAACGTGCACGCAAATCGAGGTCAATAAATTAGCGGAACATTTTTATAGATGTTTTTAAGTATTTTAATAAATACTTCAATCAAAAATATCAAAATTTAAATTGATATTTAAAACGCGCGTATTAAACGTTTAACGTCTAAATAAACGACGAAACGAACGAGGAAACGAGCACCGATCGCAACGCAGTCTGGAAATGAGGTTAAAAATCACAAGACCAGCCCGTGGGCCCCCCTTTGGCTGGCCCCCATTTCTGCCCCCACACCTCCCCTTTAACTTCTTTTGACTTCACAAAATACATACTACACTCTTCCTCCTCCACTTCCCCATTCAAACACTCAAGTACTTTTCCTCTCTCTCCCTCCTCCACGATTTTCATCATCATTATCACCCCCATTTCAGTTCCAAAAGTACCAAATAATCATCATCATTCATCAAAATCAAGTGAAGAAAGCAAGAAGAAGGAAAGCACAAGAACAAACTCCAAATCATCATCATCTTCGTCATCTACTTCTTTTCACCATCATTTTCTTTGTAAGAAACATGCCTTCCCTCATTTAAATTACTTTCATGCTACTGATTTCAATGTCTAGTTGCTCATCTAACATGCTTATGTCCAAATATAAGATCAAAAATCGTTTTTACATAACATATGTTAACATGCACAAATCTGCCCAGAAAAGTCAGACTCAAAGAAAAATTCGTATAAAATCGTATACTAAGAGTTAGATGATGCATTTCTTTTTAAAATTTGCGTATTGAAAAGAGCTACAACTTTCGTGTTTTACACTTTTTCCAGATCTGTACGTAATTTTTTGTATAAGCCGATCTTTGAGCCTGGTCTGAGATTTGTCGAAAACCGAGTTCGGTTCTTACGCAGAATTTTCTACCTATCTAGATAGACTCTATAATTACCGGAAAAATCAAGTTAACAACTAGACACATAGGAGAACAACTGGTAAAAATTGTGGACTCTAATTTGAATCATAACTAGTTAAGAAAATTGGCGAAATGAACTGACATAAACCGAAAATATGAAAATCTTAAAGTTTGACATGCATTTACTCAGACATGAACCGAAAATTTCTGGAGACTCTATGAACTAATCTAAGGCTTCCCTAAAAATTTCAGGTCAAACCGAGCCCGTTTGACCATGTTACCAAAGCAAAAACACAACTGTTGACTTTGCGAGTTGACTTTGACTTGCGAGTTGAAAGACTTGCGAGTTGAAAGACTTGCGAGTTGAAAGACTTGCGAGTTGACTTTGACTTGCGAACTGAAGACTTGCAAGTTGAAGGACTTGCGAGTTGACTTTGACTTGCAAACTGAAGACTTGCAAGTTGAAAGACTTGCGAGTTGACTTTGACTTGCGAACTGAAGACTTGCGAGTTGAAAGACTTGCGAGTTGACTTTGACTTGCGAACTGAAGACTTACGAGTTGAGTTTGACTTGCGAACTGAAGACTTGCGAGTTGACTTTGACTTGCAAGTTGACTTCGCGAGTTGACTTTTTGACTTTGCGAGTTGACTTTTCAAGATTGACTTTTTGACCTTGAGAGTTGACTTTTTAACCCTTAGTTAATTTCTAGAAAATCACATTTTAGACTCTGAAATCCGGTCCTTAACACATTCGGACATATATATATACATATAAAAGCAATAAACACCTACAAAGATCAAACCTTTATGATATAGAATCATACATAAAACTCATATGCTTCGAGAAGTATACAACACTATGAACATAATAATAATACTTTGAATTATTATTACATAACCACACCAACGGGCCGTACATGCTTTCAAAACTCAAACAAAACAATCAAACATTTGGACATAACTAGTTGATGGACAACTAATATAGATGGTCTGTTGAGACATCTACTCACTCATATAACCTTGCGCGTTTTGAACGCCCGGCAGGTTACAGTCTGCGGACACTCATTTGGTACAACATCATACTTGCTTGCTTTGCAAACACTCTAAGACTCAGGTGAGTCTCATAGCCCCTCATTTTACTGTTTTTAACCCAGGGGTGGGAATACATGCTCAGTTTTCATTTACATTTAAACGCAAGTACAAAACACGATATATTGACTGCATGAGTTTGCTCTACTAATCATGAAGTCCTCTACCACATAGTTTGTTAATATGGGATTAGCGTGAATGTTAGTGTATGGTACCATATGGGATTGACAATCCTCGTCCGGGGTAGTCGCGCTACCACGACTGCGGTCGAACGGACGCATTATCATTTGTATATACGAGTGTAGATTAGGCACTCGCAGGGAGGCACGCACGATCGGGAACTTAATTGTGATTCCTGACACCTTAGTTAAGCTCGAACTATGGGCTCATGGCAGTAATATACACATTTTTTTATGATTGATTTCATACATAACTATATCTTGCGGTTCATACATTATTTTTACTATCAAACCTGTGAGCTCACCAGCTTTTAGCTGACCCTTTTAGCATGTATTCTCAGGTACTCAGCAGCTGTAGGCTTGCACTCAAGAATTAGCTTAGCTCGAGTCAGCATACAAACATCAGAGATTTTATTGCATTAATATATTTTGTATAAGTATTTATGCTAGGAAATCTCTCCTATTCAGAACATGATCTAATGTATTTGGTACAACTTATGTAAACTTTTATGGAATTAATGTATACGAAAGCATACTTTGGGTGCGACTCAATGACATCAAGGAATTCAATCTCATCCACATCATTAACCACGTTGAGCAATAACAATTACTAATTACCAATAAACAAGGGTCCACGAATAATATAATCATTTTCAATTAAATAACTTATCCAATACGCAACTATAATCGTTCAATAATCATAATCCGAGTGTAATCTATTACACAACTACTTTAAATATTCAATTCATCATCAGAAATATCAAACTCAGATCATTCAATACCAAAATCATCAATGAAATCGAAATAATCAAAGTATTACAAACCGAAATAACTAATCATAAAGAGAATAAAGTGAATTACCCTCAACCTTAGCTCTTTATGCCTCCAAAATAACCCTAAAATTCTTACCAAGTCGTCTGGAAACGTCAAACTTCGAACCACAGCCGAACTCCCATTTTTAGGGTTTAAAAACGCGTTTTATACTTTCTGCCTAATCAATCCATACGGCGTATGGATTTCCATATGGCGTATGGATTGAAAGTAAGCCTAGCCCAGATCCGCATAACCTGGGCTTCTACCGCCTCATTCCATACGGCGTATGGAAATTCCATACGGCGTATGGAATGAAATTCCAGCCGATTTCTACTTTTCTTCTTTAAATCCTTCGGCTTTACTTGTTCTTCCAACATAATGCATTATTTAACTCATTTATTGACCGTTTTCCGTTCCTTTTTCTTCAAAGCTTCATTTCCACATTTAATTACAAATATGAACGAAATCAATATCCAAATTTACTCAAATGCAATAAAAACATTCAAGAATAGGGGTGAAATACTACTAAAATATAGTACTTATGAGCGTTTATCGGTTATCATCATCACGTTCCAGTAAGGTTTTGTGGAATGTTATCCAAAGAATGCAGTTTACAGTTTAAGTGGGATGTTACCTAAAATACAATTTAAGTTTCGTAGGAAAGCAGTGTCCTATTAGTTTACCAAAGAAGTAGGGATTTACGTTGTTCATCCAAGAAGTAGTGTTTAAAATTTTTGCCCAAGACGTAGGGACTTTCTAAGTGTGCCCAAGAAGTAGGGACTAAATCATTTGTCCAAGAAGTAGGACCCATCAGTATTTGCCCAAGAAGTAGGGGCTTCTATATATGTGCCCAAGACGTAGGGACTTGTATAAGTTGTGTCCAAGAAGTAGGACTGCCATCCAAGACGTAGGACTCATCTGCTAAAGAAGTAGAGCCTTCATCCAAGATATAGGATGGCACCTTGCCCAAGAAGTAGGGACTTTCTGTTTGCGCAAGACGTAGGGACTTGTATAAATGTGCCCAAGAAGTAGGGACTTGTTGTGCGTGTGACTTTCTGTGTGGGTGCCCAAGACGTAGGGACTTTCTGTGTGTGTGTGCCCAAGAAGTAGGGACTTTTCAGATGTTTATGAAAATGTTGTTTCATAAAAGTCGGTTTGTAAAAGCGTGTGTGGCTGGTCGTTCTCCAGTGTATTCCTAATTTAGTTTTCGTATGAAATCCCATTTCATAAACAAAAGTTGTAACCGTTAACCGCAGTCATAAATATTTAGCACAATGTATATCACAACAGTTATATAAAAGTTTGCTCACATAGCAAAAGCGTTGACTATGTTTTCCACCTCTGTTCAAAAGCAGTTAAAACAATAAAAGTAGGGGCTGTGAACTCACCTGTTATGCTAAGTAAAGTACGAGTGCTAGCAAAGCCTAAAGCCCAAGTCTAGTCCGAGACCTCCTAACGTCCTAAATGTATGAGATTTAATAAGTATGTAGATGTCTAAGTCGACCATCCATGCTAGTGTTCGTACAACCAAGTTATGTCAAAAGCGTTTGTGAAATATGTATGTATGTATTTTTATTTCGTAGTTGTGAAAATGTATACGACTCGTTGGTGTCAGTTTGTAATAATAATCTTTGAAAGCATTTTTATATCCGTTTCATTTTGTTTCATAAACTATGAAATTGTGTACGGGAGTCTGGGGGCAGCGCCCCTAGTAGCGGGGTCCAAGGGGTGGCAACCCCTGGCGGGGTCCAAGGGGCAGAGCCCCTGGTTGGGGTCGAGCTGCCAAGTCAGCTTGGAAAATTTTTATTTCTACTACATTGTTGTATTAAAAATCGCATCTGGAATTTAAATTCGGAAAAATCGATAAAGTCTGGCTGCGGACTGGAATTGTTGTGCGAACTGAGTTCGTGATGCGAACTGAGTTTGGATTCGCAGGGCAAAGTGGGTTGCGAACTGAGTTGGGTTAACAGGCCAAAGTTCGGTTCGCAAGTCTCGACTCGCAGGTCTCGACTCGCAGTCAGTTCGGTTTCGCAGGTCAGTTTGCAGGTTCAGTTTGCAGGTCAGTTCGCAGGTTCAGTTTTGGTAGGTGAATCTCGGTTCGCAGCACGATCTGCGAGCTGAGACGCATCTCAGTTTGCAGACGCAGCTGTTAGTGCGAGTTTGGTTTTTAAACACATTTCAAGCCGATTTTTGGACATAATCAGTTGATAGAACACTAAAACATGATGTATTAAGTATTACAAACACGAAATATCAAAGCAAATCTCAAAATTTAAGAGTTTTCGAAAAATGTCAGAAACTTACGCGTGTTGGTTATAAAATCCAAAAAGGTGGGAGTGTAGCTCATGGTCCTGTGAATGATTTATTCCAAAGAAGTTAGGTGATTTGTGTCGTTTTTGTGGTAGTTTATGGTGATTTTGGGTGGGGGTTTTAGAGAGAGAAATGAGAGGTAGAGAGAGAGTGGAAATGAAAGAATGAGGTTGGTGGTGGGGGTGTGGGCCGGTTTTGGTCAACCAAAGGGGAGGGGATTTTTCGTCCCAAGTTGTGGTATTTTATCCATGTTCGTTTATCCGATCGTTAAATATTAATTTATTTTTAATTGGTAAATTTTTAAAAAAAATTTAAATACATTTTAGGATATATTTAGTTGAGATATTTTTACAAAAGTAATTTACCTCAGTTGTAAAATTATAACTTTGTTTTGTTACAGAAATGTCTCGAATTTGTTTCAGTTTACGAAATACTTGTTAAATATTATCAAAATAATATTTAATAGACGTTAATGTTAACTAATAATTTCATATTATTAATTAATTTTATTCACCAACAGTCGTATATTTTTGTCGCATTGTTTAAATCGTTTTGTACATAGTTACAACTAATTATGAATAAGTAATACTACGCGTATTAACTAGTTTGGCTTTGCTAGACTTACCTCTAAAAGTAGTTGTGAATTCACTCTAAGTTAGGGAATTAGCCTAAAATGCAAATGTTTAATGTACATAATCGCGTTCAAATTTGAGGGTGTCACATAATCCCCTCCGATGATAGCTTGAACTTGTCTTGGTATTTGATTGTTATCACATTCAGAGACCATTTGAACTGATTTGCACCATGATTCACAGACTCGCTTGGGATTAGCAGAGTCCTTTTGAGCTTGAGTTGTTTCTTTCATGAGAACAGCATTAGCATGGCGTTATTCAGCTAGCTGATGTTTGGCACTCTTAAGTTCTAGTATTTCTTTGTGACATGCAGAGAGTTCATTTGTTAAAAGATAATTTTTTTCTTTTAAATCTTTTTCAATTTTGTGAGCACATTCTACGTCACATACTAGAGTTTCAAGAGTGTCAACCTTTTCTTCTTCAGAAAGCAGATGAAATTTATGTACCTTGGTAAGAGTTTCCTTGTTCCAGACAGATGCAGATGTTGTGTCAGCTTCAGTGGATGTGCTGGTGTCAGCTTCAGTTTGAGCCATCAAACACTCAATTTCCTCAATTTCTTCTTCAGATGAAGATGATATTGATTCAGGAAATTCAAGCACAGTTGTAGGTGAGGCAGCAAGTTCTTCAAACAAATTCCACACGTCATTTGTGTTTGCTTGGCCGGATTCATCAGAATCACCATCATAATTGAGGTCACTGTCTGAGTCAGCCATGAGACATAACCCAGCTATTTCTGAAATAGATGACGACTCACTGATTGTTTCGTCAGTGACACTGATTGTTGTAACATCTTTATGCTCAGCTACAAAACCTTTTTCTTTTCTTTTGGTTAGTTCTTTCAGCTTTTTGTATTTGGTTTTGTATTTTGATGCTTTATCTGTTTCCTTTGTATGTTTATTATCAGTTGAAGCAGATTTACATTTAGATGCAAAGTGACCAAGTTTTTGACAATTCAAACACAAAATTTCGGATTTGTTAAAGTTTTGTTTTCCTTTAGTCCGGTTTCTGTAAGACTCTTTTGGATATCTGGAGAAAGAACTTTGACCAGATTTGGAAGAAGAGCCCAGTTTTGAAAACCGTTTGAATTTTCCAGCCATCATGGCCATTTCCTCAGCGAGTGATTCGAGATCACTTTCATCATCATTTACAGACACATTAGCTTCATCACCAGATGGATCAAGGATTTCCTTAGCTGTGTCTATATTGGATGAAGAAGGTATATCTTCGATTGATACATCCTTTGCCACTAAGGTTGTGTTGTTTAGTTTGTAACTTTCAGTTAAGGCCAGCTTTTGAACACGATTTTGTTCTTTATTAAGAAAGGTGTCAAAAAGTGATTTCAAAGTCATGTTTTTTGTGTCCAGTGTCTCTTAGGATGTCAATTGAGTGTTCCAAGACACTGGGAAGGGAATCCATAAATTTTTTCATTACATCCAGAGGTTCCTTTTTAATCCCCGCAGCCCTTAAGTAATTCATTAAACAATTAAACCGATTATATGTTTGTGTCAAAGTTTCACTTTTGTTAGCCATAAACAATTCATATTGTCGGTTAAGAAAAACACGTCTATTTTCAATGACAAGATCAAAACCTTCATACATGGTACACAAAGTATCCCACATTTCCTTTCTATTTGTGCAATTAATGATTGAGTGGTAAACATCATTTGGTAAGGACATGACAATGAAGGATTGAAGTTCGGCATCGAGGTCAACCATTTTCTTATCTTCCTCTGTCCATTGATTTTGAGGTTTCATGATACTCCTAGGGGTATCATCCTCAGTTTCACCACCACTTGCGGTGGGATTTCTTTCAACGAGTATTCGAGGAATATAAGGACCTTCATTTAAAATGTTAATTAGCAGTGTGTTTTGAGCCCTTAGAAAAAGTTGCATACGACCTTTCCATAGAGTAAATTGTCCATATTCAAATCTAGGTGGTTTACCCTTAGATCCATTGTCTAAGTATGCAAATGAACTTTCTTGAGTAGGGTTAGTAGTCATTGCATATCTGAATATTGATTTATTCAAACTGCTCTGGTACTAGTTGTTGGTCCCTTTTGACTAAATCGATATATAACTACTTAACACAGTTAATTGTAGAGGGGGGGTTAATACAATTTTCCAAGTTTAAAGTAGATTTATTGATTGAATCAAAATAATACTTTACAACAATTACTTGCGGAAGAGAAAAGACACACTAATCTAAGTAACTGTAACTTGATGACAGATTTAAATATAACAAGTCACTCAGTCAGAGACGCTGATGACTATCAGTGATCTCAACACCCAAGTGTTGGCACAAAGCTCACTGACTAACAGGAGTGGCTGCAATAGATCAACGGTTAAATTTAATGCGGTTGAAGGTGTGTTTAATATGGTTGTTGGATTGAGTATTTATAGCCATAAATCCTCGATATTATCTTAGAGATAATATTTTTAACCGTTTGAATAATCTTTTAAAGATTTGATAGATAAGGTAGGAGAGTATCAAATCTTTAATGGCTTATTCATGGGGAAGGTGTTTAAAATATAATAATACGTTTTTACAGAAAAAGCAAGGTACTTTTTCTGTAAGTGAAGGTTTGTTGACTTCGTGCATTATTGTACGCCGGTTATACGGCTATTATCCACTTTGTATAATACGCCTTCTAAAGTGCACATGTATCTTTCAGACCCATGCGCTTTCACAGGGAATAGTTGCTGGAGTAGTTAGGATAACCATTGATCTTCCACTTCAATCAGAAATCTTCTATATATATCTTTAGTCTTTGACTTCAATTATAGGTGTCAGTGTCTTCCAGCATCTATGGATAACTTGCCAAGTCTTCAAGGTATAATCAGTGTTACAGACACGCTGATGAAGGCTTGCAAGTTATAAGGTATGTTGCTACACATGCAGCCAGACCACAAAGGAAAGGGACACTGAGACATATCAGCGTCCAAGAACTAGTCTGTCATACATAAATTATAGAGGCAGGGTCAGTGACCCAACAAAGAACTCGGCTAGACCATATATCACCAACAAAATAAAAAGAATCATGTATTGTTGTGTGATTCTACACAACATGATAACCGAGGATAACAAACGAAATATGTGACAACTAGAGGAGGATTATCCGGGAGACCCGACAAATAGACCAGGACGCTCATGGAAAGAAAGGGTTGCAACTCAATTGTGTATGGACAAGGAATCAGGCGATTGGGAGGTTCATCATCAACTTCACAATGCTTTAATTGAACACATTTCTCAACTTCCATCAACTTTTTGTACTCGCTATTTAGTGTAATCGTGTTTTTTCTTCCAATAAATGTAATGTGTTTATTTTATTTTTATTATTGTATACTTTTTTTAAAGTTTAATTGTAATGTTTTTTTAAATTTTATTAATTTAATTGCAATGTTTTTAATTTATTTTTAATGAAATGTGTTTTATTTTAATTATTATGTTTTAATTAGTTGGTAGGTCCAAGAAAAATGAAGTGATAGAGTGGTGATCTTGTCAGTTTCTGTCAATAAGTAAAGTTTAATTGTAGAAGGGTGGGTTGAATACAATAAAAACCTTTTCTGATTTTATCTAAGTTAATTTATCAAGTTTTTAATTGAATTATCAGAAACAGAGTATAATAAGTTAAAGAACAAACACGCAATAATAGCTTAACTATGAATTTTATTGATTGCAAAACTCACTGAGTGTTGATTGTGGAATAGACTAGCCTAAGCTAATCTAAATCAAATACTCAAGATAATTATTACAAAAGAGATGAACAGTAGTGGACAAACACGCTAACTATTCACTCGCTGATCGCTGTCAAGTACTTAGATGGACTACTCACTGACATACAAGTGATTAACACGTACAAACGGCCAGTTTCTAAGTACATCGTACTACTCTATATATACTACAAATATTCCGTGAATATCTCCTACAAAATAGGATCTGGAATGACACATATCGCTGCTTGATTGGCTTGATCTCTGATGAACCGTCATTCTGCGGGTCCCAATTCTGTTACCGCAAATATCTTTTCTTCCTTAACACCAATCACTTGCTGCCATGTAATTTCTCAGACTCCTTAAGTGTCACACCCCCGATTTCATGATTTGCGGAAGCGGCGATTTGGGTGTGACTAATCAATAATCAAAGTGCAGAGGTACAAGCAAACGACTCTACATGAGACGTTTATACATTTTAAAAAAGCAATACATAGTTTGGGTCATAAGTTTTAAAACATAATTGAGTTCTCATAATGATTCTAAAGATTTTAATACATAACCGATTAACAAAAGATAATGCTATAAAATCTTCATAGATGCATGCGACTCGTACTAGCTAGCATATCCTGTGGGCCACCCTACTGTAGCTGATCTACTGAGAATACAACACTAAAAGGTCAGATATAAAGCTGGTGAATCTCACAGGTTTAAAATAAACATTGATGTGATCAACATGATTATCCGACGATTTAATACCGACAATGATTCAACAACAAACGAATAATGATAAACCAATAAAGGTTTCTGAACAATGATTAAACCAATTAAGGTTACCGACTAGATTTACCGACAATGACATTGTATTGCATTAAGCCATGGTTCGAGGCCTAATGACGCGCCACCAACCGTCACACATCGTCAAACGCGACCGTAAGGTAGCACGTCGGTGGAAGTTTTAAAATTTATATTTAGCTGGGGACCTAAGTTCTACTAGAGTTGTATAGCTGAAGTATGACCTAGGGTCGTTCAAAAGAGTTAACCGTATTATGAAATGACTTGTCGAGATGAAAGTTCAAGTTAGCGATGGTTTGAAAATAGTTTTGAGTGGGGGTTTTATACTTAGGTCCGTACTTAAATTAAAACTAATTAAAACAGTAAATAACAAGCAGTAAGTTGAATCAGTATAGGGGGACTTGTGTTTGTTACGACTTCGTTAGCTTTTACGTGGGGTGATGCTGTATTAGGGTTTTATTTATTGAAAACGTCTTATAAGATTTGTATCTTGCGTTCACGTAGATACCTTGTGGTGTAAACACTAGCACCCTACTGATCAAGTGAACCTGATCAGTATGTCACTGAGTGCTAGGCTGTCAGGATTCTGATCAGATCGGACTGTCTTGAAACCCTCCTCACCGTTTCTTGTGACGAGACAAGGTGACCCTCTGGATGGAGTGCAGGAATAGGGCGACAGTCCGCATTTTATCCACTGATCTTTTTTAACACAGACAGTGGTATTTAAGCTTTACAAGGCATTTAGGATTTAAGACAGGTGGTGACCGATTAAAATATACATTAATGGTTGTGGTTGAGTTCAGAGATATTCGGCTGTGATACAGTCTGTGACCCACAGGGTTTTCCACAGTTTGTATGTGATTGTACTGCACAAGGAGTGTTTCCAATGTTATACTGTGTATTCGCCCGTATTACGGTCTTTCCTGGATCACAGACTATGCTAGGATGTGACACAGTATACAGCCTTCAACCTTTCCGTAGTTTCCACGTGTTTGTACTCCACCAGAGGTGTTTCCAACGCTAAACCGGATACTCAGTCGTATTAGGGCTTTAACTGGGCTACATACTTTACAGCCATCTGAACTCAATTTATCTAAGCTTATATTACAGTAAAACCATCTATGATAGCTAAACAACCCGTTCACATTATAATCCCAAACCAATAAATCTCTGATTAATCCACAGTGTACTATACGATGGGTAGACAGTATTTCCATTGCTTCAAAATCAGACCATGTTAATTTAAGACAACACAGATAGGTAGTGACCATTTGACTAAGGTTCGCGACTCCTTGACATAAAGGTTCTAACCACGTTTATTGGATGAAAGACGATAGTTTAGTTTAAAATCATAAATGTATAGTCAACAGTTCATCAGGTTTTCAATATTTAACAATTGGGATCATTATTCCACAACGGATTGTGCCCACGACTTTCATAGCTTCCACGTTCCGTACTACACACATTCGTGATGATTCCGGCGCTATACAAATGAAAGTCGTATAATGTTACCTCCGTTGTTTCATAACGGTGTTATCCAAATGGTATTTAAATTAGCATCACTCCAAATATTAATAAGCTAACTACATCATAACAAACACAATAGCTAATCTACTCACTAATCATGGCAATGTATCCTAAATCAAACATAATAATAGCATGCAACATTATGAGAGATAAGGATAGGAATAACCGAAAGTAATGCGTAGATTGAATAGTAGCTGAAAGATTACACGGACAGAGCTCCGAAATATCCCGAACAATATTACAAAGGAGATCCTCCGAGGATTCAAGTCTATTACAAAAGCTACCCTACTAATTCTCCTCTAACTCCTAAGAGTAGTGCTAGAGAGAGAATGCTAAACTACCTACTAATTCTCCTGTAACTCCTAAGAGTAGTGCTAGAGAGAAAATGCAAAACTATTCTAGAGAGAGAGAAATGAGATGAGAGGTGTGTGGAATGGTGGAAATGAAGCCACTATTTATAGGAGAAGGGAGGTAGCCATGGTACAAGTCCTTAAGCACCAAATACAAGCATCAAAGCAGCATACGGGGCAAGCGGACCAAGGGGGGTCAAACGGCACCCAACAAGAGGAAACCCCCCATATACGGCACCCTAAGGGCCGTATACGGCACCTAGGGTACCGTATACGGTACCTAGGTGGGGGGGTTGGTTCTCCATTTGTTGTATACTGAGTTCCCGGTTGCTTGGTTCATCCGTATCTTCTTCGTTCGGGCTCCGTTTTGCTTGATTCTTGCGTCGTTGGATTTGTTTTTCCATTACGCTTCTAATGACACTAAGTTTGCCAAATTTGGAGGTGGTTGACTTTTGCGTGTTCCGGATGACGATCGGCGAGCTTCCAGACTGCACATCTTTTCCGTCTTTTGTCCGTTCCTTCTGATTCTTTCACCACCGATCTTGGATTTTCCAATAGAATTATAAAATATGAATTAAGATCCAATTCCATAAGTGATTTAAGAAGGGAATATTTAAGGTGACATTATTTGCCTCGTTTTGCGTGATAAACAGATGTTTTTTTGGTGATTTTAAGTAAATAATAGATGTTTTAAGATGTTTTTACGAAATATGAGTCTAATAAGTGTAGAATAATGTGCCTAAAAATATGACTTTTTAGGTCACATCACCTAACCCGATTTATGTAACACCCGCCGAATTAGGACTAGTGATCAGTGCCTAATTCTTTGTTAATACATGTAATTAGTTCTATGTTAGGCTAATTAATGTATCGGAATATATATTGATGAATATATACAATTATGTGATTCGATTAAATCGTACTCAATTTAAATCGAACGTAGTTCGATTCAATTAATACGAACGTTGGTGAACAAAAATATTAAAGAACACGACGATATTTGATAATCCTATTATACCCAAAAATATTATTTTTATAATATTTCTAATTGTCCCGTATAGTACAAACAAGACCTACGCGATTTAAAAGTTATAATGCGCAAACAATCGAAACGGAGTTAAGTTATAATTTATAACTCAAGTATTTAGTATTTGGCAAAATACTTCAACAAAAATATTGAATAAATATTTAAATTTTAAAACTTATAACTAAACATAAATAAAATTATTTAAACATTAAACAATCGAGAAAATGAACACCTCACGGGGCGCAAAAGCAGGAGAACAAAAGTTGGGTGAAGTCCACTCTGGGGACCCCACCCTTGGCAGGCCCCTATACACCCCAACCCCCTCCCTTTTTCCCCCCACTTTTCACCATCTCACTCTTTCACTCTACTCTTTCTCTCTAAAATCACCACACCACCACCTTCCGTCACCAAAAAGCACCACGAAACGACCTCGGATCTTCACGCTCGTTTGAAGAAAAAAACCACCGCGTCACGATCTACATTTCTATCCTTTCGAAATTCTCCGGCGTTAAGTTTGTAAGTTCCTGACAAATCTCGAAACACTCTGATTTCCATTATGTTCACTTGTTTGTTGTTTGTAATAGCTTGAAATGTCCATCTAAGGGTTGGGTAAAAGAATCGAACCAAACGGAAACCGGGAAACACGTTTTTGGCTCAAAATCCGTTGAACAGTCTTAAGTGTCGCATAGGCCGAACCAGTATAGCGTCACTTCGTGCGTCACTTAATTGCTGCATTAAGTGACACATAAAACCATAAATTTGCGTCACTTGTCTAAGTGCCGCATAAAACCCCTTTTTCCGACACTTACATCCGTTACTTGTCCAGTGACGCCTAACGTTACTTATTGACACTTCCAACGACACTTGTCTGAGTGTCGCATACAATTGGGGCCTAATTCCATCCGACACTCGACTCTAGTGATACATAGAACCCTTACCCGACACTGCCTTAGTGACGCCTCGTCATGCGTCACTTCCCTAAATGATGCCTTAAACTCAGATTTTACCATTTCATGCGACACTTCCTAAGTGTCTCCTAAACCCCTAAGTGTCGCATCAAGTGACGCTAAAAACAGACTGTTTACAACTCTTCATCACACTAAGTGTCGAACTTCCATAACCTCAAACCCTTATACGATACGACTTCTAAAACACATTGGAAAATGTTTTCAAGCATAACACTTCAAAATCATAATGATAATGATAAGATTATTATTACAAACAATCACCAACGGGCCGTACGTATTTTCAAATACTTAAACAAATCAACCAAATCGTAGTAATTTGGACATTCTAGTTGGACGAACAACTACAAGGGGGATCTTTTGAGATACCCAATCATGTTTATAACCATCGCGTGTCATGGACACCCTCAGGTTACGAGTCTTCGGACAATCACTAATCGGCTAATTAACTCACGTTTATTGATTAAACGCTTCAAGACTCAGGTGAGTCTCATGGCCCCTCTATTACTGTTTTCACTCAGGGGTGTGATTCATTGCTTATTTTTAACATGTGAACGCAAGTACAAACATTTTCATATACTACATGAGTTTTACACAACTAATCATTTCAAAGTCCTCCGTCAGCATAGTTTGGTAATACGTTGTAGCGTGAATATTAGTATATGGTACCATATAGGATTGACCCTCCTCGTCCGGGTTAGCATGCACTAACTGGGTAAACGGATGTACTAATATTTGTTCAGATGAGTGTTGATTAGGCACTCGTGGAGGCACCTCGCTCAGGCACTGATTGTGATCTTGACCCCTCGAGTTAAGCTCAGACTATGTGCTCATGGCTGTATACATTATCATTATCTTTATTTGCTGGATGCAAATCAGTACTTAAATCTTGCGGTTCACACGATATTATTTAATACTCAAACCTGTGAGCTCACCAGTGTTAGCTGACCCATTTTAGCATGTATCACAGGTACTCAGCAGTAGATTTAGACTGCCCTCAGGATTTCTATAGCTCGAGTCAGCATTGTTGATACAAAGATGTATAAAGCTTGATTATTTTTGTTTTTGTCTAAGTGTTTACTGATGCGACAATAGGAAGGTCCGTGAATAGGTATTGTCGCATGTATGGTTAAATCCGTGAGTGTTTATTGTCGGATTGACTTAAGTCAAATCTTTTAGCAATTGTCGCATAAGGTGTGTTAGTTAGTCTATAAATAGACTTATGTTAGAAGATTAAGAAACACTTTTTGATAAGCCTTTTGTAAGTCATTGTAATCTGGTTTCTGAAATATTCTCTCTGACTTTGTGATTAATACAAAAGCATTTTGACTCAATTACTTCTCCGTTTGTTTTACTTCTCATTATCTAATTCATAGCCTGATCAAGTGTTTGATTTCCGCACAAATACTTGAGTTCTAATCGTGTTTCGGTGATCTACGGTACTTCAAAGTGGTATCAGCGCCGTACGAATAAAGATTAGAACTGTTTCGATTGAATTAGAAGAAAAGCTGAAGTATTGATTAAGGAATTGACTCGGAAGTGTGATATTTGATTGTTTACGCTGTCATTGATACTGTTTCATTGATTCGAGCTCAATTCACTTCGAATTAGACTGAATTACTTCTGTAAGTGATTCAAATTCGTATTCTGTGATCATAATTCACCTAAATTTGATCAAGATTTGCTCTAATTCGCTTCGGTTTGATTACGTTTGTATCGTCAAGTGTACGGACTCATCAAATTGACGGTAAAAGTTAAAATTGAATATCTACGATTACCGGAAATCAAATTCCGAGTATACTGATATCAATTTTATCGAAAACGAGCAAGAATTGAACGTTTTACGGACTTTTTCAAATTCTGCAAATTTTTGTCCGTGAATTGCAATACGTGAATCCTAAGTAACTAATTCTTCCGTGAATACTGGTTTCTTGCGTGATTATTAAAAATTCCGTGATTAATTGTCTGTGTATTCCGAAAATAAGTCTATTGTCGCATAAACAGAACTTTATTGTCGCATAAACAGTACTGTGTATTCACGGATTATTTGTTTTCACGGAGTGTTCATATTCACGGATTGATTGATATTGTTGGATAGTTGAAATCACGGAGTCATAGTATTGTCGGGTTATTTGACACTCACGGGTTGTTTGTTATTCACGGGTTGTTTGATAGTAGTTGACAATCACGGAGTAGTGTTATTGACGGATTAAAGACTTTGTGTGATATTGTCGTATAGTTGAGATTCACGGAATACTTGGTATTATCGGATTTCTGTTTGAGTTAATATTGATGGAATAGTTGACATTAACGGATTATACAAGTGATATTCTTGGAAATTGACATTCTCGGATTATCTTTCTTGAATTTTTCTAAGTGTTTCTCAATGGCTCATGTGAATTGGCAAGCGATGGTGAAGAATGAACAAGAGACTGGAACTACAACCAAACCACCCAAATTTCTATGTCAAAATGATTATGATGATTGGAGGTATAGGTTTGAGATGTTTATTGCTTTATATGATCCAGATCTTATGATTCCTATCACGGAGCAATACATTCATCCCAGAGCTGAAGGAATTTATAGAGATAATAATCCTCCTCCCAAATCACTTAAAATGATGACTTCTGATGAAAGGAAAGAACATGATCGTGATAAGAAAGCTAAATCGGTTATCTCTATGAGTCTTCCTAGTGATGTTCTTGCTAGATGGAAGGAATTGAATACAGCTTATGAGCTCTATAAAGCAATGGAGCAACGTTTTGGTGGAAATGATAAGCTGAAGAAAAGCAAGCGTGACTTGTTAAAGAAACAATGGGATGTATTCACTTGCATGCCCAATGAATCTTTCAATGACTTGATTATTCGATATTCCCAGCTAATCAGTGAGCTTAAACGACATGGATTGATTTTGGAACGTCTTGAAATCAATGAGAAGTTGATTGAAGCTTTACCTTCAAGGTGGGATATAAAGGCTAATATTTTGATGGAAGATGAATCTTTGGGTGAATATGCTTATGAAGATTTGATCAACAAGCTGCAGGTTTATGATGTTTCTTTACAAAAGAAGGAGACCAGAAAGATGATGCAATATTCCCAATTTGGTTCAAAGAAAACTTCAGAAACAACAGCTTTGTTTTCTGGTTCTGGTTCTGAAATATTAAATGGTGGGAATTCAAGTGGATCTACAGGCGGATATTCTGGTTATGGCTTTTATGGGTCTGGAAGTGCTCCAACTACAAGTTATCAACAATCAAATCCCAACCAACATGTTTCTAAGATTACTGAAGATCATGCAAATGTTGTCACTGCTTTTCTATCATCTTATGAAGCATTTATCGCTGGAAGAGTGGGTAATGTAGACTTGACAGAAGAAGATTACGATCAGATACATCCTGACGATCTTGAAGAAATGGATCTCCAATGGAACCTTGCTATATTAACAAGAAAGGTGAAAAAGTTTCTTCAAAGAACTGGAAAAAGCAAGTTGGGAGGTAAACCTGGATTTGATAAGTCGAAGGTTAGGTGTTACAACTGTCAGAATTTAGGGCACTTTGCTCGTGAATGTGAAAAGGGCAAAACACCGTCATCTGGTTTCACCAAGACTTCCATATCCAAAACGTATTCTTCTGCTCAATCACAATCTTCTGGAAAAGATACAACTCCTGCTTCCACATCATCAGCTTTAATTTCAACATCAGATGAATTTTATGATTGGAGCGCGCATGTGGAAGAATATTCTCATAATCAAGCTCAAGCTTTCATGGCAAATGTCTCTGAGGTTGATTCTTCTCCATTTGAACTAACTTGTTCAAATTGTACTGACTTAAGTGATCAACTTAGTCTTTACAAAACTCAAAATCAACAGTTTTTAACTGACATTGAATTGATTAAAAATCAAAATAAGGAGTTGGTGGAAAACAACAAGCTTTTAAATAAACGATTTGAGTCAACTAATGTTGAAATTCATGATTTAAAAGCTAAAATTTTAAATCAGCAATCCATCATAAACAGTTATTTGCTTGAGATGGATCTACTTAAACAAGAAAAATCTGAAGCTGATTCTAAAATTTTAGATCTTGAAAGACAATTGTTGAATGTTTCTACATCAGCAGTGGTTTTTGATGAAATTATCCATAAACAACGTTTAGATACTAAATCTAAATCTGGTATTGGATATCAAACCGATTCAAATGAAAAGGGAAAATCATCAAAAACAGGGTCTAATAATGGAATTGAATATCATTTTGTTCCACCACCAAAATCTTATGTTCAATTTCCAGTTAAAGATGAATCTAATTCTGAGTTTGTGTATGGGAAGGGAAAGGTTGATAATTCAAAATCTCAAAAAGAAGTAACTCAAAAGGTTTCTTCTAATGAGAATTCTGAATTATCACATGAGAATAATTCATCAGATTGTTCTAACCAATCTTCAAAAATAAAGAACAATGATTGTGATAATTGTGGAAAGAACAAGAAGTGTGTTTTGTATCATAATGATAAAGAAAAATCTAAAGCTTGTGAAATTCCAAAACAAGTTACTAAGATTTTGAAAAGAACTTCTTCTCCACACAAATCACAATCATCTTCTTCATCATCAAAAGGTCAAAATCATGATTCTAAATCTGATTTTTCAAAATGTGAAGCATCTACTAGTAAAAGCTCATATTCCAAATGTGATGCTTCTACAAGTAAATCTTCATATCATGGTTCTCATAAAAGTTTTCATTCTCGAAGAAAGTATGAAACAAGAAGTTGTTTTTATTGTGGAATTCGTGGACATCTTTTGAACGATTATCATAAACTTGCTAGAAAACGTTCAAGAGAACAATTGAAGCAAGAAAAATCTTTAAAGAATAAAAATGTTTCAAAACCACTTCATGAAAATCCACAAAAACCAGGAATGAATACTTTTGGTTCTTCTACGAAGAAATCATCATCTTATGATGCGTCAAGAGATCTCAAAAAGGATTTCAAAGAAATTGACATTTTCATCATAGATGAGATCACTGGACGACCCAAAGCCTCAAAGGCTTGGGTCTCCATTTGCAACTAATTGTTTCCATCAAATGTCTTGCAGTCATCCCGAGCTATCGATAATGTGTGGTACATAGATAGTGGCTGCTCAAGACATATGACCGGGAATTTATCTTTACTTGAAGATGTTAAAATCAAAAACGGAGGGTTTGTTGCTTTTGCAGGAGATAGAGGAATAATTTCTGGTGAAGGAACTGTTACAAATGGAGAAATAAGTTTTGATAAAGTGAATTATGTTGAACAACTTCAACATAATTTACTTAGTGTTTCGCAAGTGTGTGACAAAAAGTTGTCTACATGGTTCAATGATGAAGAGTGTTTGATTCTCAAACCGGGTTTTGTTATACCAGAAGAATGGATTCTCATGATAGCTCCTAGGGTTAAAGATATGTATGTCCTCGATATGCATACTATAACTCCCACAATGGAGCATACTTTTTTGTTGTCAAAAGCATCAGAGAAGGATTCAGTTTTATGGCACAGACGAATGGGACATATCAACTTTAGGAAGATGAACTTTTTAGTCAAAAATGTTTTAGTGATTGGAGTCCCTAAACAGACTTTTTCACAAAATGATCATTGTTTTTCCAGTAAAAAGGGAAAACAAACTAAAAAGTCTCATAAGCCTAAGTTGGTAAATTCTATTAACTCTCCATTGGAACTTCTCCATATGGATTTGTTTGGTCCCGTCAGTGTGAGGAGTATTGGTGGTAAATCCTATTGCTTGGTAATTACTGATGATTACTCAAGATTCTCGTGGGTTTACTTTCTAAGTACAAAAGATGAGACGGCTGACAAAATTAAGTATCTGATTTTACGATTAGAGACTTTATTTTCATTGAAAGTAAAGAGGTTACGAAGTGATAATGGAACGGAGTTTAAAAATTACATCATGGAAATGTTCTGTCTTCAGCATGGAATTTCTCAACAATTCAGTGCTTCTAGAACTCCACAGCAAAATGGAGTTGCTGAAAGAAAGAACAGGACATTGATTGAAGCTGCACGAACTATGCTCTCAGATGCAAAGTTACCAACAACTTTTTGGGCTGAAGCAGTTAACACGGCTTGTTTTGTGTTAAATAGAGTTCTTGTGGTTAAAGACAAAAAGAAGATGAGTTACGAGTTATTGAATAATCGGAAGCCGAATATTCACTTTCTGGAACCTTTTGGATGCCCGTGTTTAATAATGAAGACTAAGGATCGTATTTCAAAATTTGCTGAGAAATCGGAATCTGGATTTTTCTTAGGTTACTTAGCAAATTCTCAAAACAAAAGAGCTTATAACACGGCATCACATCGAATAGAAGAATGCTATGAGGTTGAGTTCTTACGGTATTCTTCTCCTTCAAATGGAATTGGTCCAGAATGGTTATTTGACTATGATTCGTTCTTTAATTCTCTTTTTTCTTTTCAACATGATGAGTCATCTTATTTTCAAGATTCAGATGATTTTGTTATTCCGGTTCTTTCTACTCCTGCTAAGCCGCTTATTACTCCTGTTCCACCAGTATCTACTTCTAATCTTTCTCCTCCTCCATCAACTGAAGAATCTGGTGCTCATGAATCATCTCAACCTTTGCCAAATAATGAAGTTGATACAACTTCAAATCCTGATGATGCTGATGATTTTCATGAACCTTCTACTGAACTAGATGAATCAACTCATGATGATTCTAATGATGAAGTAGTAAATAACCCTGAAGATTCACATTTAGAAACCAACTTAAATGTGGAACCTATTCCTATTTTGCGGGTTAATTCTGAGCATCAACATCCACTCAAAAATGTTATTAGCAATGTTACTGAAGGGATCAAAACTTGACATCAACACAAGTCTTCTAGTTGTTTCTTATCACATATTGAACCAAAGAATGTTCAGATAGCTTTGTCAGACTCTTCTTGGGTTAAAGCGATGCAAGAAGAATTGCAACAGTTCGTCAAATTGCAAGTTTGGACATTGGTGAAACCTCCAAAGGATATTCATCCAATTGGCACACGTTGGGTTTTCATAAATAAGAAAGATGATCGCGGTGTTGTGGTTCGGAATAAAGCGAGATTAGTGGTTCAAGGGTTCACTCAGATCGAAGGTTTGGATTATGACGAAGTTTTTGCTCCGGTTGCTAGACTAGAATCCATTCGGATTTTTCTAGCCTATGCTTCCTTCATGAAGATCAAGGTGTATCAAATGGACGTTAAATGTGCTTTTTTATATGGGAAAGTTCATGAAGAGGTGTTCGTTAAACAACCGCCTGGCTTTGAAGATCCACTTTATCCTAATCATGTTTACAGATTAGATAAAGCTTTGTATGGGTTACATCAAGCTCCTCGAGCTTGGTACGAAACCCTATCTCAACATTTGCTAGCCAACGGTTTTTCTAGAGGACACATAGACAGCACTCTCTTCATTCGAAAGATCAACAAAGATTTGCTTCTTGTTCAAATTTATGTAGATGATATTATATTTGGCTCTACAGATGATAGTCTATGCAAAGAGTTTGAGAGTATCATGAAATCCAAATTTGAGATGAGTTCAATGGGAGAAATGTCATTTTTTCTAGGATTGCAAGTCTTGCAACTAGAAAAAGGCATTTTTATTCATCAAACAAAATATGTCTATGATATCTTAAAGAAATTTAAGATGTCCGAGGAAAAATCTATTTCAACTCCCATTGATCTTATCGAGAAAATTGGACCTTCTCTCGATGAAGAAGAAACTGATCAACGAGAATATCGCTCAATGATTAGTTCTCTTATGTATTTGACTGCATCTAGGCCGGATATAATGTTTGCTGTATCCATTTGTTCAAGATATCAGGCAAATCCAAAAATCTCCCATTTGAAAGCTGTTCAGAGAATCTTCCGATACTTAAAGGGAAAACCAGATTTAGGTCTCTGGTATTCTAATGATGAAGATTTTGCCTTCTCGGCGTACTCTGACTCGGATTATGGAGGATGCGGTATTGACTTTAAATCAACCTCAGGAGGATGTCAGTTTTTGGGGAATCGCCTTGTCACGTGGCAATGTAAGAAACAAAATACGGTTTCTACCTCTACTGCAGAGGCAGAATATATCGCTGTTGCCAGTTGTTGTTCACAAATCCTCTGGATTCAACAACAACTTCGTGATGACGGTTTCCTTCTAACTAAAACTCCTTTGCATATTGATAATACTGCTGCAATAAGTATCATACGCAATCCCGTTCAGCATTCAAAAACTAAACACATTGAAATACGTTTTCATTTCATACGGGATTGCTATGAGAAAAATTTGATCATTTTGGTTCATGTTGACACCTTGAAACAAAGAGCTGATTTGTTTACCAAAGCTTTTTCAAAACCACGTTTTGAGGAACTCATTTCTATGCTCGGCATGAAACATTTGGATCAAATTAAGTAAACTTTGGATATTTAAGTTATATTTTATGTTTGTTGTTTGCTGTTTGCTGTTTTCTTTTATAAAAAAAAATCCAAAAACATCAGAAAAATCATAAAACTCCAAAAACATTTAAAAATAAAAAAATCGGGGAAGATTTTGTGTAAAAAGTTGGGAAATGATAGAACATTGGGAAATGTATTACTAAATAAACAATAAAGAAATGAAAAGTACTATGTTTGATGTGTTAGTAAGTTTACATAGCATTTTTAAAATCAAAATTTCTATTAATTACTTTTATATGTGATATATTGTTAGGCATTTTTGCATTTAAAATATCTGGGGTCTAAGAAATGTTAATCATATATGCATATTATTTTAAATAATTCAAAATATTAGTATATGACAATAAATGATCTAATCAAAAGATCAAAGTTATCAAAATGATATCAAAATGTCTTAAATTTTGAAGGGATTAATATGTTATGATCTATGATTCAGGGTCTTTATATTATGATATCTGGGGAAATATATTAACTATCTGTTGTACTAAGTACAGACCTTAGTTGGTATATTTTTATAAATGGACTTGCAAATATTCCAGAATTTATGTATCAAATCAAAACAAACTCTATCACTTTGTTATACTATGTATAGACCTGTGATACAGTTTATAAGTCCAACCAGGGGTATGACATATGTGACAAATAAGTCATTTAAACATATGTGTGTACTTCTAAAGATATCATCATATTCTCACTCTTTATATAGAAATATTAACATATTATGAACAACAAAAGTATATTAATATTTAGATTATTAAAAAAAAATATGCATATCAATAATAAAAGAAATTAAGATATTTAAATGCATAAGTGTTTAAAGAGGACAATGATACCAATAATCATATGTAAAATGATTATTAGAAAGTATGTTTTATTAATGCTAAGTAAATTTAAAAGGGATAAATATACTAACAATCAAAATAGACTTTCATTTCTAAACAATAAAAATTATAATACATTCATTTATCCCAATATGATCCCAACTCATGAGATTTACCCCAACAAAAATATTTTGCATTTATTTTAGTTTGTAAATATTTAGTTTAAAGATTTTTGTTAATTTTAAAATTTTTAGTTTCGCATTTTATCCAAAGTATATTTGATTTGATCAAAATGTTTTATCATTGTATTTTTGGAAATTTAATCACGGATGAAATAAGGTGAAAAGGTATATATACATTTCAAAATTTGAAAAACCTTTTCACTTCTTCACTTTTTCTCCGTCAAAAACACTTTCCGACAATACAGTGGTATCCGACAAACGCAGACCGCAGTACTCTTTCTTTGATTTCTTTCTGATTTTTGCGAATTACGTGATTTTGTTCCGATAGAAGTGTGCGCCTACCTTCTACGCTTCGATTGGTATAATTTTCGTCCATTATCTCTCTGAATATAGTGTTTAATCGTCATTTTTGTATTCAAAACACTGTTCATGAACAGTGCCTGAACCTGCTTTGTCCGACAATTCATTATCGGATGAACAGTGTTTATCGTTTTTACGTGAATACCATATTCACTCATGAACAGTGCTCCGTGAATAATTTTGAATTGACCTTTGACTTGTTTGACCAAGACTTCTGACAATTGTACATTCTCGCATGAACAGTACATAATCACGGATAAACAGTGATACGACAATATTATTCACGGATTATTTTTGTTAAACAATTTTTTATTCCGTGATTTATTTTTGTCGTATTATAATTGTCGTATGAACAGTATTACGACAATAGCACTCATGGAGTATTTGTGTTAGACGTTTTTCAATCCGTGATTTATACTTGTCATATTAGAATTGTCGTATGAACAGTACTGGTTCCTTATTGTCGCATAGTCTATTGTCGCATTTAGTTAATACTTAGAAAAAAAATTTGTTGTTTGTTTAGACACTTGAAATTTTCTTTTTGTTACTTAACAAATACTTTGTGCAGCTTGTTTATATATATCATGGCAGAACCAGCAGATCCCATTGCAGCAGCACAACCGGAAGTACAAAGAAGAGCAGTTATCTTTGAAAAGCGCCATAATGCTACAGCCTATCTTCTTGAAGCTCCTGACAAACCAGAAAATAGAAGATTCTTTCCTATGATTAGATTCTTGTTGAGATCCAGAATTTCTTATGCATTATCAGTCCAAGTAGCAAATCTCTATGAAGAACATATGACTGATTTCTGGATGACGGCTGCATATCATACGGATGTTCAACCTCATTGCATCACAGCTACCGTCGATGGAAAAACTCTTGTGCTTACTGAGGAATTAATTAGGCACACTTTGCAATTCGGAGACGATATAAATGTTTCCAATGATATTCCCAGAAACATTATTGATGATTGTCTTCTACAAATGGGAAGTATCAAAGGACCACAGGATGTGCAGATACTTAAGAATCACTTTTGTCCTCACTGGAAGTTTCTTGCCCATACATTGATTTGCTGCATTTCTCCAAGGAAAGCTGGGTTCGATGCAATGAGCTATTACTTAGCTGGCTTGATGACTGCACTTGTTCTTAACATTCCATATAACTTTTCAAGATATATCTTCGAGAATCTGGCTGGAAATATCAATGAAGATGGATTTTTCATATATCCACGATTTCTTCAACTAATCTTTGATCAACACATTCAAGGGATTACTTACCATGGTAATACTCTGAATGACACTCCGATTCCGAAAAGAGTGTTTGCCGATTGTAATAGTTATAGGGGTAAGCCTACACCACCAACGGTTGAGTTATTTGGGCACGTGATTGATGAAAACTTTCTTCCGCCTCAAATTGCAATTCAAATGGAATCTGATACTGATAGTGAATCAGCTGAGGGGGAGTTAGTTCAAGGAGAGGATGATGTTCTTATGATTCAAGGTGCGGATGATGAAAATGTTCCACACAACCCTGATCCTTCTGTTAAGTTAGAATCGTCTAGTTCTGAGGATGAAGAACCTATTCGTCCAAAGACTATGGAAGAATCATTAGCTGCTCAACGTCTCACAGAAGAAAATTTTGAGAAAGAACGTCAAGACTTAAGACGACAAAGAGAGGAGACAAGGGATCCTGAATATATTCCTGAGCCAAGACCGACTCAACGAAGAAAGTTGGTTGTATCTTCTGGGGTTGGAACTTCTTATCTACCGGTGACTTCTTCTACAACATCTGAATCTGTGCCTACTACTTCTTCAGCAATGCCTTCGTATTCTTCTATATCTATGCCGGTTGTCTCTTCAGCACCTGGTATTTCAACTACTCCTCCTGTTTCTTCACCTATACCTGTTACACCATTGTCTACAGATGCTGGAACTTCCTCAACCACACCTACTCCTACTGTGAGTATGGCAGCTTTGGATGCTTCACTTCAACGGGCTGTGTCACCCTTGATGTCAATTGTGGAGAAATTGCGGAGTGATTTATTTCATGCTCTGCAACGTATTGGGTCTCAAGATATTATCATTGAAAATCAAAGCAAACAACTTGCTGATCAGACATTACGAATAGAATCACTTGAGCAAGAAATCTTTATCTTAAATGAAAAATTAGGTGATCAGGGGGAGAATATAAATGAAGTTGATGATAATCAGGATGATGATAATCAAGGAGATGGTGATGATGATGAAGGAGATGGTGATGATGGTGATGTTGGAAATGTTGGTGATAATGTTGATGATAATAATGGTGATGATGTTGAAGGTGATGATGATGAAGGAGATGGTGAGGGTGATAGTGATGATGATGAGGATTCTGATGATTCTGGAGCAAATGATGGCGGTGATCATCCAAATTTTTCTTCAGCTATTGTTTTAGTTCAGAGAGATGAAGAGGAAAAACCTTTAAACGTAGAACCAATAAGTGTTATTCCTGCTTTTATAATTACTCCTGAGCCAAGCTTTGAGAATATGGAGTTTGATGATCTAGGAGAAACAGATGTGAATGATTATGATTTTAATCTTGAAAACTTCTTTGACGATATTGAAGAAACTTCTATCTTTGAGACTGGTGAATCTTCACGAAGATTTGATCAAGAAAAGCTGTCAGATAGTAATGATAATGAAGAAGAATTTCTCTGTCCTACTCCTTTGAATATCATTGTTGAAGACTTGATTCCATTCATTGAATTATGCAACAAAGGTAGATATGATGATGATGAATTTGAAGATTTCTTTCTTCCAGGGTTTGAACCTAATTTTGATGGAGTTCATGTGGAAGATTGGCAAGATTCTGATGATGAACTGTTTCCTGAAAATGTTCAATCTGATTTGGGCTCGCAAGAGGGATTTTGGGTAGATTCTGATGAAGAAAAGGAACCTGAACAAAAAGTTCCTTGGTGGTTTTCTGAGCAACCTGAACCGAAAATTACAAAAACCAGAAAATTCTTCAAAATTCCAAGGTATGAATGTGTTGGGAGAATTATAAGATGGAAATATGATAACGACAACAAGGTGTTTATCATCAAGAGAACTGATGGGCTACAATATTTTTCTCCAACGTTTAAAGCCCTTGAGAAGCTTCCAAAGTGTGAAATCAACCATATTGCTTCAATTGATATTATTAATCATTCTAAAAATGGTTTGATAAATTGGATGACGGAGGTTCTCGCACGTGAATGCTTCAGAGGAAAATATACTTGGGTGAAAGAGACGTTTCCTAGAAGAACGGTGGATTATTTCGACATTGAACCCATCTCTAATCAACCACGGGTAATCCTTACTTATCCAAGGGTAAAATGTTTGAGAAGAATTCCACTTGAAAAACTTCCGATAAATATCTGGAAATTTGTGAGCTATTGGAGGTATAATGGAAGCACAGGAGAAGCAGAGATTGCTTGTTACGATCGAGATGTCAATGGAGAGATCATGTGGAATTGTGAAACGATTGTTTATGTCTTCGATCCTTTGAGCTTGATAAATCTTTCAAAGCCTGATCTTGAAGCTCTTCTGTTGAACCCAATCATCTATGATGATGCTTTTGATGATGAATTCATGGCGTTGAAATTCTAAAGAGTTGTCGAAGTCTGTTGCGCTCAAGGAGTTCATGTTGGATGCAATTTGCCCGGATATACTTAAAGCTTCAAAGTTTCAAGAAAATCAAGCATTATCCAAGGGGGAGTTTGTTGATACAAAGATGTCTAAAGCTTGATTATTTTCATTTTTGTCTAAGTGTTTACTGATGCGACAATAGGAAGGTCCGTGAATAGGTATTGTCGTATGTATGGTTAAATCCGTGAGTGTTTATTGTCGGATTGACTTAAGTCAAATCTTTTAGCAATTGTCGCATAAGGTGTGTTAGTCAGTCTATAAATAGACTTATGTTAGACGATTATGAAACACTTTTTGATAAGCCTTTTGTAAGTCATTGTAATCTGGTTTCTGAGATATTCTCTCTGACTTTGTGATTAATACAAAAGCATTTTGACTCAATTACTTCTCCGTTTGTTTTACTTCTCATTATCTAATTCATAGCCTGATCAAGTGTTTGATTTCTGCACAAATACTTGAGTTCTAATCGTGTTTCGGTGATCTACGGTACTTCAAGCATGCAGACAATAGAGATTTCCTTGCATTAGTATATTTTGTACAAGTATTTATGTATTGGAATCTCTCATTTAATCGAACACGAGCTATGTACGGATTCAACTATTGTAAACATTGTAATATTAATATATTTAGTTAAAACGACGCATATAGAGTCGTTTGCTATATACCTGTGTGCTTGATTATTGATTAGTAACACCCAAATTATGCTTCCGCCATATAGTTTATTTGGGGGTGTTACAATTTGTGCCTCCCGAACGGAGTCAACACCCATAACAATTACTAAAATGCCCGTTTGAACGTGGTTGTAGCTAGCAACCCGGACGGGGACATCACTCCCATGATAGATCTATCTTCTAGTAATCGCGTCTTATTAAGTTAACGAACCATGCAATAATGAAGACTTTCCCGTATTAAAACACTCATGCAATACCCGAACAAAGAAAATCAAGACCGACAATGATAATCAAATATGTTTAACCGAGTTAATAATTAAATTAACTAACCGAATAGCTGTGATCACGAAAACAAGTAAGTGTTGTATCTCACCCCAAGTTTTAAATCAGTTAAAGCAATAAAAGTGGGGCTGTGAGACTCACTTGTGGGCGCTAACGTTCCTAAGCGGAAGTAATATCCAATCCGTAACCTCCTAAAGTCCCAAACGTAAGAGATTATATGTAAGTAAATGGATGTTTACATAAACCATCCGTATTAGTGTTCATCCGATTTGATTATGTCCCGTGTGTTCAATTTGTGTTTGTGTTTGAAGTTTATAAATCGTGTACGGTCCGTTTGTGACGGTTTGAAATCATAATTTCAAAAATACATTCATATTTGTTTTGTACAAATATAATTATATAGATTTCGTTTGTTGTGTAAATATTTATCCGTAAGTATAACTTTTGATACTTATTTAGCTTGAAATTGATCTCATGTGTTAAGGTTAAAGATTGAGGAAGAAAATATGAAAAGATGGAGGATTTTGCTGATTTGACTATGTTGCACCGTTTTGGCCATAACTTTCTCATACGAACTTGGATTGAGGTGATTCAGGCGCCCAAACGACCGTCACTCAGAGGGATACAAATCTACAAAATATGATTTGCTGGAACATAGTATATATCCGATCGGATATGGTTTCTTAGCCGAACGGCTGGGAATTTATATAGCCGATCGGCTAGGAGTATATAGCCGATCAGCTGGGGGCTAGACCAGTGTCTGTTCGGGCAGTTCATCCCCAAACTAGTTATAACATAATTTTTCGGATATAATACATAGATATAACTTTAATACATGATAATATATGTTTGTAAAACACGAATTTAAAGAAAAGTTAAAGTTTTCCATACAATTTTGAAATCGAAACCGTGAGGATGAGGATGATGATCCGGATGGTGATGATGATCAAAGAAGATGACGAAGAAGAAGATGATGATGATGATGATGTTGGTGATTGTTGTTGTTGTGTTGATGTTGTTGATGTTGGATACGAGAGCAAAAGAGATCGAGAGCAAGAGACTAAGTGTGCGTGTGTGTGTAATATGAATTATTGGAGTTGGTATATACCGGCTCCAATAATTGATGGAATGGTACCCGTGTTCGTGTATCCGATCGTAAAGTAGTATAATATTTTTAAACTATAATTTTCTAAACATGAAATCGTATATGTTTTTAATCGAAGTATTTTATAAAAATACTTTTAATGAGATATAAAATTATATCTTTGTTTGAACTCATTTTGACGGATAGTTTTTAGTGTACAAAATATTTTTAAATTCTCAATCGAGTAAATAATTATTATTCTCATTAATAATACATTATTTAAAAATGTTTTTCACCAATGTCCGTATTTAAGATTTCGCATTCTTTCATATTTGTTTGTACGTGATTATTATGTATTTTTTGTATTATATATATATAAATACATGTATAATATCCGGATACTTTTATTTTTAACACGTACCGAGTACGGGTAATTAAAGTTTAAATTGACCGCTAATTTTGGCCCTTTTTGACCGGGTGCCACATTTTCCCCTTGTTAGGAGAATTTCATCCTGAAATTCAACTGAAACCTAGATCTGCGTGTCTCTAAGGCCGACTACGTAATATGTCAAATTCTAAGACATCCGAGTCTTCTCCCCTTGTTAGACTGAAGCCTACCGATCACTAAAGAACTGAGGGAGAATTTCGATTTCTATTCAACCGTTGTCTAAGTGTCAAGGTCAATCCGTATTATCAAGCATTACCATGAATTGGATTTATAATCCACCGAACTTTGTAGATCTTACTGTGTACCTAGAGTTTAACGTAACTACCGATACCATACAAGATATATATAACCGTTCTATATTTACATATATAGATTTTTGATACATAAATCGAATTATATCATCAAAGTGATAACCGTACTATATCACCGAAGTGATACCCGAACTAGATCACCGAAGTGATAACCGTATTATATCACCGAATAACATGACACACTCTACTACCGATTTATCCGTGAGTGGAAAACAATTAGTTTCCTCTAAACAAATGATTTCCGACAAGATAACTGATTTGACAATGTATATCAATGATGATATCCGAGTTACCGACCTCAACAGTTGTGAGATAAATAGAATGAAGTTCTAGCCGTTGATTTTAAAGTGCAATTATGTATCACACTGTCAGACTCGGCTAACTATCGTTTGCTAAACCGATCATACACTACCGTCGAAGAATAGAATAGACATTATGCAACAAGGTATGTACCCGTGTCAGGGTCTGGTTGAGTGTCCCTAGCATTCAGCACGAAGAACATTCCTTTAGCAGTGTTGTTATTTTTCAGCTTAGGACAGTCATTTCGGTAGTGTCCGACGATGCCACACTCGTAACAAGCTTTTACTCGGCAATCTATAGCAAGATGACCATAACGCTTACACTTGTCACAGGGGGTGCCACAAGGCCCGTCATGGTGGCGTTTGCATTTTGAGCAGAAGGGTTTAGTTCCACTGTACTCCTTCTTGTTTTCAGATCCGAGGCGTTGACCTTGGTGGTCGCAGGCTTTTTGTTGGTTTGACCTTGGTTGTCAGGGTTTCCATCAGCTTTCCTTTTGTTGTCCTTCCCTTCGCGGACAACCTGTGCGATGAGGCTGTGCGCCATACGAACGGCACTTTGAATGGTTCCTGGTTTGGAACAGTCACCATTCCTATAATGCTTACGGGGAGTCCCCAGATATACCTCTCGACCCTTTTGTATTCAGCATTGACCATAGTTGGACACAAGAGGGCTAGTTGATGAAATCGAGTGGTGTATCCAGCTATGTCATTGTCGTTGATGGTGTGATTCTAGAATTTTGTTTCCAGCTGTTGTATTTCCTATCTAGGATAATACTCCTTAGTCATCATCTTTTTCAAATCATCCCAGGGTAGTTTGTAAGCAACGTTAATACCCACAGTCTGGGCATGAGTGTTCCACCAAGTAAGTGCACCTTCCATCAGTGTGCAGATAGAGTACTTGACCTTACAGTCCTTCGGGCGGTTACATATACGGAAGACAGACTCCATCTTCTTGATCCATTGTAGTAAGCTGATGGCTCCTTCCGTGCCCTTAAAGTTCAGGGGTTGGCAGTTAAGGAAATCCTTGTAGGTGCAGGGTTTGGTTGGTGGGGTGTTGTTGTTGGTCTCTTCGCTTCCCGAGTTTAGGCCTAACCCGCTGTTGGGAGGAGTTTGTCGAGTAGCTAGAGCTTCGGCTACTCGCTGAGTGATTAGCTGTTCAAGTTCAGCAGGAGTGAAGGATTGTCTTCTCGGAGGCATGTTCCTTCAATAAAGACAAGGGACATGTCAGACTTTTGAATCGAAGAAAGTGATTGTCACAATTGTATGAATACTGAACAGTGAATTGATGCATGGTGCATCAAATGAGAGAAATAGAATATAATAGGATTGTAATCATTTAACAAGCGTGTCCAAAAGATTACAAGAGTTAAAGTTTACAAAAGTTCCGAAAATATCACATCCGGACCGATATTTAGAATTTGTTCATTATCCGACGCAAGGTCATCCGTTGTGGGGTTTGTCATTTCAGTTTGAGGGAATTAGTTAGGAATGATAGGAAAGGATTTCAGTCCATAGAGGAATACCAATTCCGAAAGTGAAGCATGACGACGAGTGAATGACGAAATTTTCTAACCTTACCGGGGTAAGTCTGTCTCGAAGAGATGACCCTCTAAAGCTAAGGCACATCCCGGTACTATTTTTCCTGATTCGATCAACATACGACCGGTAAGTCCTATGATGTATCCGAACAGTGAGTATGTTACCGAGTATCTGAGGTATAATAGCATATATACTAAGTATATTTCCGAATATCCATGACCTATGTATATATATACAATATATTTATATATATACCGAGTATTTTAAAGATTATCCGAGGCCCTATCATATATATACAATATATAACAGCCTAAAATATATTCCGTGTCCGAGGCCTATTCATATATATACAAATATATATAATAGCCTAATCATGTATGTATATACCATATATACATATATATCCGCCAAGTTGTGTCTAGCACAAAACAAATATGAGTCCCGGTTCTCTCGTGGTCACAGTCAACTAGTGTATTCCAGTTCGACATAACCCCTTTCAGACTTCACATCATCTTTATTTAATTGTACATAGTTAGCTAGGCTATGTTAAATTAAATTCGTATGATGTAATTCTTGAACCAGTTATACCTAATGAGGAATACTGCCTAACGGTCATAGTCTAGGCCCACTAAATGCAACCTAGTTCGCTATAACCTTAGGCCCTGATACCAATCTATCACACCACCGAATTCATGATTTGCAGAAGCGACGATTTGGGTGTGACTAATCAATAATCAAAGCGCAGAGGTACAAGCAAACGACTCTACATGAGACGTTTATACATTTTACAAAAGCAATACATAGTTTGGGTCATAAGTTTTACAACATAATTGAGTTCGCATAATGATTCTAAAGATTTTAATACATAACCGATTAACAAAAGATAATGCTATAAAACCTTCATATGTTTATAGATGCATGCGACTACTACTAGCTAGCATATCCAACGGGCCACCCTAATGTAGCTGATCACCTAAGAATACAACACTAAAAGGTCAGCTATAAAGCTGGTGAATCTCAGAGGTTTAAAATAAACATTGATGTGATGAACATGATTATCCGATGATTTAATACCGACAATGATTCAACAACATAACCGAACAATGATAAATCAATAAAGGTTTCCGAACAATGATTAAACCAATTAAGGTTACCGACTAGATTTACCGACAATGACATTGTGTTGCATTAAGCCATGGTTCGAGGCCTAACCCGATTTGTGCCTCCCGAACGGAGTCAACACCCATAACAATTACTAAAATGCCCGTTTGAACGTGGTTATAGCTAGCAACCCGGACGGGGACGTCACTCCCATGATAGATCTATCTTCTAGTAATCGCGCCTTATTAAGTTAACGAACCATGCAATGATGAGGACTTTCCCGTATTAAAACACTCATGCAATACCCGAACAAAGAAAATCAAGACCGACAATGATAATCAAATATGTTTAACCGAGTTAATAATTAAATTAACTAACCGAATAGCTGTGGTCACGAAAACAAGTAAGTGTTGTATCTCACCCCAAGTTTTAAATCAGTTAAAGCAATAAAAGTGGGGTTGTGAGACTCACTTGTGGGTGCTAACGTTCCTAAGCGGAAGTAATATCCAATCCGTAACCTCCTAAAGTCCCAAACGTAAGAGATTATATGTAAGTAAATGGATGTTTACATAAACCATCCGTATTAGTGTTCATCCGATTTGATTATGTCCCGTGTGTTCAATTTGTGTTTGTGTTTGAAGTTTGTAAATCGTGTACGGTCCGTTTGTGACGGTTTGAAATCATAATTTCAAAAATACATTCATATTTGTTTCGTACAAATATAATTATATAGATTTCGTTTGTTGTGTAAATATTTATCCGTAAGTATAACTTTTGATACTTATTTAGCTTGAAATTGATCTCATGTGTTAAGGTTAAAAATTGAGGAAGAAAATATGAAAAGATGGAGGATTTTGCTGATTTGACTATGTTGCACTGTTTTGGCCATAACTTTCTCATACGAACTCGGATTGAGGTGATTCAGGCGCCCAAACGACCGTCACTCAGAGGGCTACAAATCTACATAATATGATTTGCTGGAACATAGTACATATCCGATCGGATATGGTTTCTTAGCCGAACGGCTGGGAATTTATATAGTCGATCGGCTAGGAGTATATAGCCGATCAGCTGGGGGCTAGACCAGTGTCTGTTCGGGCAGTTCATCCCCAAACTAGTTATAACATAATTTTTCGGATATAATACATAGATATAACTTTAATACATGATAATATATGTTTGTAAAACACGAATTTAAAGAAAAGTTAAAGTTTTTCATACAATTTTGAAATCGAAACCGTGAGGATGAGGATGATGATCCGGATGGTGATGATGATCAAAGAAGATGACGAAGAAGAAGAAGATGATGATGATGATGATGTTGGTGATTGTTGTTGTTGTGTTGATGTTGTTGATGTTGGATCCGAGAGCAAAAGAGATCGAGAGCAAGAGACTAAGTGTGCGTGTGTGTGTAATATGAATTATTGGAGTTGGTATATACCGGCTCCAATAATTGATGGAATGGTACCCGTGTTCGTGTATCCGATCGTAAAGTAGTATAATATTTTTAAATGATAATTTCTAAACATGAAATCGTATATGTTTTTAATCGAAGTATTTCATAAAAGTACTTTTAATGAGATATGAAATTATATCTTTGTTTCAACTCATTTTGACGGATAGTTTTCAGTGTACAAAATGTGTTTAAATTCTCAATCGAGTAAATAATTATTATTCTCATTAATAATACATTATTTAAAAATATTTTTCACCAACGTCCGTATTTAAGATTTCACGTTCTTTCAAATTTGTTTGTATGTGATTATTACGTATTCATTGTATTATATATATAAATACATATATAATATCCGGACACTTTTGTTTTTAACACGTACCGAGTAAGAGTAATTAAAGTTTAAATTGACCGCTAATTTTGGCCCTTTTTGACCGGGTGTCACATTAAGTACGAGGAATACTTGCTGACGTACATATGAAGAGCCACTTGTACTTGTGAAGAAACTTTATTAATGTAGTTGATGATGATGTAATAATCCTCCTCACTCGCTGCAAGCTATCATGCTCTTGTAGAATGATTTGAATTATATATCTTCAGCAACTAGCTTTTATTAGGGCAATGACTTTTGCCTTTATTCATTTGAAGATGTAAAACTCTCGCTGCAAGTCTTGGAGTCAGCGACATACTAAGTTGAGTTTTAATATTCTTCAACATATAAGATTCCTCGAGTAGAATGACCAGCGATCAGCTAATACATAACTTCAGCAACAGCAGCTTTTAACTTCAATCATTTCTTTCATTTGTTCGATGTTTGAGCTGGTCAGCGACCAGTGACTCAACAATCTCTATCTTGACAACCTTGATCGATAAAAAATCAGTTCAAAGTTTATATATCCCGATCTAAACTTTCATTATAAGTTAACGAAATGGTTTTTTTTAATGGGAAACTGAACTTTAGTGGTTAAAGTATGGTCAACTCATAAGTTGAGTGGTTAAAACGTTTAAAACAAAGTTGAGTGGTTAAAACGAAAATAAATTGAAAGTTCAGGGATTTAAAACTATTATTGACCCTAACTTGAGTTATTAAAACATTTAAAATAAGTTGAGTGATTAAAACGAAAAAAAAAGTGAAACTTTAAGAATTAAATGATTAATAACCCTACCATATTATTGACTTAACACATTAGTTACTCTAAGTTTTAGTCATGAATGAGAGCGGTTTTGTATGTGGTTTTTTTTTTGGGCATATCCTACAATACTACATGTTTGGAAGATATCAGCATTTTGGGGCTGAATAAAAAAGATGGCCATGGCGGGAATAATGATTGCGATTGGCGGGAAAAATCACCCTTTCCATTTCCACTTCTAAAACCTATTAATTCATTCTTGTCCAATTTCTGTCAAATACTCAACGCTCTCTTTTTCTAGTATCTACATAAACCCCAAATTTACTAACCAGTAATAATTCCGCAGTAGCTTTCGTTTGCTTTGAAATGGGGAAAAGAAAGAAAACCGCGGTTCGCGAAGAAAACATAGAACAAGAAGAAGATGAACCAACTGTCCGTGGATCTTCTTCATCATCGTCCAATGATAAGAGCTTGTATGAGGTACTTTTCAATTTTTGATTCCGCTAAACCCTAATTTCTTTGATTTGCTTTCCTTTTTAGTTTAATCCGTTTACTTTAAATTGGTTTTCAGGCTATTAGTTGATCGAAATTTGATGACAAATAGTATCCGATTCTGATTATTTGAATATAACACAATCTATTCATACCTATTTATTGGGATTCAATTTTGACATATAACCTAGGGTTTGCGAATTGCAATGTTAGGGTTGATATTTTTGCAGGGCTTCATGGCAAATAGCTATGGTTATTTAGCGACAGTTTGCATTTGTTCACTTGTTACCCCTTTGTAAAATTAAAAATGTAGAAAATTAGTTAATTTGACTCTACAGCTACTGGTGTGCAAAAATAATACTTTATTTACATGTTTTAATCAAAATTCGCTCTCTCGTTAATTAATATCTAGTTTGGAACATCGTTATTATTTGCAACAGCAAGTTGTAGTGTACTTATCACGTTACATGTTATTTAGAGGCAATGCTAGAAATACCTGGATTCAAAATACTTACAATATATGTGACCTGTTAAGTTGATACATATCTTATTAGAGTGAGCTATAAGTGTACATTATTTGTACGTTGTTCTATATATTGTTTTTTTAGTAATATCCTGTTTGAAGTCCCAAATCTGCAATCCTAGATAACAGTATGAGACTACTACTTGCTGTTGCAATACTATTAGTTGCTTCATTTGCATTAGGTGATTATTGTAGATTTTCTGGTTCTTCTGTAGCTTTGGACTAATATCTAGTCTTGTCGATGCCTGGTATTCAAATTTCTGCCAGATTCACAGATTGTGTGTGCTTCAGTATGCTTCAGTATGAATTGTTAGGGCTAATTTCTGCGTGTAGAGGAATTCTTTAGCTATGAAAAACATGTTATGTTGCTTGGATCAATGGACTAGATTCACTTCGTTAATCTGATAAAAAGAATGTTTGTGAAAGAGGGCATATATATATATATATATATATATAGTGGCATGATCCAGAGGGAAGTGCATTTTTTGGGGGAAGGGGGGAAGCGTTAGTATGCATCAGGAAGCATATTACCTTCATTCATACAAATATCGAAAAAAGCAAACTGAAATTTAGTAAATGTTAATCAGAATCGATGCTATGAATGTTAAGCTTCCTTGATAAACTATTTCTTCAAGTTATAGCATCGATTTATGAATATTAGATCCAAATCCGTTAATATGCATTGCGGTGCATATTAGTTAATATGCATTGTAATGCATATTAACAATAAAAATATTTTTCAAGTAATGTGAAGTTTTAATATGCATCGCGATGCATATTAGTTAATATGCATCACACTGCATATTAACAATTTATTAAATAAATATTCATCAATTAATGTTATGACTTAAAAATGAAATTCATTCGTTAAAATATACTTTATAGCATCGATTTTGATTACTATTTACCGATAAAAATAATTTTTTGTTGACGTTTTGATTGATAATTGTAATATGCTTCTTGATGCATACTAACGCTTCCCCCCTTCCCCCCAAAAAGGCGTTTCCTTCTCGATCACTACCCTATATATATATATATATATATATATAGGATCCGGTTCAATTGAGAACCAAAAAAATGGCGAGAACCGTGAGAACTACTAGATTGCATGTTTGTTCATATGTGATTAACTTGATTCACATTTGAACATTGATTTAGGTTAGATTGGGAAGGAAAAAGTTCGAAAAATTCTAAAATTATAGTGAAAAACGCAAAAAATCAAATTTATGTTCACATATGAACGATAATACGAACAAATCAGGTAAAACGTGTTTTAAGACATAATTTTCAAAAAAAAAAAATTCCCAATCTATCCTAATCAATGTTCACATGTGAATCAAGTTAATCGCATGTGAACAAACATGCAATCTAGTAGTTCTCACGGTTCTCGCCATTTTTTTGGTTCTTAATTGAACCGGAGGTTCTCACCATTTTTTTGGTTCTCAATTGAACCGGACCCTATATATATATATATGATCTGATATTGTTTTTATAATGAAATATGGTGGCTTGTTTTATTCTAACATCTAGACTTTGAGCCAAAAATAAGTTCTACAATAATTCTGTGTTTTGTAGATTCTTGGGGTGGAAAGAACAGCAACTCAGCAGGAAATAAAAAAAGCGTACCATAAACTGGCATTGAGGCTACATCCTGATAAGAATCCTGGTGATGAGGTGAAAATATATATTTTTCATTGTCTCATTTGATTCACAAATAGTTGTTCAGATGTTTTAACATGTTCATAATCATATGTAGGATGCCAAAGAAAAATTTCAGCAACTACAGAAAGTAATTTCAATACTTGGTGACGAGGAGAAACGGGCACTATATGATCAGACTGGCTGCGTTGATGATGCTGTAAGTGACGTCAATAACTGAAGTTTTAAAAATCAATGATATTAAGTGATGAGCGCTTTTATCATTATTAAAATTAATGGTGTATCACTTGATATCATCTTGAGCTTTCACAATCAGCACGTTGCACTAATTAGTTTATTTTTTCTGTTAGGAACTTGCTGGGGATGTGGTTCAAAATCTGAAGGACTTCTTCCGGTCTTTGTACAAAAAGGTTGTCACTCGTATGAATACTTGTTGGAAACATCAAACCTGTATAATCTGTACTATGTTTCCTGCTCTAAAGTATTTAGCACAAGTACTTTTGTAGGTTACGGAAGCTGATATTGAAGAGTTTGAATCGAATTACAGAGGATCTGAGTCCGAGAAAAATGATTTGATTGATCTTTACCAGCAGTGCAAAGGTCATATGGACAGGTATTCACATTTTCTAACTTTTGCCGCTTTATATTATGTGATATGATATCAAAGTAAACAGATTGTTCAATTGTTCACAGGCTCTTCTGCTCCATGCTCTGCTCGGATCCCAAGCTTGATTCACATCGATTCAAGGATATTCTTGACGAGGCGATTTCTGCTGGTAACGGGCTTTTGTCCCTTATTTAAGTGATATTTGTTATTGAAAAGTTGTATAAGATATGGTCTCATAAATGTATTCATGCACCTGCAGGAGACCTGAAGTCAACCAAAGCATATCAGAAATGGGGTAAAAAGATCTCTGAAATAAAACCACCAACAAACCCATTGCGACGTAGGGGGAAGTGAGTCTTATGATTCTTTCATCGCCTTAATGTTTTAAATAATTTTTTAAAAAATCTCTTTTTTTGTGTCTGTTATGTGCTGCGTATAATGTTTTGAGTCTCGAGAAAGTAACTCGTGATGTGGTTCCCCAGTGACAGACCTAAGAAAGAGTCAGATGATCTGTATGCTATTATTTCACAAAGGCAAAGTGAAAGGAAAGGGAGAGTAGATTCAATGTTCTCGTCCCTTGTGAGTAGGTATGGTGGAGGAGGACCATCGTCGGAACCTACTGAAGAAGAGTTTGAAGCTGCCAGAGAAAAACTCAAGAAACGCAAGGATAAGAAATCCAAGTAAACTTATATTTTAATTTAGTATTAGTACACAACTCCTCTATTATGGTATCCATTTGTTTTTCATAGACTTATTTGAATGTTTATAAGTGCCTTTTTTCCTGATTTAATTTAGTTCATCAAGTCCTATTCTGTCCGTTTTGCATAGATGTTCAATTCATAAGATTTTGACACAATAGTTCATCAAGAAAACAAACACTTTTGTAGTCTCTGAAAGAGAACATCTACCTTCTAAGAATTTTCAAATTGTATAAAAACAAATTATTTAAGGACATTACTAATATTTTAAGAGTAAAAAAGTTTTTTTTTTTCACCTCGATTATTTTATCCTAGCTAGGCCGTGCTTGTAGTATTTAATAAATGAAGAGACGTACTGTTTTTTTTGTGTTTCTGCACCTTCTATAAAAATATTATAAGCTTAATACCTGTCATTAATTAATAAGACTAATACATTGAATAATACTAGTGTCATACGTGCAAAAACCAGACCCCATAAAAACTCCACTAATTGTAAACGTGTACACTCCGGTTGCCGGCCTCCACTGTCACCCAATCGCCACCGTTGTGCTGTCATCCCCCCATCACACTTTTCTTACCTACAATTATTTCATCTGCTATATATATACAATCTCCATCTGCAGTTTTTATAATTAAATTATTAATTAAATCATCAACCAAATGGCACAACTTAACACCACCCCAGCTTTCAACACCCTCCGTTTCTACTTCTTCATAGCAGCTTTGATCATCTCGTCTGTATCAGCATTGTCGCCGGCTGCGGCTCCGGCACCATCCCCGGAGGCAGGAACCGCGTTCTCTGCACCAGTCCCCGGTATCCTTATTGGGATGGGTTTTATTCTGACTGCATTTTGGGCCCGTATTTGAGCAGCTCATCATGAGATGAGATGTTTTATATATCTGCTGTCTGCATGCATGTGTCAATCAAGAACTAACTATGGTCTTGTTGTATTTTAATTAATGGACTCTATATATATAACATGCAGGCATGCTAGCTAGTTTAGGTTGTGTTTTAGGTGGTTGTATATTATAAATATTATTACGCTTTTGCTTAAGTGTTTGTTAGTGTTGCATTTTATATATAATGCCCTTAATTATCTGTCTGTATTTCTGTTTTTTAGTTACTGTGCGCTTTCTATATCCTCTATTTGTTAGTTTTTTAATATTTAGAGCTACTGTTATTATATAAGTAATTCTATATTTTTCAAGTGGCTTCAATATCACATTGGGTGGAACTCTACATCACCATTCTTCTTATCATACCAAGTGAACACTAGTACTAAAAAAAAATTAATGAGTTAATTAATACTACTTCAAAGATTCATCATCATCATCACTATAAAGTCGAAGTCCATACTTTGTCCGCGTTTCAGTCCGGTTTACTATATTTAATTCAAGCTATAAAATTTGTTTCATTACCGATATGTATATCGCGAAATGATTTTTCGCAATTATTCTCCTTAATTGATATGATATTCAATTTGATTTTAGCTGATATGTGTTCGTTTGGTTTGATTATTGCATTAGTATTTCATAATGACATAAATCGTACCCTTATTCGGTGTACAAGTGTTCTTGATATTTAAAACTAATTTATGACTTTGATAGGTGTAATTTATACTTACTGCTTGTTCTTAAGTAAAGAATGGTGAGTACACAAATAAAATATAATTTACAAAAAAAGATGGATTGTTGAATCCTGGTTTACGAAGAAAGAAATAAACGAAGTTAGAGAGAAAAAAATGTAAACGAATGGTGCTTTCAAAATATGAAATAGTGATCTATTTAGTGATTCTGCATTTGGGAACTAAAACTTTAAAAATTAAAATTACAAAATTTATCCTCCAAATTATCATTTACTAAAATCTCGTAATTAAATGATAAATTGGTGATAAGTTGTCTAAAATATCGTGATAGATTGATAATTTTATTTGTGGATTGAATAAGAAGCATTAGTGGTGCACAAAAACCGGACCTGACCGAACTCGAACCGGTTTGAGTCAACCTAAGTCAAAACCGGTTTCTCCAAAACCGGTTCGGGTTTCAACCCGATTTGGGCACCCAAAACTAGAACCCGGCCCTAACCGGTTTTGGTAGGGTTCAAACTGGTTCGCGTTAAAAACCGGTTTTTTTATATAATTTTCTTTCGTTCGATCGTTGAGCGTTTTACGAAAAATCAATGTTTTGATCAATTCTTTTTCATTGAATTTGTAAAACATTAATAATGGAAACATAATTGATCAATAACCTAACCAAAAGACTTCTAAATCTTCTTAAAAAAAGTATTAAATCGAAAAAGTCTATATAATTCATTTTTTGTTCGAGCGATAAGGTTTTTAAGGAAAAACAACGTTTGGGCTAACAAGTTTTCATTGAATTCGTAGAACATTAGTAATGGAAACTTAATTGATCAATAACCTAATCAAAAGGCTTCTAAATCTTTCTAAAAGTATTATTGAATCTAAAAAGTCTATAAAATTCAAACACGCACGAGCGTTAAGTGTTTTAAGGAAAATCAATGTTTGGGCCAAATTTTTTTCATTGAATTCGTAGAACATTAGTAATGAAAACATAATTGATCAATAATCTAACCAAAAGGCTTCTAAATCTTCTTAAAAAAATTATTGAATCGAAAAAAGTCTAAAATTCAAAGTGAGCTGATACATGCAAGGAATTTTTTACTACATTCAAGAAAACATGTGCTTAAAAAGTGGTACTGTAAGCATAAAGAGTTGTACTGTAACACCCTCAAAATCACTGTTCAGCTGAAGCAATCTTTGGGGTGCTACTAATCAAATATCACAGCACAAAAGTAAAGCAAACGACATCTATATGTAACGTTTGTAAAATTGTTACATTTCCATACATAAAATGTTTGAAAACATAGAGTTTTTGGTTACAAAATAAGGTTCCCTAGAGTCCGCGCGTATAGCGGGAGATTCTATTACATAATCATAATAAATACAAAAGATAATGCTAAGAATCTCCGTTAAATGCAGTTGTAGAAATCATGCGACTCTAGCTAGTATCCTGAGGGAATCCTACTCTGTCTGTGTACCTGAGATACAAAGCTAAAAAGGTCAACACGAATGTTGGTGAATCTCACAGGTTTGTAAATAATATTAGTATTTGAACACAAGCTTTCATCAGTAATGCCCGCAGGCGTAAATCAGGTATTTGCAATCCCGCAAATGTAAAGTAAGTAAGTTATACCGTTGCCATGAGGCTCATAATCGAAGCTTAACCCGTAAGTAATAAGTTGCTCCCGTGACATGCTCGTAACTGAGCAAGCATAAGTAACGAATAATCGCCCGTTTATACGGTACAGTTCGTGGTAACGCTACTACCCCGGGCGGGGAGGGTCATTTCCCTAATGGATCCATTAACTAGTGTTCGTGCTTAAGTCCATAACTAACGATATATGATGGAGAGACTTCAGTAAAAGTAAGTAACTCATGCAATCCCGTATAGTAAAATGAGTTGTTCGTACTTGTGTTCAAGAAAAGTAAGGAATGTATCTCACCCCATATGTATAAAACAGTAAAAGTGGGGCTGTAAGACTCACCTGAGTCTAGTAAGTATGAAGGTGTAATCAAGTAAGTAAAGCGGATGTAAGTCCGTACGTGGTTCTCCGAACCCTGCAACCCTCTGGCGTCCAAAACGCACAAGGTCGTAAGTAAGCAAGTAATCAAATAAGTAGGTATCTCAAAAGATCACCCATGCTAGTTGTCCACCCAACTAGGAAATGTTCAAGTGTTTGTTTAGTATTTCGTTTGTAGTTTTGAAAAACAAGTATGGCCCGTTGGTGACGGTTTGTAATAATAATCCAAAAGTGTTATTATTATATGTATCGTTGTATCAGATTTCATTATCTGTAAGTGTTTGACACTTAGTGTGAAAAGTATTTATAAGTTCCTGGATGACGGGGGTCCGGGGGCAGCGCTCCTGGTAGCGAGGTCCAAGGGGCGGCAGCCCCTGGCGGGGTCCAAGGGGCAGAGCCCCTGGCTAATTTTTATTTCTACTACATTGCTTTATTAAAAATCGCATCTGGAATTTAAATTCGGGAAATTTGGTCAAGTCTGGTTGCGGACTGAAATAGTGGTGCGAACTGAGTTCGCGGTGCGAGCTGAGTTCGGCTCGTAAGGCAGTAGGCTGCGAACCGAGTTGCGTTCGCAGCACAAGGTTCGACTCGCAAGTCAACTCGCAAGTCGACTCGCAGTTCAGTTCGCAGGTCGGGTCGGTTCGTAGGTCAGTTTCGGTTCGCAGTTTGGGTTCGTCTCGCAGGACGAACAGATCTCGGTTCGCAGGACGAACTGTTCGAATACTTAACTTTAAAAATGCATTTTCAAGTCGGTTTTTGGGCAAATCTTCGTTGAGTAAACGTTCTAGCATGTAAATAAAAGCTTTACAAGTAATTTAAAAGAGTTTTTAAAGCTTCTTACCAACAAAATCGAAAATCAAAGATGATGATGATGATGATGATGATGATGATCCTCTTGATTGTGTCTTGATGATGATGATGAACGATTATGGTGATGATGTTCTTGTTATCCCAGTTTTTAGAGATAGATATAGAGATTTAGTAGGGAGAGAGATGAGAGAAAGTAGGTGTAAGTGTGTGTGTAAAGTGAGGTGAAGTGGGGAGGGAAAAAGGGATTAAAATGGTTGGGTCATTGGTCGGTTTGAGTTTGGGTCCGCGGGTCTGAGCCGACCCATTTGGGTCTCGGCTCGCGGGTTTGTGTTTCCGAATTTTATATCACGAGTCGTTGTCGGTTAAATCCCGTAGTTGTTTAAATGTTGTTTCGCGTTATATGTTAAAGTGTATCCGAAATATTTTTAGCCGAAGTATTTTATCAAAATACTTAATAATGAGTTATAAAAATATAACTTGAATTACTTTCTGTTGTTAGGCGCGTTTCGTATGCTCTCGTCGCGTTCGGAGTGTTTTAAACGATACTAAATACGTGTAATATATTTTCACAATATATTAAAGCAAATAATGTTTGTTTGGTTAATTCCACATTATTTAAAAGTTTTTGTCACCAACTTCCAATATAAATTGTATCGGACCTCGTCCGTTTGGTAAGTGTACGACTTAAACGAATCGCGTACGCGTGTAAGAAATTTCACAAAAGTCTCATATATTTAGATTAATACAAAACTAAATACATGAAATTACAAGTAGTTTAGGCACTAATCAAAAGTCCTAAATTGGCGGGTGTTACATGTACATTTTCGTGAATTTAGCAAAAACTTAAATTTATCAACTCCCAATTCCAAGTGGTTCGAGCGTTAAGCTTTTTAAGGAAAAACAATGTTTGGGTCAAATTTTTTTTATTGAATTCGTAGAACATTAGTAAGGGAAACATAATTGAACAATAACTTATTAAAAGTCTTCTAAGTCTTCTTAAAAATATTATTGAATCGAAAATATAACACCCCTCATTCTAATCTTGAATATTATATTATTTTAGTCGGAAGCGTAGATTATAAAACATATTTCATTACTATACATTCAAGATAATGTACATAAACTTTTTACATAATTAATACATCACAGTTTAAAAGTTAATAAAACCCATAACACATATACAACACAACCGAGGTGTTATATAATTCTAACTAGAGTTTATCAAAACATATCAGAGTAGCACAGTTTGTCAAACATTCCCTGCTTCTAGAGCATCATCTTCCTGTTGCCCACTTCCCAAAATATAACCTGCAGGAAGTAAAATGAGGGATTAGCACAAAGCTAAGTGAATGAATTCGTCACCTACAATTCAACTTAGCATAACCACCTGTTTATATCAAATAATCGTAAACACATATTACACAGTACAACAATTTAACAATGAAGATCGGTGGCTCTTGAGAAACTCTACTGCCGCGGTGGCTCTTAAGAACACTTACCCAACAATCTGTAAGGCCAATACAGAATAGACCGATAGCTAACGGTTATTATACTCAAACACAGGTTCTACACACAACGAATGAATAGCCCAACTAACGTGTTGACCTCAATAACACCTGATGCCCGAAGGCCATATAGCACATAGATGTACAACTAATAACTCAAATTAAATATCTCAACAATCCATCTACGTTCACTTGTTGAAACCAAACAGTTACAACTAAATTAAAAGGTGAGTTCTAAATCCACTCACCGATACCTCTGCAGATCCCACACTCAGAAATCTTATATTACTGAGTCTTCGGAGTATCTGAAACACCTCATAATACACAAGTTAGTAACTTGTTCCACAATCATCATTCTAGCATATTTATTCAATCAGGTAATCCCTGAAGTCTAGGCAAACAAAAGTTCAATCAGAAATAAGATTAGAATATCTCGAAATGACGTTTAAAAACTAAAAAAATGCAATTTTCGACCCCTAGATGACCCCCAATGGCCAAAAACTGCCTAGGCTCTTAAGATAGAGCTGAGATCATTAAGCAGTTTCCGAGTGACTATGCGAATTTTAACCCAATCCGAGTTAATGAAATTGTCACTTATCCGGGACGATTCGGTTCGCAGAAACTCGATTCGCAAAGCAAAATCTCAGTTCGCAAGATCTCGGTTCGCTTCGCAGAATCTCAACTCGCTTCGCAACACAAACTCAGTTCGTAGGACGAACTGAGAACTGCGAATTTCGCTGCTATTACGAGTTTTTTCGAATCAAAAGTCACCAAAACTTCAAAAAACTCAGTTCTATGGTTTCTAACACTTTACTAACATCAAATAACACCTAATAACAACATATCAAGCTTCAATTTCGTGTAAATCAATCAAAATCTATAAAACCCAATTTGTATACCCAAAATCAGATTTAAACTCACTATTTGATGAAGATAAAGGTGAAAGGATGATGCGAAATTGATGTTTAGAACTCGAAATCACCTAAACAAGTTTGGCTAACAACTTGGTTATGGTTTCTTGATTTGGATTTGAGAGTTTTTGAGTTCTTGTTATGAAAGGAAATGAAGAATCCTTGAAAACAAAAGAAATTAAGGTCGTCTCACACAACCGCCTCTGTTCCAATTGCTTTAATTTTATACCCGTCCTAAATCTATTGTCTGGAACCTAAAAACCATTTGCGAGAACTATTACTTTATTTTAACGTCATCTATAATAATTTAAAACAAATAATATTTTACTATTCACAATAAATCCCGGGACTTATTTATCTACGTTTCATAGTAAAACAATATTATGAGTAAATTCCTAAAATAATTAAATAATCAATTTAAATAAAGGAATTACCAGACCAGTAAGGAGGATGTTACAGAAAAAGTCTTCACAATCTTTAACTTTTATTAATCTTCAAGTCTTCAAACATCTTTAAAGTCTTCAAAAGTTGAAATCTTCTTCACATGTAGCCTCGCGCGAAGCTTGATCAAGAGAAATTTCTTCGTCGAAAGTGATATTACCACACTTTCTTCCACCTCAATATTGTGTATATCTTGTTCGTATTCCATTTCACCTTCAAGACTTGAAACATTTTGTATACGTTCCGCGACGTCTAGGTGATCCTTCAAGCAAATGCACATCTCTAAGGAAGTCTGTGACAACTCTCCATATTAGGTACTGATTAACATTTAAGCATGTGCATTCTTATGCTAATTTCCTGATTTAAGTTTAAAACAAAACTTTTGATGTGATGTAAGTCTAGCAGCCCAGTACTTTCAAACAAAAAGTATTACTAATACATAAGTATTTAAAGTTACATACAAATGTATCGGGACGAACCCGACAGATAAATACCTCAAGAATTGATGACATAATATAATTAATAATTCAATTATTAATTACGAGTACTATTGTATCTATAACCTATAGATAAAACGAGTTAAATATACGTTTAACGTAAAACGTATTATAAAACGAACAGAAACAATTTTAAAATGCATTCAAGATCAAGATGAGGAAAATTCAAATTTTCTCATTCATTCGGAAACAATTGTAACATTACCTCAAAATATGAACCCGAAATTCGACTGAAATTTGGCACTCAATTAAATGATAGCAGTCCAATGCACAAAATTGTACAACAGTCCAAAATAAAGAAAACCTCATTATTCCGAATTTAAATAACGAACTAGGAGAGCATCTACAAAATAAAAATATAAAATGTTTAATTGTATATTGCACCAATTATACCCGTACCCGAAATTAACGGGCTAAAAATAGCCACCAACCTCAATAATTGAGAGACCAGTTGCTGTATCACTCCCATACCCGTTTGATTTTCATACTCCCTCCATTCTGTGATCTCTTCAACACCCACACACACACCTATTATCATCTATCTTTTCTTCTTCTTCCTGGTTCCATCAACAGCAGCAGCAAAGCAGGAAGTGGAGTAGAACAACAAGCCAGTAACAACATCAACACATCATCATCTTCTTCGTATCATCATCACCACCATCAATTTCACTTTGTAAGGAACTTCAACTTCTTCAATTTCCATGCTTAAAGTTCGTTTATAAAGTGTTATAACATCATAATCTATGAACATAACATGATAATTTGATGATTCAAGTAGTAATTCTTGAAATTGGTTTTATAGAACCAAAACTTTAAATCTGAAATTTATAGGTAAAAACTTGTTAAAATGTGATATAATGATGTATATTGTTGTTACTAAACACCTAAACACCGAACTCACTCGAATTATAGCTAAAAAACACTTAGAACTCGAGTTGCAAACTGCAAAAAATGGAACAGAGCCGCAGCTCAGGAAGCCCGAGCCGATCGGCTGCGCACCCAAGCCGAACGGCTGGACCCAAGCCGAACGGCTGTGGGCTGGGCTAAGTAGTCTGGGCCGAGTTATTTGCTTAATGGGCTGCGTATATGGGCCAAACTGAATAAGGGACTGATTAAGTGGGCCGAACTGGGCCTGAAGCCTCAGCCGAATGGCTGGCCCAAGCCGAACGGCTGGGCTAGGCTGTTCTGCTGGGCTTCGGGCTGTAGACTGAGCTGGGCCGGATCACAAACTGGGTCGGGCGTGTAATGAATCGTACGTTTAAATTAATTGGGCCGGGTTCTATAAACCGTTAATGGGACCATTGGGCCAAGACTTGTATATTGTTTTTGGGCCAACAAATTGGGCCGAGCCCAATAACCTACAAAACAATTAAAAACATAAAACGTGACCCGAGATATTTAACGGAACGAGTAATTATAAAATGAACTCATAAACTTTACTTTTATAATAACGAACAATTATGATTATATATATATATACATATATATATATATATATGCATATATACATAATTGATAACAAACGACCCTTAGAAATTTTATTTATATATCCACATATATATATATACATACAAATGAAAACTTACATATTTTCTTACGTAAATAACGTATTCAAAACTTATATACATAGATATATATATATATATATATATATGTGTGTGTGTACATATGACATTTATAATCATATATTTTCATATATACATACAAATAAATTACACGTTTAACCAACATACGCCTTAATAGTATACAACAAGTATATGTACAATGGGGTCGAAACAACATTCAAATATATATACGATTACATATTTGTATATACACTTAACAAAGTATACGACGTGAGAAATAATAACAATATTTCAACGCAACGTCACCAACGAATGCAACGACTTAAATTACTAAGAAATCAACAATTTCTACAAAACAAACAAACTGTTAACATAAGTGATTAAACAAATCAAGCATACTCATGTTAATACATTTATTGTATATAGGCTAACACACTTTGGGCTTTTACCTGTCGGCTGCAAGCTTTCCTTACCGAGCACATCACAGTGAGTTTACAGCCCCTACTTTTAAATGTTTTTCCGCTTTTAAACACAGGGGTGTTAAACATAGAAATTGCATGCCAACACATGCAATCAAACTATAAATGCCTTATTACTTTTATACAACTGTCGATTTGTGATATTACATATTCACTGTTATTTTGGGAATTTAGACAAGGTATCCTAGTACGGACCTAGACTTGGATTGTGTGCATGAAAGACCTCATGACATGCTACTGTAACCATTAGCTAGGTGACTCTAGCCACTGAGTATACGGATAGTACTATTGCCATGACGACCCTCCTATGGTGGAGCGTATACTTAAATGTCTGTTCAGGCAAACAACATAAGTTCTGGTTGTGGTTTGGTTATAGGGTTAGGTCGCGTTACTTTAACCTGCGAGGTTTAGCTCACCTTTCAGGGGATCACAGTCTAAGTAAAATTCCCACATACTTTTAGGAAGAACGAATCCTACAACTGTTGGACACCGGAAGACATACCGGTAACTTATTTTACACTGGTAAATAACCAGTAACATATTTTGGGATGACATCCCACATATAGCAATACTTTAGGGTAACAACCCTACCTAACTTGTATTTTATAAATGAATAACAAATCATTTATACAAACTTGGTTTAACTAACCACATACATATACAAACCTGTAAATTCACTCAACATATTTGTTGACAACTTTCTCTATGTTTTTCAGGAAATTAGCTGGGTAAGTAATCGCATGCATACAGGATGAACAACCCTGGACTACTTAGGATGCCACATACTGTTGGGACCGCTTTTGGGGATTTCATTTGTATAACTGCAGATATTGCGGTCATACTTATGAAATCTTATTTTAAACTTATGTATTATTGTTAAAACTAAATGTTTTAAATTCCACTACTACTGTTACGACTTACATAGTCGTACCACTTTTGTAACAAACGTTAAACTTGGCATCCTCATTATATAAAGTTGTGCGATAACCATATGCTCTGATTATGTATGCATTTGTTGGTTGGAATACTGTTTGCAGCCCCGCCACGTCATTAAAGCTTCCGCAAACTAAACATAACTAATTGTAATTACCGTTTGGCGGGGTGTGACAAAGTCGGTGTGAGCCTTGTTCTTCGTATAGATAATACCCTGCCACTAAGAGAAAATGTGGATTCCGAAGCTACCGTAAAAGCTTGGACGGTTAGTAAATCTCGGACCATGATGGCTAGAATGGAAAATTGAAATTCCCTCTCTTTCCACCAAACCAAAATATCAAATTGTTCGAACTCATTGGGTAGAATAGTGGATAAAAAATCCGTTCCGGTATATCTTCCATATTCGCTCAAATTGTTTTGACTACCTTCACCCCTTGCCCGTTTATGATTTTCTTGTCTTAAAGTATTATATAAGTTTAGCATCGCATTGTTGGAAGAAGATGAAGAAAACATTGTGTTAACCGAACTAATGGGCACATTTATTGTTGAACCATATTTTTGAAAGTATACACCAAACAAATCTTGTAAACATTTACTAAAATACGTTTTTGTATTATGTGAAAACATTGGGTCCTCATCATTCAATTCCAAATTTGTACAAATGCTATCGATAAGCATTTCCACCCCGACGAGGCTCAAACACGGGTTCATTGCGGCGGAACAAGTAATTACCGGTAGTATATCTTGAAAATATATTTTTAGTTTTTCTTTCATGGGAGCCACCATCTTTTCAAATAAAGGACCTTCATATTCGTAATCGTTCAATTTTGTAGTCATTAACCAAATTTGATTAAGTACCAAATGACTAGTGGGGTAATAAACACCTGATAATAAAATAGTCACGGTTTTGAAAAGTTTGAGCAGGTCGGTTATCTTTTTAATAATCTCTCAAAATTCGATTAGAAATGGTGTTGCAAGACCTTTTTGAACAAGTTGATCATGAAAAACTTGTAAACAATTGCGTTGGCGTAAACCACATACAAACATATGGTAGGTCGAATTCCATCTAACGGGCATGTCCCAATTAGGGGTTAAAAAATGGAATTCGTTTCCTTACACAATCTCATATAAGCTTTGTGTCTAATTTTACCCCTTTGAAATATGTCTTGCAACATAGTTTTATACACCATTTTTACTTCGTCTATTTCTTCAACCGCTAGTCCGGCTTGCACAACCAAGTTAATGATGTGTGCACACACATCGACTATTATAAAAAAATGCCCTTCGATGGTGGTCCGTATTTTAGTATTAATTTTGAAACGGCGAGTGTATTATTACTCGCATTGTCAAAAGAGATTGAAAAAACTTTTTCTCTCAATTTAAACATTTTAATTACATATGGTAACATGTAAAATAAGTTTTGACCCGTGTGAGGGTACTCAAAATCTTCAAAAGCAATGGTACGTTTCATCATTTGCCAAGTTGCGGGATCAACCCAATGTGCGGTAATACAAAGGTACGAACCGGGCAAACCATTAGGAGCTGACCAAACATCGGTTGTTAATGATACACTTGTATTTAAATTTTCAAAACCGATTTTTAATTATTTTTTAGCGTCTTTCCACAATTTAAGGGCATCGTGTTTAAGAGTAGTACGACTTACATGATTATATCGCGGTTGAAGAGTTTTTTGAATCACCCTAGTAAGCCGAGGGTTGTCGAAGTGGTTGAACGACAAAGCTTCTTGAAATACAAAACCTGTAAAGCTTCTCGACACCGTTCCGTATCGTATGCAAAAATAGTTCCATCTCGTGCAATTGAAGCTTGACCACTTGCTTCCGAATTACCTTTGAGTCCCTCACAATGCTTTTCGGTATGATTTTTCAACGTTGTGTTGGAGTCGGATTTTAAGAATTTCCAACAACGTTTACAATGTGCCTTAGTCGTACCATCCGACATCTAACACTTTATCGTAAGCACCCGACACCTCCGGATTTCTTTTGTTGGGCAATTGTTTCATAATCGTTGATGCATTTGAAGAACCAACATAATGAGAAGTAGAAGAAGATTGAGTTGCCATGAGAATTTTGTATGCGTTTTTAGAGCGTTTTGAGTATTTGTAGATATGTATGAGTGTTTGCAAGTTGTGATTGAACCTAAATTCAAGCCTTGTATATATAGTAAACTTGGGATGGCGAAATTGTAAAAAAAAATGAAAAAAGGGCTAGCTAACGGATAAAAAAAACCGGTTTAAAACCGGATTTGAAACCGGTTTCGGGTTGGGAGAAACCGGTTACAACCCGGTTCCCAACTGTTATATTAGAAACCGGTTTGAAACTGGCGGGTTAGGTCAAACCCGAATCAGTTTGGGTTAAAACCGATTTTGACCGGGTCGGTTTTCAGATTGTAATCGGGTCGGGTTTTGAAACCAGGTTTGGATGTGCATGCTACTGAAGCATTACATATGTATTTTATTACGACTCATGAAAAGTTGAAAACAGCCCTACATTCATTATTATTAGTTAGACCAATAATTTAACATAAGTAGCCCAGCAAATATTGAGCCCAATTTCCAGACCATGTAGAGCCAGACCAGCCCAGACAGCCCAAAACAGCCACATTTAAGTTTCTTCCGACTCTGATCGAGAACAGCACCGAAATCAGCCATTTGAGAACCGATTTTAGTCGTTTTTGGACTAATTATAACGAAATAAAAATTGGGTTTTGACATGAAATGAACTTCATCGTTTTGGTGTATTAGAGAAAATGTGATTTTAACGCCATACATAGCATTAATTGAGCCTTTTTATTGCTATTTGCTGTTAATAATATCAAACCAACTAGCTAGGGTGTAAACAAGTCGAGTCGAGCGCGAGCTCGAATAGGCTCAAGCTTGAGCTCGACACTTCTCGAACTTAATATACAAAACTCGAGCTCCGTTAGTTTCATATTTACAAGCTCGAGGTCGGCTTGGACTTGATGCGGGCCCAAGTGTTGAAGATTGGACTCTTATGTTTATGGAGGCCCAAAATCGTGTGACTGAGAGGGCTGCACGAAAAAGGTCGTAACTTGGGCTATAAGGATCCGTTTCAGACCCATGAACTGTCAATTCGAAACTTGGAATGAAACCCACATCATGATCATGATAACCCGCACCCACTTCGAGCTTCAAAAACGGCTCCTAGAATAAGTTATGGACCAGTTTATGTATTTTTAATTATTTTTGGGCTTTTGTTTTGTGCTTTCTGTATCACCCATTATGTTTTTGAATTTCTGCTTATTTGTTTAGGGTTCTAGTGTGTGAAAAATATTCAGTTTTTGATTTGATGAAATTTGTATTTTCTCTCAAGTTGTGTTGAACAATTGAGTTGAAATTTTCCTAATCTTGGCATTCTTTTTGAATCAAAGTGAATTAGAAGGGGTATTCATGGAATCAATAGAATTTAATCTATATCTTGTTTTGTACTCTACATGACTCGACTCGTTTATAATAGAATATTTTTATTTATTTATTTATTTTTATTTTTGATAGGTTTTCTATTGTAAATTATTTTTAAATATATATAATAGGATTTCCTATTATTTTCTATATTATACATATATATTCTTCTTTGTAATGTAATTCTATATTAAGTATAAAAATTATTATTGTGTATAAATGAAGGTTAAATTGTAAGTCCTTATGTATTAGGATCGATAACGAGGTTATCATTAGGTATTAAGGTGCGGAATCCCTTAATACGGTGTTTACGGATTGTAAACGGTTTGTTTCACAAGTATTAGTGAAATCAATAATCTAATATGTTTTGTATTGATTATAACTGATGTTAATCGATCAATACCTAACCCTTAGATTATGTTGAAAGCTCTGGAAAGTTCAATTCGTTCGTTATTATCAATTGGCAAAACGTTAATTAGCTTTCAAACCTAATTTAGTTATAAATACGTCTCGGTTCGCAGCTTATGGGCTCTGCGATCCGACTCGGTTCGCAGCCCAAGTTGGCCCAGCGAATCCAATGGACTCGCTTCACAGACCTGCCCTGCGAACTCAACTCAGTTCGCATCGCAGGTTCTTGGTCAACCTTTGGTCAACATTTTTCAGTATTTAACAATTAACTCTAAAATGTTTACCAACCAATATATTCATTACAATTCAAAACCAATTTACAAACTTGATTACAATAATCTCTAGTACTATTACGAGCTAGATCTGTTGTCTCAATAACATGTCCCAACAGACTCCCCCTTGACAATAGCTCTAGCATCTATGTCTTCAAAAATGTCTTTGATCTTTACTTGTAAATTTTACTCCGAGCATACATCTTCAGTTTAATGCAAGTTTTTACCATCAGCTGATAATCTCTTCCTAAATCTCCCCAACCTTCAATAGCTGTGATCTTGTTCTTGTATAACATCAACAGATCATTCTTGGAAAGATTCACTAAGTGATGATGATCATATATTCTCAAAAGTTCTTTTTCTCCATCTTCAACTTCATCATCAGCTTCAAAAACCACAGCTTCACCAGTTCCAGCTTCTACATGCCATCTCTTCATATTTCCCAGAATATCCTGAGGCATAAGCTTCAACGGTATCTGCTGTACGCATTTAACTGCTGGATAAATCTTTTTACGCAGTCGTTTTCCCGTTCTTTGACTTCTTTCATTTAACTTGATAGTTTTTCCGACTCTTGGCTTAATTCTTTCAAACTTCATTGACCAACCCTCAGTCTTGTTTACCCTTTCGACATATCTTCCATAAGGATCATTACTAGGGTTCTTCATTTCCATTCTAGCCAAGTCTCTTATTTCAAATCTCGGTAAAGAACTGAAAACTGCAAGCTTTCTTTCAAAGTATTGAACCCCGTCATACCTTTTAATTGCAAAAAGCTTTAAATCTGTGTCATAATACCAACCAATTATACCTTTCTTAGGTACTCGCTTTCCAGTAATATCAATTTCTGATATCGCAATCTTCACCTTTTTCTTCTTCTCCAAAGGCTTAAAGATCGGATTATCTTTATGAAAATTAGGAAGATCTTCTTCAAAATCAGAATCAGTTGATTCATTCAGATATTCATCTAAATCTATAACACTTTCTCCTTCTTCATCCTGAATAGTCACATTTGTCCTTGAAGGATTTATGATGTGTTCATCTATATTAGCATCAAGATCAACACCTTCAACTAATCTAATATTGACAACAGAAGTCCAATCTTCAGGAGGTACAAACTCACCTTCTTCTAGATCATGATCAACTTCCGCTTCAACTTCATCGACAATCTCAATATCAGAATCACTTTCAACATTCTTTTCTGTAATCATTTTAAATAACACGAGTTAGATAATATAATATAAATTCTTTCATTGATTTCTCTGAATCAATCTAAGAATTTCCTTTATTTATCTCAATCGTATAATCACATTTAATCACTAATCTTATATAATTTTAATTTGTTATAAACATATCTCAAATTCAAATCTTATATAATTTTTACTTGTTAATTATAAAATCACAAGTCTAAATCTTATATCAACATAACTTATATACTTACAAAACATTAATCTTTCAAAGATTATAAATAATATTACAATCAATCTAAGATTACAAAAGTATATCAGTTTCAAATACAAAATATAACTACTTCTCACCAGCTCCACTCCCACTAGCACCAGCACTAGCACCAATACCAGCAGACTCAGACTCCCCCTGAAGTGTAGCTTTCTCACTAGTCTTTGAAGGACCAGTCGGCTCACTATCTTTATATGCACTGGGATCATCATCTCTGTCCTGTCTCCTCTTCAGCTTCAGCTCATCTTCTTTGCACGCTGCCCTATAAACCCTAATCTCCCCCTGAGCTGACTGTTCCTTATGTAAACTCAAAACAAGTTCTTCTAAATTGTCAAGCTTCAGACGTTGAGCAGTGCAGTCATCAAGCAGTGTGTTATGAATCTTCATCAATGTGCGATAAGACTCACTAACAGTAACCAACTGCTGTGCTAAAGAGAGATTCTCAGCTAACAACCGTGGAACCGATCCCGTCAATTTCTCTAACTCCTTTACCCTAGACTCTAAGGATGTAATCCTTTCAGCATCAGCCATAGGAGTCACTGGAATCGTCGATGGTCCAGGCGGTGTCACCGAAGCAAGAAATGACTCACGAGTAAGCGGTGGAATAGCTTGAGATAAGGTAGTTGTGAGAAGACCAGCTGCAAAACGACTTGCTTTGGTCGTAGGAAACTGTGCAGAACGCACCAAATCCACAACCCCTTCTTTGATAGTCTGAGAAACCGAATCTTGTGTCGGTAACTCTGTCCTTAACTCAGCCTATTAAGATAGATACAATTACATAAAGAAAAATAATTGTTACAGATTATTCTGTCTCAATTTCGTAAGTAATTATATAACACTTGTAGTACTAAACGTTTATCTCATACCTCAGTCGGTACAGATGCAGGTTCAGAAACCACCGGTGTCATCAACTCCACCTGTGATGTATCTTGAGAAACTGTTACAGAATGAACTGTCTCAGTTTAACTCCTGATAAACAACAAGTTAAAATTATCTATCTTTAAATTAAAGATGTAATATTTACCATCTTTAATGGTCAAAGTCCTCGAACGCTTACGGCGTTGAGAAATAAGAGGTGTATCCTCTTCCTCAGGACCTTCATCAAGAATACTGAAGTCTGGGTCAACTTCCTTAGCCTTCCTCTTCTCCTTCAGAGCTGGATCTGGAATCATTATAGATCGATATCTAATATAACCAGCATCTGGAGGTGGAGAAGGAGTACTATCATCATCATCTAAAGCTGATTCACCATCACGACCTCCAGATGGACCAACATCAGAATCCTAAATTTTAAACATATTAAACATATATGATTAGCTAAAAGCTCTATCATACAAGTTCTATATATTTATGATTAATCTGATAATTACCTTAGAAGGTAAACCCTCAGATCCATCAAGCTGTCCTTGCTCACCCTCAGGTCCAGTGACCTCTGGGTCTGCAGTCTCAGCTCCCTGTTCACAATGATATTTATATTTTATAATTAGAAACATTATCTAATTAACTAAATATCTATAACATTTGCATCATATAATAATATTATAATTATAATATTACACCTAATTACAAATATTACTATATAATTATAAAATTTACCTTAGGTGGTGCAACATACTTCTCAATAGCCTGTAAAACAGGATCAATAGCATCATCCTGCTGTACTAGCACCTCCTGCACAACCTGTGCAGCAACCTCTGCATCAACCTGTTGTCCCGGATGTTCTAAAACATCATCCAGAAGCTCTTGTGGATCTTCAGGAATAACCACATCAGCAACAGGTGCAGGTACCGCAGCAGCAGGCTCAACATCTAACCACCCATCATTGGCTGGAGCCACATAGTTCTCATCCAGAAGATATCCAAATAACTCAACCGGTTCCGGCTTCACTACGTCTGGACGTCTTGAGGAGTTGAGAAAACAAGCGTTGTATGTACGCAAGTTGACTCGATCAACAAATCGATTCGGAGCAACTGCTGGCATATCAGGAATGCAGTGACGAACAATGAGCATACAGAATCGTGGATAGATCAAAAACTTCGATCTAACTGCTCCAGTAATCTGACCGATAAAAGAACCGAAGATATAAGAAGAAAAACTGTATGGTTTGTTATAAACCAGTGACAGTAGCCCAGAAAATAACTGAGGGCTAAGCTCATCGTATCCTCCCTTCTTGTTACCGAAGATCGTAACAATGATGTGGAACAAGAATCTCCACTGCCCTAAAATGAACGCCTTGATGAATTGACGTCCACGTCTGGGACCAGAATATCCCATTCTGCCCAAAGCTCCCTTGATAAAATCCGTCGAATAAGCAGATGGACCAGCTTCCTGCTCTACAGTGCCTAATCTCAAAATCTGGCGTAGATCATCAGCAGAGAAGACAACAGGATGTTCATTAACCCGTGTACGGACAACCGGAGGGTTAACCATATCATCGAACTCAATATTGTCCCAGAACTGGGTCAATATATTCTGAGATATAGAAGGTGACTCGGTAATGGCATATCTAATCCTTGATGGTGCCAAAAACGTCAAGATCTCAGTAAATCGCTCAGCACCGCGCTCACTGGTGTCGAGACTCACTAGAATGTTGTGTCCAGGTGCAAAAGCTCTATCTGCCATATCTATTATTATAAATAACACAAATGGCAATTAGCATTAACTAACAAACATTAGTGAATTTAAACTTTAACGTATTATGATCGACTGATCATCAAACATCTAAGTTTACTATTAACTAACAATTTAATCTACAAACCTTAATTGAACAATTAAACAAAGTTAAATTTTCAATTATATTTGTTAAATTATATTACATTCGTTAGTTATAAAAGAAAGTTTGAGTAAATATACCGCCGATTAATTATCGGGACACGCCGCTCGACTTCGCTATGAGTCGGAAGACTTTCGATATTAATTAACCCAAAAGTTCTAAGTGATTACATATTTTTAACTTATTAACGAAAGTTCATAAGTCTAATGATGTAATTAAAGGTTAACTTGTCAATTATTTGTAACCTCAAAGTCCTCAAATCGAAAACAAGTTTTAACATATATTATGTAAATGAAATATCGAATAAATCAAACGTTTAGTTTACAAATTTCATTTAAAAAATAAATTAAGGAAAGTCACTTCGCTTCGCAGGATTCCTATGCGAAGTGAAGTTTAGTTCGCTATGGTCAACACAAGTCAACTATTTCAACTCACTTCGCCATCAGGAGCTGCGAAATGAAGTTCATTTCGCAGAGTAACCTGCGATCCAAGTCTCACCTCGCTTAATTGATCTGCGATCCGAACCCAAATATTGAGTTCGCTTCGTAGAAATTTTCTGCGATTTGAGTTGTGACTTCGCAGAAATGGTCTGCGATCCAAACTCAACGCGTGAGTTCGCTTCACAGATTCAAGCTGCGATGCGAAGTCAAAGATTGGATTCGCTTCGCAGAATTTAATCTGCGATCCGAAATCAAGTGATTTACTTCGCTTCGCAGGAGCGGGTTGGGAAGTGAGTATGAATCTCACTTCACAGACGCAAATGTTGTGATTTTCAAACTCAAACCCATGAGCATGTAAAGTTAAAAGCAAATAACTGATACAATCATGTTCGTAATACCTTAAATAACATATCCCAATAGTTTCATGTTTTATAATACATCAATTAACATGTAATTCATGTAAAACTAAACCGAAACCTATGAAATCCGAAAACAAGCAATTACGAATGAAATACACGGTTAAAAGCCACAAGATATACCTCTTTAGATGCGTAATCAAAAGTTGTATAAGAAACACGAAGTGAAAATTCCTTCCTCGTCCTCAAAAATCAAAAATCAAATGAAAGTCAATCTGGGTTCGCGTCGCAATCGAATTCGCCTCGCAGAGGAATTGGGTTCGCTTCGCAGAATGGATGTGCAATGTGAGAGTTTGACTCGTTGACTCGCCACTTTTATACTCTAAACTCACCTCGCAACGTTGACTGATCAACTTCACAGTTTTGACCAAAATTGCGATTTTAGCTTTAAATATAAATTGGACTTTTATTAAGTTTTACTAGTCAACCATATTAACTTCCCATTGCGTTTTTGTCATATTTATTCAAACACGGAATGATAAAATGTTATAAAACTTAATTCCAAAGGATAACACAATAATTAAATCAATCCAAAATTTTATTGAAATATAATAGAATATAATTTTACAACATCAAACTGTAAGCAAAAATAAATTCTATGCTTTACTGATTAAGAATTATATGCTTAGGGATCATATTAGAAAGAATAAGCTAAACTTAATTAATTTTTAATAAGTCTAAGACGATTGTTAATATGCATACCTCATGAAATTCATATAAGCACAATAAAATTACAACTTTAACCAGTAATAAACTTATATTTATAAAATTATATCTTATTTACCTTTATCCACACGATATAACACAGTGTTGAAAAATGACTTATAATTTCTTTAGAACTTATTCACTAAGGTGAATGTTCAAAGGTCATAGACAGATTAAGACGATTATTGATATTATGATCCACATAAACAAATCATACACAGATTTCTGAGCAAACTTTTTATTGTTAATGTGAACAATATCTAGTGTTTTCTACTATACAATATACTGAGAAACTCAAGTACAACTCATAACACTGTATCCTATTTTTATAAGGTAGAAGTTACTAAATGATGTCCTTTAGAAGCATATAACTTACACTTGACACTTGATACTTTGTGTCTTTCATATGTAAGGTAGAGGTTACTAAATGATGCTCTTTAGAGACATATAACTCACCTTGTAGTCTTGAAGACTTTGTATCTTTTTGTTTTTGTTTTAGATAACAGTGCATGAAAGTACTCATTTAACAATTAAGACTTGAGTCATACATGGTATAGCAGTTTCACAAAAGATAAGACACATGCATTTAGAACTTCTTAAACGCTCAGAAATCCTAGCATAATCTGCCTATCAATATATCGTATGATGAAGCTGACTAGACGAAAATTATTCTTATCACTTATGAAGTAAGAGACAGGTTATTATCAGTGGATATAGATGTATAATAAGATAATTATAAGTCAAGTTCTAGTTAAAATCGTTATCTTAGAGTGACCTATAGGAATCTATTAACACATCATACTTAATACTTAAGGTATTATTCTTAGGCTTATTCTCCTAATGTACTATCATCTCCCAAGTTTTTGCAAATAAAAACTTAAACATTTTCTAAAAGAACTACTGTTGTTCTTTTATTGGAGGCGATTCCCCTAAGGTAACAAGCAAATGAATGCCATACGCCCCCCCCCCCCCCCCCTTTATTTTTTTTTATTTTGAATAGAAAGACTTAAGCTATTACATTTCCTTTGGAAGACTAGTTATTCAGGATTCTTCATTCCGTTCAATTGAACCAATGTCTCAAATCGATTCCTGTCAAAAGCTTTTGTGTACAAGTCTGCCAAGTTATCCAATGATGGAACCTTGACTAACTGTATAAGCTTCTTTTCAGCACAGTCTCTTATGAAATGATGACGAATATCAATGTGCTTTGTCTTGCTGTGCTTTACAGGATTATTAGTGATAGAGATGGTGGATTCATTTTCAATCATCATCGGAGTGTTGGTTAAATTTAAACCATAATCTCTCATTTGCTGTTGAATCCACAACATTTGAGAACAGCAGCTGCCTGCAGCAACATACTCAGCTTCACATGTAGAAATGGCTTCTGAGGTTTGCTTCTTGCATTGCCATGACACTAATCTTCCTCCAAGGAACTGACATCCACCAGTTGTGGACTTTCTATTCTGATTGCATCCTCCATAATCAGAATCAGTGTAAGCAATAAAATCCAAGTTTCCTCCAGTTGGATACCAAAGTCCCAGCTTCGGTTTCCCTCTTAGGTAACGAAAGATTCTTTTGACTGCTTGCATATGAGACTCTTTAGGTGAGGCTTAAAATCTTGCGCAGATACATACTGCAAACATTATATCCGGCCTGGATGCAGTGAGATACATTAGTGACCCAATCATGGCCCTATAAAGAGTAGGATCCACATCTTTGTCACTTGATGTATCTGGTCTAAGTCCATGATTTTCTGGAATAGGAGTATGATATATACGTGTTTCATCCATCTTAAAACGTTCTAACAGTTCATAGGTATACTTTGTTTGATGAATGAACATACCATCTTCTTTTTTATCAACTTGTAATCCTAAGAAGAAATTCAACTCTTCCATAGCAGACATTTCAAATCTTTTTCGCATGACTTTCTCAAATTCTTGACACATCTTTTCGTCAGAAGACCCAAAAATGATGTCATCAACATATACTTGAACGAGCAGAAAGTCATTCTTTTTCCATTTAACGAAAAGTGTACTATCAATTGAACCTCTTGTAAATCCATTCTCAAGAAGGTACTTTGATAGTGTCTCATACTACACCTGGGTGCTTGATGTAATCCATATAGAGCCTTATTCAAGCGATATACTCTATCTGGATAATCTGGATCAACAAACCCTGGTGGTTGAGAGACATACACCAATTCTTGTACTTTGCCATACAAAAAGGTACTCTTAACATCCAACTGATACACTTTAATTTCCTTGTAAGTCGCAAATGATAAGAATACCCTTATTGCTTCAAGCCTAGCAACAGGTGCAAACACTTCGTTGTAATCTATACCTTCTTCTTGATTGAATCCCTGGACCACTAAATGAGCTTTATTGCGAGTAACAATTCCCCGATCGTCTCTTTTGCACTTAAAGACCCATTTAGTTCCAATAGGATACTCACCAGAAGGTAAGTCAACTAGCTCCCATACATTCAACTTTTTAAACTGAGTCAATTCTTCTTGCATAGCTTCTACCCACGATTTTTCTTTTAATGCTAGTTGAACATATTTAGGTTCAACTTGTGAGATAAAGCATGCATAAAGACATTTATTTGTAATCCCAGTTTCTTTAATTGAAACGTATAAGCTAGTGAATTCAGAAGTTCTAGCTTTAGCTTGACTCTAGGTTAACATTGGAAGGTTTTGATCACCAATGATATTTTCCACATGATGATTTCTACTTGTTCTAGTCACAGTTACTGGCTCAACAAGTATCTCATCATCCAAATTGGTACCAATCTCTTCCAATGGTGGCATATCCTTATCAGTACTATACATCTCATCAGAAGTTATTCTTTCCCTCAATTCCCTTGTAGGAGTAAAGATATTATCTAATACCCTTTGAGTAACTTCTGATAACTTGTCTTGCTCTTGAGGTTTATCCACTGATGGCTCTTTTGAAGTACTATCCGAGTGATTATTTGCAGACGTCCCATATGAAGAAGCATTCGATGTATGTGTCAGGTCTGTGTCCCCGTCACCGTACAATAAATGTTCTGGAATTTCTGAATTAACCACATAGTCACTTAGAGGAATTTTAAATGACTTAAACAGATATGAATAATCAAATTGCCAATCTAATCCCTTGTGTTTGTCATGAGTATAACTTGTAACCTTGATATCGCGTAAAAAGTCAAGTTTTTACTACCGATATCTCTCTCATTCTGGAATGATTCTTGGCACTTTAACTCAACAACATCACAAATCAATAGTATTATGCCAAGATGGTCAAAACAAGGTCGCACGATAAAAATCAAGCGAAACGGGTGAAAAACAAAGATTCCACGCACGTTTGAAGATTCCAGACATCAAAACGAGGTTTCAAGACAAAATAGCCCATCACCAACATCTATTTGACCCAAGATGTTCGTTTTCAAATTACGAATCCAACAGAAGAAGAATCAACTAAAACGGACGGAGAACGAAGATTCTACGCACTTCGGAAGATCCAAACGATTCGTACGACACATCTAAAGTTCAGAGACATATTTTAAATTTTCTTTTGATCAAAAGCTTGATTTTTGAATTACGAATCCAACGCAAAAAGAATCAACGCAAACGGACGCGTAACAAAGAAAACACGCACGAATCGAGAAACGAAGCAACCGGCAGCAAGTTGGTGCAACTGGCAGCCAGCCGCCGCCGGCAGCCACCCAGCCGCCGGCGGCTGGCAGCCAGCCGCCGGCTGCTACCCGCACGGATTGCACTTTTTGGTCCTTTTTCGTACCCGGTGCTAGACCTTTTCCTACTTTTCGTACCTGGTGCCATTACCTTTTTCGCCTTTTGTACCTGGTGCTACTACTTTTTCCACCTTTTGCTAATGTGTGCTTCCTTTGGCTAAAATGCACCAAAACTCTTCTATAAATAGGAGGCATGGGCTCATTTGAAGAACACACCTACACCTTGAAACACACCAACACACACTTTCCTCTAGCTTTTCTTTCTTTCTTTCTTTTAAATTAGTATTAGGCTAGTAGCAAGGAACGTGTTTGTAATCCTTGGTGGGGAACGTATTTGTAATCATTGGTGTACGCTTGGAGCAACTCTTATTAATTCAATTCTACTCCTTCTCGCATATTAATCTCGATTATTTCTATCCTTATCTATCTTGATTAAATATGTATACTTTAATTATGCTAGAGATAGTTTATGCCATGATTAGCGAGTAGATTACTGTTGTATTTGTTGTGATGTAGTTAGCATATATAATTGTGGGATGACTTTAAATATGTCGTGAAATAATATGACGGCCCCTATTCGACTGTTACTTGGTATAGTGCTGGAAATGCTTTTAAGCAAAGTACATACGTATGGAAGCCGGTAACGACCGAAGGTAGTTGTATTATGGATCGACATTATAAAACGAAAACTTTATGAACGGACTTATCTTATGATTTTAAACCTAAAACTTACATTCGCCTTTCGATTAACAACCGTGATTATAACCTTGTAAAGAGGAGTCGCGAACCTCACTACTTGGTCAATAGTTATCTGTGTAAAACTATGGTTTCGATTGTAACATTATGCGAGCATCATAAAATGCAATGTGATTACGTGGAAGTGCCATGAGTATTGTACACTTAGAATCACAATGTACTTATCATGTAAACATCGTGAAGCAATTGAATCCACAATGGAAACATCGGTAAATGATTAAATACATTGTGGACCACCATAGCATTTTCTGACATGGTCTGGGTTTAACTTTATGCAAAAAGCCGTCAGCATTTTATTACGTTTTTGATTAGATTAGTTTAGATTAGATTAGGTAGGCTATAGGCTAAATACCCATTTACGAAAACCTAGGGATTTGTTAATTGTATTTAGAAAGGAAAGTTTAAAATCCAATTTAAATCGATACTTTTCCTTAACCTATGAAATATAAAGTAAGGTACGCAAGAAACCTCAACACTTTCCTTTGCTTACCACGCTTAAAATTCATTAATAGGAATTGATCAACTAAGTCCGAACATATTTGCTAAGTTAATTGTTTGCTAAATTTATAGTCCTTATGGTATTAAGAACGGTTAGACTTGTTGGAGACTTGCTACTCTATTCCTTCGCCCACGAGTAAATGTGCTCAATAACAAGGGCCACTGACTCCCTCACAGGAGAGTGTGGAGAGTTGAGCATCATCTGTCTGATCAGAATCATGACACCATGGTTCCTCGTGACATATTAGTTGATAACCGACTAATAGGGAATCTATCGGTTATACCATAAACTACCAAGCCTAGTGAACATTCCAAATTTAGTAAACGTTTTCCCTATAAGTCATCATCCCACATTATAAGGTAACGAACTCACGACAAATACTCCTTTTATTATCTGATTTACAATTATCTTTTATTCGCTTTAATTAGTTTAATTAATTAACTGAACCAAAAACCCCCAACGCACTCTTTTAATCTTTACTAGAAAAGAAAGATTGATTGGATTCCCTCTGTTTCAATTCAGTTTCTCTTTAACAACGACTCTAGGTCATACTTACCATCTACTAGCCTTTTGGTTCAGTATCAGTAAGTCACACTTAGACCCCAGCAAATACAAATTTAAAACACACACGATCGCGGTCCGAGCGCCGTCTTCACACGGACGTTCGGCAGCGCATTAAGTTTTTGGCGCCGCTGCCTTACTGTCCGATATAGAGGCCCAACCAATCCCAATTCTAGTAAACCCTTAAGATAAAACCTTCTAAATATATATATATATATATATATATATATATATATATATATATATATTATTTTCTTTATTATTAGTTTCACTCTATTTTCTGTTTCTCTTTAGTGTATGACCTGTTCCCCTAGATCTGCACCACTGTTTAATTTCCATAATCCAGAACTTATAATACGTACCATTCGACGAGAAAAGAAGCAATCCGCGCTTGAACAAGCAATGGCTGAACGCATCACTCTCGCTGACAACGGTAAACCCTCTATCGAAGGAAGAGGAGGACCAATTCTCTACCCTGAAACCCCTGGTCAATCTTTCGAGCTTACACACCACATCATCCAACTAATTCAAAACCACTATCAATTTCATGGATTGCCAAGTGATGATCCCAACTCTCACCTCGACAAGTTCATATCTCTTTCAAATTCCTACAAACAAAACGGAATTAGCCAAGACACGATCCACTTGTATCTTTTCCCTTATTCGCTTACTCATCATGCGCAAACATGGTTTGAAGGTTTAGAGACCGGATCTATCCCTTCATGGACGGTAATGGCGACAAAGTTTCTAACCAAATACTTTCCGCCTTCTAAACAAACCAAACTTCGAAATGACATCATGAATTTCCGACAAGCTTTTGATGAGTCATTATACACCGCATGGGAACGATTCAAAGGAGCCTTGAAGAAGTGCCCTAATTACCGTCTCGACAAATCCGCACAATTGTGTACCTTCTACAATGGTTTAGATCCCAACCACCGAACCACCCTCGATGCTGCTGCACAAGGAAGTTTCATGGCAAAGACCGACGAAGAAGGATGGAACCTGATAGAGAATATGACTATGCATCACCATGATTGGAACTCTGGAGATCACTCAACATCTTCAGCACCTATCACTGCATCAAATCCAGTTCCAATTGAAGCACTTAAAGTATTAACGGAGAAAATGGACTCACTTGTCAAACAGGTTGGAGAACTTAAGAAACAACAGCACCAAGTACACTAAGTGCAAGTCTGTCAACATTCCACTAACCGCAACCATCTGGTGAATACCAAGTGGAGTACGAAGAAGCAGATGGCACAGTCTACTATGCTCAGTTTCCCGCTCGACCACAGAATTTTCCTCCCGGTTTCAACCAAAACAATAACCAACCTAGAGGACCTCCATTCCCACAAAGAACCAACCAACCATACCAACCCCGATACCCACCTAGATACCCACCTTACCCACAACAATCACAACCTTCTTATAACCAACCCCTCGCACTTCCTGCACCCACTTCCGATACAAACCAAACCGCTGAACAACCTGCTAAGACAAATGCCCCAACTTCAAGTTCAGATGAAGCCTTCACCCAATTCATGCAAGGACAACACCTACTCAACCAAAAGACGTCCGCTAGACAAGATCAAGCCGACCTCTTTATGAGAAACCAATTGGCCGTGCTAAAGAATTTGGAAGCCCAAATTGGACAATTGGCACAATGTCTTGATAACAGACCCAGAGGAAGTTTGCCTGGCAACATGGTTCACAACCCACATGTTGAGGAAGCAAAGCAACTCACTACCGCAAATGAGGCAGCCACTCCACCTCCTGCTGCTGTACCAGTAAAAGAAGAACCAAAAGTCAAAACACCTGCTGTGGAAACCACTCCGACCATGAACAAAGAGGTCAGGATCCCTTATCCCGCTAGACTTAAAGCCCAACCTAAGAATTATCATCCTTTAAGCTAGACGGAAAATTTCTCGATACCATGTCTAGAGTTCCCGGTCGAAATAAATATATGAGGAAATTGCTATCCACTAAGGATAAAATGCCCAAAGTAAACAACATTCCCCTTAGTTCTGAAACATCATCCCTACTTAAGAATAGCCTTCCAGAAAAACTAGGAGATACCGGTAGATTCACACTCCCTTGTTCTATTTACCAATCCGGAGATATCGGCGCCTTAGCCGACCTAGGAGCCAGCATTAACCTTATGCCCTACTCCCTGTTTAAAAGGCTAGAACTTGAAAATTTGAAACCTACTAAGATGACTGTCCAGCTAGCTGACCAATCTGTTAGATACCCAAAGGGAATAGCTGAGAACGTCTTAGTTCAAGTTAACAAATTCTTCTTTCCGAAGGATTTCGTGGTAATGGATATCCACGAGGACATAAACATCCCGATTATCCTTGGAAGACCATTTATGAACACAGCCAGAGCAGTGATTGATGTGTATAACCATACGATTGTTCTACGAGCACATGGTGAAAGCATCACTTACAAGATCGACCAACCGGACTATACACCAGAGCAGGAAGAATGCCACGCTATATCAACAGGCAGAATATGTTCCGATGACGAATCAGACCCCGAAGAAGAACGATGTGTCACTCGCCTAACAACCTTGATCTACGACACTGAAACAGACCGAGACGAGGACGAGGAGTATCAGGACACTGAGGAAGAAGAAGAATCCGAGGAGGACGAATCAGAACCTGAGGAAGAAGAGGAAGAGCCTGCTGAGGAAGATGAAAGAACGGAAGAAATGGAAGAAGAGCCTGAGGAAGAGGAAGAAATGGAGGAAGATGAAGATCAAACTGATTCACCACAGATGGCTGAAGTCAAGAAAATACAATCCTGCAAAGATTACACTTCATCGGAAGAATCCTTTGATTACGGAGCTATCCACCAAGAGCTTAGATCCACTCATCTCAAAAGAATGGGAAACATTCTCGACTCTTATCTCGATCCATCATAGCCCTTCACCAGAACCCGACTCAGAGACATAGACACTTTCGAAGAAGAACTTCGAACATCACAGCACCCTGACCTGTATGTGTAACAACCGCCAATTTATGACTTTGGATTAGGGCCTAAATTACTTGTAATTTCGTGTATTTAGTTTTGTATTAATCGAAATATACGAGACTCTTGTGAGATTACCTACGCGCGTACGTAATTCGTTTAAATTATACACTTACCAAACGGACGAGATCCTATAAAAATCTAGATCGGACGTTGGTGACAAAAACTTTTAAATAATTTGAAATTAACCGAACAAACCTTACTTGCTTTAATATATTTTGTAAATATACTACACGTATCTAGTATCGTTTAAAAACATACCGAACGTGACGAGATCACACAAAACGCGCCTAACAATGGGAAATAATTAAAAATTATATTTTTATAACTCATTATTAAGTATTATGATAAAATACTTCGGAAACACTTTAACAAATAGCGCGAAACAACATTTAAACAATTACGGGATTTAACCGACAATGACCCACAATATGAAAACTCGGAAACACCAACCCGCGAGCCGAGACCCAAGTGGGTCGGCTCAGACCCGCGGACCCAACCCAAACCGACCCATGACCCATCCCTTTTTTTTAAAACCCTTTTTGTCCTCTTCTTTCTTCATTTCACACTAAACACACATACACACACTTTCTCTCCTTCTCACTCTCCATTTACAGCCCCAAACCATCTCCAAACGTCACCCAAAACCCATCATCCTGCAGAGTTGATTCAAGAAGAAACGATCACCATCTTGAGCTCTCCATCTTCATCTCCTCCATTCGCGATTTCGTGGTAAGGAACTTCAAAACCCTTTTAAAGTACTTAGGAAACTTTTATTTACATGCTAGAATGTTACTCAACAAAGATTTGCCCAAAAATCAACTTAAAAATGCGTTTTTATGAAAAAGTGTTCGAACAGCTCGTTCTGCGAACCGAGATCCGTTCGTCCTGCGAGGCGAGCCCAATTGTGAACCGAAGATTGAACTCGCGAACCCAACGACGAACCGAACCCACTTGCGAGTTGACCTACGAGTCGACCTGCGAGATGACTTGCGAGTCGACCTGCGAGTTGACTTGCGAGTCGACCTGCGAGTTGACTTGCGAGTCGATCTGCGAGATGACTTGCGAGTCGACCTGCGAGTTGACTTGCGAGTCGACTTGCGAACCGAACCTTGTGTTGCAAACTGAGTTCAGTTCGCAGCCTACTGCCTTGCGAGCCGAACTCGGCTCGCACCGCGAACTCAATTCGCACCACTATTTCAGTCCATAACCCGACTTGACAAATTATCCGAATTTAAATTCTAGATACGATCTGTAATAAAACAATATACATAATAATACCACTCTCGGACTATTTTTACAAACCGTCACCAAGGGCCATACTTGTTTTCAAAATACAAACAGTTTACTAAACAAACGCTTGGACACGTCCTAGTTGAGTGGACAGCTAGCATGGGTGATCTTTTAAGACACCAACTCGTTTACTAGTTTACTTACAACCTTGTGCGTTGCGAACGCCAGAAGGTTGCAGGATTCCGAGAAACGATACACATACTTACAACCGCTTTACCTGGTTGATTACGCATACGCACTTACTGGACTCAGGTGAGTCTCATAGCCCCATTTTTTTTTTACTGTTTTACTGTTTTACTTACGGGGTGAGATACATAGCTTATTTTACGAACTCGAGTACTAATTTACATGTTTACCAAACGGAATTGCATGAGTTTTCTCACCAATTATTTGGGGAAGCCTCCTCATCATATATCGTTAGTTATGTACTTAAGCGCGAACACTAGTTAATGGATCCATTAGGGAAATGACCCTCCCCGCCCGGGGTAGTAGCGATACCACGAACCGATCTGTATAAACGGGCGACTATTATTCGTTACTGATGCTTGCTCAATTTCCGAGCATGTCACGGGAGCAAATTTATTATTTACGGGTTAAGCTTCGATTATGAGCCTCATGGCAATGGTATAACTTACTTTTTATTGCAAGTATTGCAAATAACTGATTTACGCCTGCGGACCCTATTAATGAAATCTCGTGTTCAAACTCTTACATTATTTACAAACCTGTGAGATTCACCAACATCCGTGTTGACCTTTTTAGCTTTGTATCTCAGGTACACATACGGAGTAGGATTCCCTCAGGACCTAGCTAGAGTCGCATGATTTCTACACTGCATTTAACGGAGATTCTTAGCATTATCTTTTGTATTTATTATGATTATGTAGTAGAATCTCCCGCCCTTTTTACGCGGACTCTAGGGAACTTCATTTTGTAACCGGGAACGTTATGTTCCAAACATTTTATGTATGGAAATGTAATTATTTTACAAACGTTGCATATAGATGTCGTTGCTTAACTTTTGTGTTGTGATATTTGATTAGTAGCACCCCAAAACTTGCTTCCGCTAAACTATGATTTTGGGGGTGTTACAGATTGGTATCAGAGCCTAAGGTTATAGCGAACTAGGTTGCATTTAGTGGGCCTAGACTATGACCATTAGGCAGTATTTCCTCATTACGTATGACTGGTTCGGGAATTGCATCATACGACGTTAATTTAACATAGCCTGATCAACTATGTACAATTAAGGAAGGGTGATGTGAAACCTGAAAGGGGTTATATTGAACAGGAATACACTTGTTGACTCTGACCACGAGAGAAATAGAATCGATACTTAGTTGTGCTAGACACACTAGGCTATGTTATATGCTATATATGTATAAGTAGGCCTCATTCTTTCTAACACTTTGTCTCAGAATGGCAAACACACCACCAAGTTCGTCACGCTCTTATCCGCATGGAACACGAAACCCAAGGATGGCTAGGAGGGACGCCCGTTCGCCTCGAACCAGCCCATATCCTGTTCACCCCACTCTACCGGACTTAGCCGCTAGGGTGTACCATCACGACCAACGACTCCATGAAATGGATATCGAACTCCAAGAAACTCGCGAGAACTGGAGACTCACAGCAATGGAGCGAATCGAACAGGTCTCTGAAGATCACAATCACACTACTACCACCATGAGCACTCTTCAGAATCAGGTGGGGGACACAGTCGAAACCATGGAGGTTGTCCACAACCAAGTGATTGGCAACCGAAACGAGATCTCTGTCCTTCAATCAAGACTCCATCAGTGCGAGACACGTCTAAGGGAAACTGAGGACGCCCTCCGAATGGCCAACAGACTCACCGAATCTGTGGACCGCCTCAACGCACTGCTGCCACAGCTCAACCTACGTCAGAATTAGCTTAGGCTGCATCTGTGTTATATTATGCTTTCGTAGGACCTATGTAATTTGACCGGATGAAACAATTCCCGGCACCTTTTGTATTTACCATGTTGTGCAACCCTCTAAAACTCATGTCTTGTATCTAATCTAATTATCTAATGAAATATGGGGATGTGGTTATCACGTCACTCTGTTCTCGTATATTCCATCATATATGCGTGAGATGTATCATAAATTCGTACAAACCTCTTATTTTCCCTTTCTTGTTCTCCTTGTTCAGCATCATGCCTCCTCGACGACAGGTCACCCTCAGCGAAATGGAAATAGCGGATCTAATTGCCCGCAGTGTGGCCCAAGCCTTGGCTACCCGGACACCTATTCCTAGTAGCGAAGATACAGCTACCAATGGGCCCCAACCCAAACCCTGCTCTTACAAAGACTTTCAGAACTGCAAACCCCTGAGCTTTGCAGGTACCGAAGGAGCAATCAGTCTAGTACGCTGGATCGAGAAAATCGAATCAGTGTTCCTTATTTGCAACTGCACAGAAGGAGACAAGGTCAAGTTCTCCGCCAGTACATTTTCTGACACCGCCCTTACCTGGTGGAACACCTATGCCCAGACTGTGGGTATTGCAAATGCTTACAAACTCTCATGGGACGAGTTAAAGCTACTGTTGAGGGGCGAGTACTGCCCCCGAGATGAATTGAAGCAGCTGGAAGTAGAGTTCTGGAACCACAAAATGCAGGGTGATGACATCACGGGTTACACAAACTGTTTTCACCAACTGGCACTTCTGTGCCCATCCATGGTCGATCCCGAGTACAAGAGGATCGAGAAGTACATAGATGGACTCCCCGAAAAACTTCAAGACCTGGTGACTTCATCCAAACCAGGTACTGTACAAAGCGCCATTCGTATGGCTCATGAACTAACGGCCAACTCTGTCCGCCGTGGCACAACCTCAACCCCAACAACAAACAACAAGCGTAAGTGGGAGGGAAACCCCAATTCCTCCAACCAAACCTTCAACAAAAAGCCTGAATCTGTAAAGGCTTATTCCTCGGGATCTACTGAGAGGAAAGGGTACGTCGGGAACAAGCCTTATTGTTCCAAATGCACCCGCCATCATGACGGTTCCTGCCCTTGTACTAATTGCAAAAAGTTCGGGCACTTGGCCAAGGATTGCCGAACCAACATCCCTACCCCCAACCCTAACACGCCGAAGACTTGCTTTGGGTGCGGGAATCCAGGACATTTCAAGAGCGACTGCCCCAAGCTGAAAAACAACAACAACAAGAACAACAACAACGCTCGAGGAAGAGCTTTTGTGCTGAAATCAGGGGAATCCCGTCAAGACCCCAATGTGGTCACGGGTACGTTCCTTCTCAACAATTTAACTGCTACTGTCCTATTCGATACTGGTGCTGATAAGAGTTTTATGTCTGATAAATTCTATCCACTACTTGACAGTACACCCATAGCCTTAGATTCTAAGTACACAGTAGAATTGGCAAACGGGGAACTTATTGAGGCCAACAGTGTGATACAAAATTGCACTTTAAATCTAGCTAACGAACTCTTCTCCATTGATTTGATACCCATCGAGATCGGCAGCTTTGACATCATAGTAGGTATGGATTGGTTATCCAAGCACCGAGCCGAAATAGTTTGTTTCGAGAAAATCGTCCGAATCCCTCTCGTCGCCGGTGGAACTTTAGTCATACAAGGGGAGACCGGCGGGACGAGCCTAAACATCATTTCTTGCATGAAAACCCGAAAATACCTAAGAAAAGGATACCAAGCGATCCTGGCACATGTTGTGGAGAAAAAGTCGGAGGAGAAGCGACTGGAGGATGTGCCTATTGTTCGGGATTATCCAGAAGTCTTTCCTGAAGACTTGCCTGGCCTTCCACCACCGAGACAAGTCGAATTTTCGATTGATCTTGTGCCCAGTGCAACACCGGTGGCACGAGCACCTTACCGACTGGCCCCATCTGAGCTTCAGGAGTTGTCTACTCAGTTACAGGAACTCCTGGATAAGGGATTCATTCGACCAAGTTCCTCACCTTGGGGAGCTCCGGTCTTATTCGTGAAGAAGAAAGACGGCTCTTTCCGCATGTGCATCGACTATCGTGAACTTAACAAGTTAACTGTCAAGAACCGTTACCCACTCCCTCGCATTGACGACCTGTTTGACCAGCTTCAGGGGTCGAGTTTCTATTCTAAAATCGACCTCCGATCGGGTTACCACCAACTTCGAGTTCGAGACTCCGACATCCCAAAAACAGCTTTCAGAACACGCTATGGTCATTACGAATTTCAAGTCATGCCTTTTGGCTTAACCAACGCGCCAGCTGTATTCATGGACCTTATGAACCGGGTGTGTAAACCATATCTAGATAAGTTTGTCATCGTGTTCATTGACGACATCTTAATCTACTCGCGCAACAAAACCGAGCATGGCCAACACCTGAAAACCATCTTGGAATTACTCAGACACGAGGAGTTATACGCCAAGTTCTCCAAATGTGAGTTCTGGATGCGAACAGTACAATTCCTAGGACATGTCGTTGACAGTCAAGGGATACGTGTTGATCCAGCTAAGATTGAGGCCATCAAGGGCTGGGAAGCGCCAACCACACCAACCGAGGTGCGACAATTCTTAGGTCTCGCCGGATACTATCGACGATTCATTGAGAATTTCTCAAAATTAGCTTTACCCTTAACCTCACTGACTCAGAAAGACAAGAAATTCGATTGGACCGACAAACAAGAGTCAGCCTTCCAATTGCTGAAACACAAACTTTGCAGTGCGCCGATCTTGTCCCTACCTGAAGGCACCAATGACTTCGTGGTTTACTGCGACGCCTCACACCAAGGACTTGGGTACGTGTTAATGCAATGGGAGAAAGTCATTGCCTATGCCTCACGACAACTGAAGGTTCATGAGAAAAACTATACGACGCACGACCTGGAATTAGGTGTCGTGGTTTTCCCGCTAAAAATCTGGAGACATTACCTTTACGGCACGAAAAGTACCATCTTTACCGATCACAAAAGCCTCCAACACATATTCGATCAAAAGGATCTAAACATGAGGCAACGTCGTTGGGTCGAGTTGCTGAGTGACTACGACTGCGAAATCAAATACCATCCAGGCAAGGCGAACGTAGTTGCCGATGCCTTGAGCTGAAAAGAACGCGTGAGACCCCTTCGGGTCCGAGCCCTTAGTATTACCATCCACAGCGATCTCGTCACCCAGGTTCTTGCCGCTCAACTCGAAGCACTCAAACCTGAAAACGTCACCGATGAAGCCCTGCGAGGCATGGATAAACAATTTGAAAGCAGACCTGATGGAGCTCGGTACTTCTCTAACCGGGTATGGGTACCCAAATTTGGAAACTTACGAGATTTGGTGATGACTGAAGCTCACAAATCTCGATATTCTATACACCCTGGTTCAGAAAAGATGTATCATGACATCAAAGGGTTGTATTGGTGGCCTAACATGAAGGCTGACATAGCCGTGTACGTCAGTAAATGCCTAACTTGTTCAAAGGTCAAGGCCGAACACCAAAGACATTCGGGATTGCTCCAACAACCTGAAATTCCTCAATGGAAATGGGAACAACTTTCCATGGACTTTATTACCAAACTACCGAAAACTTCAAACGGTTGCGATACAATTTGGGTAATTGTTGATCGTCTCACGAAATCTGCCAATTTCCTGGCCATCAAGGAAACTGACAAGATGGAGCGATTGGCTCGCATCTACATCAAAGAAATTGTGTCACGACACGGCGTACCTATCTCGATCATCTCGGATAGGGACATTCGTTTTACTTCTAACTTTTGGCAGTCACTACAAAAATCTCTCGGTACTCGTTTGGATATGAGTACGGCATATCATCCACAAACTGACGGCCAAAGCGAGCGAACTATTCAAACACTGGAGGACATGCTACGCGCCTGCGTGGTTGACTTCGGTAAAAATTGGGAAGATCACTTGCCTTTGTGTGAATTCTCTTACAACAACAGTTACCATGCTAGCATCAAGACCGCACCTTTCGAGGCACTCTACGGGCGTAAGTGCCGATCGCCTATCTGCTGGACTGAGGTGGGGGATACCCAACTCACTGGTCCAGAAATCATTCACGAAACCACCGAGAAAATCGTTGGTATCCAGAACCGACTGAAAGCCGCCCGTGATCGTCAGAAAAGTTACGCCGACGTGAGACGCAAACACCTTGAGTTCTAGGTTGGGGATAAGGTACTCCTTAAGGTGGCACCATGGAAGGATGTTATTCGATTTGGAAAATGAGGAAAACTGAACCCTAGGTACATTGGACCGTTTGAAATCCTCGAGAGGATTGGTCCAGTGGCGTATCGACTACAGCTACCTACCGAACTTAGTAGTGTACATCCTACCTTTCACATTTCTAACTTAAAGAAATGTCTGTCTGACGAGACACTGATTGTACTGCTCGACGAAATACAAATCGATGATAGACTTCACTTTGTCGAGGAACCCACGGAAATAATGGACCGTGAGGTCAAGCGTTTAAAATAGAGTCGTATTCCCATTGTCAAGGTCAGGTGGAATTCGAGACGTGGTCCTGAATTCACTTGGGAACGGGAAGACCAAATGTGACTGAAATATCCACACTTGTTCACAGACACTGCTCATACGACGTGAGCTCAATTTCGGGACGAAATTCTCCTAACAAGGGGAGAATGTAACAACCGCCAATTTATGACTTAGGATTAGGGCCTAAATTACTTGTAATTTCATGTATTTAGTTTTGTATTAATCGAAATATACGAGACTCTTGTGAGATTACCTACGCGCGTACGTAATTCGTTTAAATTATACACTTACCAAACGGACGAGATCCTATAAAAATCTAGATCGGACGTTGGTGACAAAAACTTTTAAATAATTTGAAATTAACCGAACAAACCTTACTTGCTTTAATATATTTTGTAAATATACTACACGTATCTAGTATCGTTTAAAAACATACCGAACGTGACGAGATCACACAAAACGCGCCTAACAATGGGAAATAATTAAAAATTATATTTTTATAACTCATTATTAAGTATTATGATAAAGTACTTCGGAAACACTTTAACAAATAGCGCGAAACAACATTTAAACAATTACGGGATTTAACCGACAATGACCCACAATATGAAAACTTGGAAACACCAACCCGCGAGCCGAGACCCAAGTGGGTCGGCTCAGACCCGCGGATCCAACCCAAACCGACCCATGACCCATCCCTTTTTTTTAAAACCCTTTTTGTCCTCTTCTTTCTTCATTTCACACTAAACACACATACACACACTTTCTCTCCTTCTCACTCTCCATTTACAGCCCCAAACCATCTCCAAACGTCACCCAAAACCCATCATCCTACAGAGTTGATTCAAGAAGAAACGATCACCATCTTGAGCTCTCCATCTTCATCTCCTCCATTCGCGATTTCGTGGTAAGGAACTTCAAAACCCTTTTAAAGTACTTAGGAAACTTTTATTTACATGCTAGAATGTTACTCAACAAAGATTTGCCCAAAAATCAACTTAAAAATGCGTTTTTATGAAAAAGTGTTCGAACAGCTCGTTCTGCGAACCGAGATCCGTTCGTCCTGCGAGGCGAGCCCAATTGCGAACCGAAGATTGAACTCGCGAACCCAACGACGAACCGAACCCACTTGCGAGTTGACCTGCGAGTCGACTTGCGAGATGACTTGCGAGTCGACCTGCGAGTTGACTTGCGAGTCGACCTGCGAGTTGACTTGCGAGTCGATCTGCGAGATGACTTGCGAGTTGACCTGCGAGTTGACTTGTGAGTCGACTTGCGAACCGAACCTTGTGTTGCGAACTGAGTTCAGTTCGCAGCCTACTGCCTTGCGAGCTGAACTCGGCTCGCACCGCGAACTCAATTCGCACCACTATTTCAGTCCATAACCCGACTTGACAAATTATCCGAATTTAAATTCTAGATACGATCTGTAATAAAACAATATACATAATAATACCACTCTCGGACTATTTTTACAAACCGTCACCAACGGGCCATACTTGTTTTCAAAATACAAACGGTTTACTAAACAAACGCTTGGACACGTCCTAGTTGAGTGGACAGCTAGCATGGGTGATCTTTTAAGACACCAACTCGTTTACTAGTTTACTTACAACCTTGTGCATTGCGAACGCCAGAGGGTTGCAGGATTCCGAGAAACGATACACATACTTACAACCGCTTTACCTGGTTGATTACGCATACGCACTTACTGGACTCAGGTGAGTCTCATAGCCCCATTTTTTTTACTGTTTTACTGTTTTACTTACGGGGTGAGATACATAGCTTATTTTACGAACTTGAGTACTGATTTACATGTTTACCAAACGGAATTGCATGAGTTTTCTCACCAATTATTTGGGGAAGCCTCCTCATCATATATCGTTAGTTATGTACTTAAGCGCGAACACTAGTTAATGGATCCATTAGGGAAATGACCCTCCCCGCCCGGGGTAGTAGCGATACCACGAACCGATCTGTATAAACGGGCGACTATTATTCGTTACTAATGCTTGCTCAATTTCCGAGCATGTCACGGGAGCAAATTTATTATTTACGGGTTAAGCTTCGATTATGAGCCTCATGGCAATGGTATAACTTACTTACTTTTTATTGCAAGTATTGCAAATAACTGATTTACGCCTGCGGGCCCTATTAATGAAATCTCGTGTTCAAACTCTTACATTATTTACAAACCTGTGAGATTCACCAACATTCGTGTTGACCTTTTTAGCTTTGTATCTCAGGTACACATACGGAGTAGGATTCCCTCAGGACCTAGCTAGAGTCGCATGATTTCTACACTGCATTTAACGGAGATTCTTAGCATTATCTTTTGTATTTATTATGATTATGTAGTAGAATCTCCCGCCCTTTTTACGCGGACTCTAGGGAACTTCATTTTGTAACCGGGAACGTTATGTTCCAAACATTTTATGTATGGAAATGTAATTATTTTACAAACGTTGCATATAGATGTCGTTGCTTAACTTTTGTGCTGTGATATTTGATTAGTAGCACCCCAAAACTTGCTTCCGCCAAACTATGATTTTGGGGGTGTTACAGTATGCTAAACTCCTACAGAGAATTTCTGCATATAAGGCAAGACAACCAGGAAGCTTTGTTAAGGAAAACCTTCAAAACACCATCACGGAAGTCAGAACCGTCAAAGTCGACAGCACCCAACCTTTCAACAACGCACCCTCAGATGAAGAGTTCCACCAATTCCCAGATTCACGAGACGAAGATTCCGACTACCAGAGTGTCAAATTTGACGGCGATTTTGTTGACGTCACTATCGATGAACGCTCTATTCCAAAAACTCCTCTTGCTCCACCAAATTCACCTGTCATCACAGCTGAGAGATTAGAGATTCCCCTCATCGACACTCACGAGGAGATGATTGACATAATTGATGAAAGCGACGATGTACGCATCATTGTGGAGGCTATCAAAGAGTCAACCAATGAATACAACACCGCTCAGAGACACCTGATAAGGCAGATTGAACAAGAATACGATATATATCTCGCCAATTATGGAGAACCAGTACCCCAGACTTTGCTCAGACATATCCAAGAATTCTCCGATTCCCTTCAAGAACAAGTCACCAGAGAAGCTCAACAGCCAGAAAGACCAGACTACCCAATGGGAGAAATCGAGTTCTGCAACAACCAAAAGCAAATATATCAAAAAGTATATTGTGCCTTGGCCGGATCAGCCTTTCCCTACTCATCAAGTCAAAAGGCTACACTAGCATCAATGAGGACCCATCTTGAAAGAGCCACTGGAAATCCACAGAATTATGCTGACATAAGAATGGTGGGAGATCTTAGAACCCTTCTAGATCTCATCGAAACTGGAGAACATCTTACAACTCCAGAAAATTTCAGGATCGTCATTCACTCCACCATTAGTCATCACGTCGAACTAATAGTTGACGAGCTAAATCAGGCAGCATTTGAAGAAAACACTCGTGACATTCCAACACGATATTGGAACATGTCACCAGTCAACTTAGCATCCTATGTAGTAGATCGACTGCGTGGAATGTATGAGGAAGAAGACATAGAAATTGACGCTTACCGTAACGGATATTGCGAAATATTCAGCAAGTTAATCTACGTCTTCACGGACTCAGATTTTTCCTTCGACCGTGAGCAACATCAACTCATCAGACAAGTATGCCAAGCAACCCGATCTTTTGGAGGAGACCCTTTAGCTGAAGACTTTCAAGAAGTAAAGACTCAATTCATGGCTTTATTCACCTCAATAGGCAGAAACCACCCCCAGCGTGAAATTGTTCGAACTCACACCTGTACTCGAATTGATCCTAACGGACCAGTCACAAGGGCAGTTCGATACATCAGCTATGGGATGGCAATCCTCGACAGACTAGCCACCGATCACTTCAAGAGCTTCAGGATGGAATCCACCACTCCGCCAACTCTCATTGCCGACATGATAGAGCAATTCCTGCGATACTTTCCTCCACGCTACAACTTACCTAGGAACCACATATCCCAAAAGAAAAATAGATACGTTACCCCTCACCTACTCAAAAGCATCCTTCAAGCTTCATAAAAAGTTTCAAAGATGATCGAAGAGAAATCGCAAGGGGTTGACGTTGAAAAAAAATAAAATAAAATAAAATCCGAAGAAAAAGGAAATCAATAGGAGAAAAAGACTCCTTCCGCAAATATCAAAAGGCGTCAATCCCCCAAAAATCCCAACTTCGACAAAAAGAAAATCAAAAACCCAAACCTCCTCTCATACCACCAACCTTTCACTCCAAAAACCTTACATCCCCTCTCCTTGAATGATTGTGGCTAGATCGACTTCATACTCACCAAAAAGGTAACGATTTGATTCTCAATCAAGCCTATGATGATAAATGATACATGACTGGCGTTCTGAGTGATTGATAATATTAGAATAGGAAACCCTAAACACTTTGAGTGATTTGAGTGGCCACCTTGAATCGCCTAGTCATGTATCCAAGATCAAAGATCACAAGCATGCTCCTAAAGATTACAATCCTTCCTTTTCCAAGAACAAGTATTTTACTTTCTCAAAAACCCCTTAGTAAAAAGTTCCACCTTAAAATTATTTTATTTTTAACATGTTGAAAATCGAGTTTGCTTGAGGACAAGCAAAGTTCTAAGTGTGAGATACTTGATATCGCGTAAAAAGTCACGTTTTTACTACCGATATCTCTCTCATTCTGGAACGATTCTTGGCACTTTAACTCAACAACATCACAAATCAATAGTATTATGCCAAGATGGTAAAAACAAGGTCGCACGATAAAAATCAAGCGAAACGGGTGAAAAACGAAGATTCCAAGCATGTTTGAAGATTCCAGACATCAAAACGAGGTTTCAAGACAAAAGAGACCATCACCAACATCTATATGACCCAAGATGTTCGTTTTCAAATTACGAATCCAACAGAAGAAGAATCAACTAAAACGGACGAAGAATGAAGATTCTACGCACTCCGGAAGATCCAAAAGATTCGTACGACACATCTAAAGTTCAGAGACATATTTTTGGGATTTCTTTTCATCAAAAGCTTCGTTTTTGAATTACGAATCCAACGCAAAAAGAATCAACGCAAACAGACGCGTAACAAAGAAAACACGCACGAATCGAGAAACGAAGCAACCGGTAGCAGGCTGGTGCAGCTGGCAGCCAGCCGCCGCCGGCAACCACCCAGCCGCCACCGGCTGGCAGCCAGCCGCCGGCTGCTGCCCGCCACCTGCATGGATTGCACTTTTTGGTCCTTTTTCGTACCCGGTGCTAGACCTTTTCCTACTTTTCGTACCTGGTGCCACTACCTTTTTCGCCTTTTGTACCTGGTGCTACTACCTTTTCCACCTTTTGCTAATGTGAGCTTCCTTTGGCTAAAATGCACCAAAACTCTTCTATAAATAGGAGGCATGGGCTCATTTGAAGAACACACCTACACCTTGAAACATAGTCCAACACACACTTTCCTCTAGCTTTTCTTTCTTTCTTTGTTTTAAATTAGTATTAGGCTAGTAGCAAGGAACGTGTTTGTAATCCTTGGTGGGGAACGTATTTGTAATCATTGGTGTACGCTTGGAGCAACTCTTATTAATTCAAGTCTACTCCTTCTCGCATATTAATCTCGTTTATTTCTATCCTTATCTATCTTGATTAAATATGTATACTTTAATTATGCTAGAGATAGTTTATGCCATGATTAGCGAGTAGATTACTATTGTATTTGTAGTGATGTAGTTAGCATATATAATTGTGGGATGACTTTAAATATGTCGTGAAATAATATGACGGCCCCTATTCGACTGTTTACTTGGTATAGTGCTGGAAATGTTTTTAAGCAAAGTACATACGTATGGAAGCCGGTAACGACCGAAGGTAGTTGTATTATGGATCGACATTATAAAACGGAAACTTTATGAACGGACTTATCTTATGATTTTAAACCTAAAACTTACATTCGCCTTTCGATTAACAACCGTGATTATAACCTTGTAAAGAGGAGTCGCGAACCTCACTACTTGGTCAATAGTTATCTGTGTAAAACTATGGTTTCGATTGTAACGTTATGCGAGCATCATAAAATGCAATGTGATTACGTGGAAGTGCCATGAGTATTGTACACTTAGAATCACAATGTACTTATCATGTAAACATCGTGAAGCAATTGAATCCACAATGGAAACATCGGTAAATGCTTAAATACATTGTGGACCACCATAGCATTTTCTGACATGGTCTGGGTTTAACTTTATGCAAAAAGCCGTCAGCATTTTATTATGTTTTTGATTAGATTAGTTTAGATTAGATTAGGTAGGCTATAGGCTAAATACCCATTTACGAAAACCTAGGGATTTGTTAATTGTATTTAGAAAGGAAAGTTTAAAATTCAATTTAAATCGATACTTTTCCTTAACCTATGAAATATAAAGTAAGGTACGCAAGAAACCTCAACACTTTCCTTTGCTTACCACGCTTAAAATTCATTAATAGGAATTGATCAACTAATTCCGAACATATTTGCTAAGTTAATTGTTTGCTAAATTTATAGTCCTTATGGTATTAAGAACGGTTAGACTTGTTGTAGACTTGCTACTCTATTCCTTCGCCCACGAGTAAATGTGCTCAATAACAAGGGCCACTGACTCCCTCACAGGAGAGTGTGGAGAGTTGAGCATCATCTGTCTGATCAGAATCATGACACCATGGTTCCTCGTGACATATTAGTTGATAACCGACTAATAGGGAATCTATCGGTTATACCATAAACTACCAAGCCTAGTGAACATTCCAAATTTAGTAAACGTTTTCCCTATAAGTCATCATCCCACATTATAAGGTAACGAACTCACGACAAATACTCCTTTTATTATCTGATTTACAATTATCTTTTATTCGCTTTAATTAGTTTAATTAATTAACTGAACCAAAAACCCCCAACGCACTCTTTTAATCTTTACTAGAAAAGAAAGATTGATTGGATTCCCTCTGTTTCAATTCAGTTTCTCTTTAAGAACGACTCTAGGTCATACTTACCATCTACTAGCCTTTTGGTTCAGTATCAGTAAGTCACACTTAGACTCCAGCAAATACAAATTTAAAACACACACGATCGCGGTCCAAGCGCCGTCTTCACACGGACGTTCGGCAGTGCATCAATGTTGAATACAGTTTCCACACGACTAGTGACTTTATTGAAAACCTTCTTGTTTGGTGAATTAGGAATATAACCTAGGAAATATCCTTCGTCAGCCTTTTCCCCAAACTTAGGTTGATGGTTAGTCTTCAAAAGTGTGCATGAGACACCAAAGGGCTCAAATCCCTTCAAATTAGGTTTCTTTTTGTTCAGAAGTTCATAACAAGTCTTGTTATGCTTCTTAACAGTTAGTACCCTATTCAAGACATGGCATGGTGTATTCACTGCTTCTGCCCAAAAGATGACCGGAAGCCCTGAATCTTCAAGCATGGTTCTTGCTGCCTCAATAAAAGTTCTATTCTTCCTTTCAGCAACACCATTTTGCCGTGGTTCATAAGGTGCACTGAATTGATGTTGAATTCCTTTACTTAAGCAATGGACATTCAACGTAGAATTTTTGAACTCCGTACCATTATCACTACGAATTCTCTTAACTCTCGTGTTATAAACATTCTCTACTAAATCTAAGAACTCCATAAGCATTCCTGGAGTTTCATCCTTAGATTTCAAAAAGAACACCCATGAGAATCTAGAGAAATCGTCTGTAACAACCAAACAATACCATTTGCCACCTATGCTTCTTTTGCTTATTGGGCCAAAGAGATCCATATGTAGCAATTTAAATGGCGAGGATATAGAGTTTTCTGTTTTGGACTTGTGTGGTTTCTTATGTTTTTTTCCTTTCAAACAAGAAACACACCTGTCTTCAAACTCAAAACGTTTCTGTGGGACACCCAGAACTAAACCATTTTTGGTTATGTAATTCATTTTACGAAAGTTCAAATGTGCCATTCTCCTATGCCATAGAATAGAATCTGCTTCAGAAGCCATGGATAATAGACATGTAGACTCCATTGAAGTATATGGAACACCCATGTTAATAGCATAGATGTCCTTCTTCCTTGGAGCCCTCATTAGTATCCATTCTTCGGGAATAACAAATCCCGGCTTCAGGACTAAGGCTTCATTTTCATTAAAATGAACTGGATGACCTTTATCGCAGACCTGGGAAACACTCACCAAGTTGTGAGTTAGTTCTTCAACATAATTCACATCTTCAAGAGTCAAAGTTCCATTTGAAACTTTTCATTTTCCCGTAATCACTCCTCCTTTATCCCCAGTGAAATTTACTCGCTGTTTTAAACCACCTTTGAAGTCGTTCAGTAGACTTCTTTCTCCTGTCATGTGTCTTGAGCATCCACTGTCTACATACCACCAGGTGTCTTTGTTCACAGTTTGCTCCTGCATATGACACGTTGCACACGGTTAGTTTTCAAGAGGGATCCAAGCCATTACGGTCTTGGGTTGTCCCTTATCATCTATAATATAAACTTCCTTAAAATAACCATAACTGTTCCCATCAGGAGTCTTGGTGACATTTACTGGAGGTTGAGATTGTTGATGATTTATAGTCTTATGCCTATGAGGAGAGTGAGTGGAAAACCTCCTAGGCATTTGACTGTTTTGTTGTGCATGAGAAGTAGACCCACTTTCATATTGACTATGGTTTCTACTTGGTGTTATAAACCTTGAGGGTGTCTTATCTCTAGATTTTGAGACATAATTATTACTTTGAGAATAAGGTCTCTTAGGTTTAGGTGGAAAGACACTACTTGTATTGTCTCTCTTCAACATGTTCACATGTTTGCTTCCCAAACAAGGTTTAGCACTAGGCCTATCTACATGTTTTGGTTTTTCGTTATTCACAGGCTTATGAATTGCTTCCAACTTCTTATTAGGACAAGAAGAAGCCACATGCCCCTTTTGATGGCATTTGAAGCAAGACATCTGCCTACGTGACTTAACATCTTTTGCCTTAGTTTCAATCTGAGTCTTAGATACTAAAGGTGAATCACTCTGTTCTTTAATAAGCTTATCATCTACTTTGGCATCATTCAGCATTCCACCCGATACAAATTGTACATTGGTGAAACCTGTTATCTTACCAATTTTAGATGATTGTTCTTTAGGAACATCCTTCTGTATCTTAGAGACATCAGATTCTACGGGTACATAAACATCAGAATTAGCAGTTGCATCAATCATCTCTAGGTCAACATTAGTATTGTAATTAGCATTAAAAGGCGGAGGTACATCACTATAGCCTAAGCCAGTCTTGTCCTTTACACTACGTTGAGCATCAATTATATTGTCCATAGTTAAAGAAGAAGTTCTATAACTCTCAAACTTACGATTTAGCTCAACTAACTTGACCTTAGATTCAGCTAATTCTTTGTCCTTGTCAGCTATTCCTTGATTTAAGTCCTTTAGGTTTAAATAAAGACCATCTATTGTCACAGATTGTTCATTTATTGTATTCCTAAGTACAGTCTTATCAGATGTGTAGGACTTAATCTGTTTCTTAAGGTCTAGCTTGTCCTCACTTAATCTACGTACATCAATCTTGGCCAGTTCTAGTTCAGATGTTAAAGCCTTATGTGATTCAGCAAAGACATTGACCTGTGCTTCTAAACTAGTCACTAACTGACATACATCTATAAGTGTAGGAACATCAAGACATACCCGTTTCTTTTCAGTTTGGAGTTCAGCCATTTGTGCAACAAAGTCTTCTGGACATAGATCTTCAGTTGATCCCAAGTCCAACACATCATCTTCAACTGCTAGCATCTTCAAATCAGGAATCTTCATTTGATAATCCTCAGCAGTAGGCATGTAAGATGGTGTCTCCTCAGTCTGAACTGGATCTTCAATTTCAGCCATTAGAGCTTCTTCAGACAAAGCTCTCCAGTCATAAGAACCATCCAGTTGTTGAACGACCACGGCTTTAGAAGACAGAGAAGCACTTGTTTTTCTTGGATTCGCAGATTTCTCAGTTTTGGATATTTGACATTCCCTAGCAAAATGTCCATAACCTTGACAGTTAAAACATTTTACTTTGGATTTATCAAATCCAACTTTATTTCCCACCATCTTTCTTCCAATACGCTTTAAGAAATTTTTAACTCTCCTTGACACCATAGCAAGTTGCCACTGGAGATCCATTTCTTCTAAGTTGTCGGGGTCTACCTGATGATAATCCTCATCAAAAGTAGCTGGATCATTGATCTTACCCTGGATGTAATTTTCATATGAAGCAACAAATGAAGCAAGAACTGAAAGTTGTTGTTCAGCGGATTTCACACTCATGGGCATTTTGTGATGCTCTTGAGCTGACTTCCCAGTTATCTTGCTTTTTGCTTCACCACCGGATGAGCTTATAAAGCATAAGTCTTCAGATAAAATTTCACCAGTTACTCCAGTATCACCAACTAGTAAAGCAGTGGTCGAACTGGAAGAACTGTTAGAGATAGTTGTTTTTCCATGATAAAGCCCAGGATCCTGTACCTGATCAGGATCAGTATCTCTAGATCTTTTTGTGAAATCATATCCTCAATTGCCTGCTCCAAAGACATAGCTGCATAACGCTCATCGTTATCTTTAAGCATAACTCCATACATTTCCCATTTCGAAGGAAGACCCTCAATAAACTTGTCAGTCTTCTCCGTATTAGAATAGGTAATGCCGTGGTCATCTAGCTCACTTAACAGATGGTAATATCGGGTGGTATATGCATCAAGATCTTCACCTTTCATAGCTTTGAAAACTATGAATTGTTTCTTTAACAGATTACACCTACCTGCCTTAACTTGAGGACTTCCATCACACCTTTTCTCTAGAGCTTCCCATAGCTCTTTAGCAGTATGAAAAGACTTCAACTAATGGTTGATTTCTTTTGGAAGACTCATTTTAATTGAAGAATGAGCTTTATTCTCAATTCGATAATCCTTCTTTTCTTCATCACTCATTTGAGTATAGGTAAGTGCCACTGTCTTACTACCAACCTTAGCAGAAGGTGCAGTATATCCATTCTTAATGTACATCCAAATAGACAAGTCATGAAATCGACAGTGTGATTCAAATCTGTCTTTCCATCCATAGTAGTCTTCAAGTCGGAGCAATTTAGGTGGAACATTTGATTTCCCAACCTCATGATCCATCTCGATCATCTTACTTATGTCAGACATTGTTGCAAATTCCAGAAATTAATCAAATAAGCAGAATGTTCAGATCGCAGAATCTCAGTTCGCAGAATGAACTCAGTTCACAGGGGAGAACTCAGTTCGCAGAAAGAACTCAGTTCGCAGAGGAGAACTCAGTTCGCTGAGAAGAACTCAGTTCACTTCGCAACTCTGTTCGCAGAACAAACTCAAATCGCAGAATCTCAGTTCGCCAATTCAGTTCGCTTCGCAACTCAGTTCGCAGAATCGGCTGAAAACCCCAAAAACGAAAATTTTAGGTTTTTGAACGTCTAAACCCTAAGATTATGGACGTAAACAAACCCAAAAACTTCCAGAGTATGTTTTTGAACGTTTTTACGCAACAAATCACGTACCAACAGTCCAAATCATCCGTTATTATCCGAATAACCTCGAACCTACGCGTATCTAGCCGTAGGCTCTGATACCAATTGTAAGTCCTTATGTATTAGGATCGATAACGAGGTTATCTTTAGGTATTAAGGTGCGGAATCCCTTAATACGGTGTTTACGGATTGTAAACGGTTTGTTTCACAAGTATTAGTGAAATCAATAATCTAATATGTTTTGTATTGATTATAACTGATGTTAATCGATCAATACCTAACACTTAGATTATGTTGAAAGCTCTGGAAAGTTCAATTCGTTCGTTATTATCAATTGGCAAAACGTTAATTAGGTTTCAAACCTAATTTAGTTATAAATACGTCTCGGTTCGCAGCTTATGGGCTCTGCGATCCGACTCGGTTCGCAGCCCAAGTTGGCCCAGCGAATCCAATGGACTCACTTCGCAGACCTGCCCTGCGAACTCAACTCAGTTCGCATCGCCGGTTCTTGGTCAACCTTTGGTGAACATTTTTTAGTATTTAACAATTAACTCTAAAATATTTACCAACCAATATATTCATTACAATTCAAAACCAATTTACAAACTTGATTACAATAATCTCTAGTACTATTACGAGCTAGATCTGTTGTCACAATAACATGTCCCAACATAAATGAGCTCCAAAACATGTTCAAGTTCAAGCTCGAGCTCGTTTAAACTCGACTGGAATCGAGCTTTTAACTTGTCGAGTTCGAGAAGCTTGCGAGCTAACTCACATCATTTACAAAAATCAACTAAACATATTTAAATATTCAGGTATTTATCACTTTTCATGAAATCATGGTCTGACCCTTGGATTGAGTAATTAATGGTTCAAATTTTTTTTTATGATTATTTAATGCGTTTTGAAATAAAAATCCCATATTTTTAACTTTAGGAGGCGAATCAATAAAATACAACATTAAAATTGTTTATACAACACATTATACAATAATTATTATTTATTGTACAAATATACAAAAGAATAACTTTAATGTATGAAACAATCTTGATATTGTATTTATCACGAGGGAAAAAAAGTACGTTGACTATCAAGAAATTTGATATATATGAAAATGCTCATACTACTTTATAAAGAGGGTCCGTGCGTTTGTCCTTGAAATTCGTGATTGTTCCCAAGGATAAGGTAGGGCTTATTTATTTCATTTGTAATTATTGATCTCAAATATACTTATATTATAAGTAAATGTTTCGAGTAACATTATATAACTTGTCATTTGAGAGAAGGGGGGGGGGGTGTTTGAATACAAATAATCGTTCAAATTAAACTTTTAACCGATTTTAGTTAACAGTGTATATTATGAACAATAAGCAGGGTATAGTAATCTTCAGTGTGAAATCTGAAATTAAAATGTAATACGAATAAATGAAAGTGAATTCTTATAACTAAAATACACTTAAACTAATTGCAAAGAGATCTTGTCAAAGCTACGATTTAATCAATATAATGAAGCTAAACTATTATAATCGCTGGTGTACCACTAACTCAACTAATAAGTCAAGTAGTACTCGCTATGAATTCGTACTTAGACAAACTTAATCATTGACATACAAGTAAATGATACAGAAATGACAACTTTCTATGTATAATATGTCATATATTATGTACAAAGGCAAGATATGTCCATCAATATCTCCTATATATCTAGAATATAGAATAAAACTTGTCGCTGCTTGATTGGTTCTTATCCAAAAATAACATATTAATTTACCATTTAACCTTCAATATACTTTTTTCTTTCTTTCTCAAAACTGATACATGATAGCATGTGCAAAAAGTAAGAGTAAAAGTGTCATCTTTACTATCAGACTCCGTAAAAACTGATTATGGACATTTATTTTAGGACGGAGGAAGTAGCATTGACTTTATAATTACTCTATCGTATGTGATTATTTGGTCACGTGTGATTACAATATAATGATTATTTGAATTTTGACTGACTTGTAAAGGTAGACTCGTAACTCGTATATATTTACTAGGTAACCAATAAATATGTTGCAATTTCACACGGAGAATTAAATAAAGGGAAATTAAAAAAAATACCACTTTTTTTTAGTAATATATCGTTTTGCCCTCCCAAAAAAATTTGACGATATGCCCCTCGGAATCGCAAAAACAAATTTACTTTTGCGATTCATTTTTTGCTTTTTGCGATCCGATCACCGAGCTAGTCCGTTACCGAGTTTAGGTGCCATCGCAAAAAGCAAAAATAGGTTTTGCATTTTGCGATGGCAAAGTAACCGGCTTCAGGTGGCCGAGTGAACGAGCAATAGGCGATCACAAAATAATAGGGGTTTTTTTGCGTTTTGCGGCCGCGTTCGAAAAGGGGAAAAAACCCTTATAACCCTAAGTAAAAACCACCACAGTCATTTGCAAGCATACACTGGCGATCATAAAAAACTCTTTGCCATCGCAACCAACCACCACCACCACTTCTACCAACCACTCACCATCTCAAATCTCACCATTCTCCGTCACCAATCTCCGTCACCATACTCCGCCACCTCCCTCCGTCACACCCCGCTGCCGTCCTAAACTCACCACCACCCACCGGCGCAACCAACCACCATTGTTAACTAACCACCACTGTAACCAACCCCAAGCCCAATCCAGACCACCGCCAAGCCAAAACCACCTTGGCTCACCCCCTAAAAATGTGACATTTCGAACCGGTTGTCGATCCGCGTAAATGTAGGTACTAATCAATCCAAACGAGTAAAGTGAACAAGGATTTAATCCGTAATGATGTCTGAGTCTCAGGTATGATAATGCTTTTCAACTATTTAGTACGTTTAATTCGAATTTTCATTGTGGCATTTTATCGAACACGTGGTGTGCAACACAATTTGGTGATTTTGATCGATACATTACGATTATACATGAGTTTTATTTTTTTGGGTTAAGTATTTGGAAATGCATCCAACTTATCTCGAATGTCTATTGTATGTATCATACTTACAGGAGGTGTATTTAATGCATGCAACTTTCAAAAATGGTTTATTGTATGTATTTTAATGATGTGTCATCCATTTACGATGCCATGTGGCATCCTTAGAAGATGACACGTCATCAAAATACATACAATAAACCATTTTTGGAAGTTGGATGCATTAAATATACCTCCCGTAAGTATGATACGTACAATAGACATTCGGGACAAGTTGGATGCATTTCCAGATACTTAACCCTTATTTTTTTAAGCATGATTTGTGTATAATTTGTGTGATAATACGTCCATAGATTGGTTTATGTTGATTTTGTTGTATACATTCTCTCATTTTTATATAGTATTTTTGTGGAGAATGATTCAGAGAATGATAGTGGAAGTCGTAGTGATGGTAGGTCAGTTGAGGATAATTATGGCCTGATTGATGATACTAATAATGACGAAACCAGTGTTATGAGGTTGTTAAGGATATGAACGAGTAGAATGACTGTTAAGTAGAAATGTCTAATTTGTATCGTTCGCTAACAGCTATAAACAACTAAAGGTTATCCTTATTAGTTTTTGATTCCATGTATTGTATGGTTTCCGTGTTAGGGGTAGGAGAAAGAATCTGGCATAGTTTTTAGGATTGTGGATTTGCATTTCGTATGCTTCTATACCTTAGAAATTGTTTGATGTATAAATCTAATGATTTTAAATAATATTTTACTTACCATTTAAGATTTTTAGACCAAGGATTTTGAGCTTTATTCTAGTGTCTCTTGTGTAATCTTGTGCTTTCAAATGATGACTGTCTTTCATGGTATCAATGTTTAGTTGTCCGTTTGATTACTTCGCAGTTTATGTAGCTTTTCTTGAAGCATATGGGATAGTTTTTGTACCTTCCAAGCATGATTTGTTTGACCGTTATGTTTATTAGTTGTTACATGAAATGGTATAGAATTAATGTGGGGATGGATTATAATTCAGTATCATCTCTGTATATGTGTGTGTATATATATATATATATACATATATATATATATATATGTGTATATGTATACACATATCTATATATCTATGTGTGTATATATATATATATGTATATGTATATATATATATATATATATATATATATGTATATATCTATGTATATATCTGTATATGTATATAACTATCCGTATATGTATCTGTATATGTATATATATATATCTATGTATATGTATATATATATATATCTATGTGTATATGTATATAGCTATCCATATATGTACCTGTATATATATATATATATATATATATATATATTTATATATTGATAAATATATGTATATATATGTATATGTATATGTATACGTATAAGTATATGTATATAGCTATCCGTATATATATAACTATGTGTATATGTATACACAAATCAATATATCTATGTGTGTATATATATATATATATATATGGATATATATAACTATGTGTATATGTATACACAAATCAATATATCTATGTGTGTAAATATATATATATATATATATAGATATATAGATATATATATATATATATGTATATATATCCGTATATGTATATATATATGTATATGTATATATGTATATGTATATATATATATATATCTATGTGTATATGTATATGTATATCTATCTGTATATCTATATATCTATGTGTATATGCATACACATATCTATATATCTATGTGTGTGTATATATATATACGTATATGTATATGTATATAGCTATCCGTATATGTATCTGTATATGTATATATGTATATATATATATTTGTATATCTATATATCTATGTGTATATGTATATGTATATGTATAATTATAAGTTCAATTGTTTGTTATTTATCACTTTTATTAACGAAACTTGTTTAGTTGATTGATCACTTTTCAGGACATTTTTAATGCATGATTGACTTTGAAAAGCCAACTGACTATTATTTGCCATATAAAGAAACAATTAACAGAGAATCAAGAAAAGATTTTTAGGGAGCATTGTTTTGACCATTGGTTGAATTTGAAGGCTCCAGAAAATGACCCGGGTTTTGTACATCATATATTGCAGTATCGACGAAAGGAGCGTCCGGGGTTAAAGCACCCTTGCGCAGAGGCAGATGAGTTGTGGTTTAGGGTGCCCTTAATGGATGACCATTTTATACGATTCGGTCGCAGGGAGTTTTGTCTGGTGACAGGTTTACGTTTCGGTCCCAATGAAAATATGGCGGATCATATTCGCAAGAAGGTTCGAGAGAAGACCCCGACAGTTAGACAATGTTTATTCCCGGAGATTGTCAAAGGCAGGGTACGTGTATTAGACCATGCCAATATGTTTCTCAATAAAGGTACAATTAGTGGGTCGGGGAAAATAAGCGATGAGGATTGTGTGTGCGTGTGTATGCTCATGCTGATATATAAAGGGTTTTTGGGAAAGCAAAGAGTGCATAATGTTGAGGATGATCATATGCATATAGTTGAGGATTTTGGTATTTGTGACGGGTACCCTAGGGGTAATATTATTTGGCCCAGAAATAATGAGCAGCTGGATAAGGGGTTGGAGACTCGGTTATCTCAAGAAGGGATGAAGTACACGTTGAGTGGTTTCGGCTGGGCGTTTAAGGTTGCATCTTCTTTTTTTTTGTTATTGTTCCAATTAGTTTTTACTATTCTCATATGCTGATTTTTTGTTCGGTTATTGTTTACAAGACTTGAATTTAGGAGGCCTTTTATTGTCAGATTGAGAACATTGCTACAAGGCCAAAACGACATGAAATACCACATGGGATCTACTGGGTGCGTAAAGAAAGGTTGTTAAATTTAAAAAATTCGAGCAAATTTTGAAGATTGCGGTAAGTTTAAATTTAATAAAGTTGATTAATTTTGATGATGTTCGTATATGTATATGTTGATTAATATGTATATGTATAATTGTATATGTATCCTTATGTAACTTTAATTTCCCTTATGCTGATAACTCAGGATTATTCGTAAAGTTATTGATGAAATTTTGTTGACTTGATAAGCTGAAATATTAGCTAGTTTATCCGTTTTACAAAGAGGACATTTTCAATTTTTTATAAAAATACTATTTCTGATTCCAATTATATATACGTATATACTCATGTATATAAATATATAGACATATATATGCATATAGTCATGTACATATATATATACACACATATACATATATGTATATGTGTATATATGTATGTGTATCTATGTATCTATGTATATGTATATCTCTGTATACATATATGTATATGTGTATCTATGTATATATGTATATGTATATGTATGTGTATGTGTATGTGTATGTGTATGTGTATATGTATGTTTATATGGATATGTATATGTATGTGTATATGTATATGTATATGTATATGTATATGTATATGTATATGTATATGTATATGTATACTTTGAAGCCGAACAAGCATGAGAAGAAGTGCCAATGGTGGATTGATACTACACCAGAGCATCTTCCAAAGATAACTTTGAAGCCGAACAAGCATGAGAAGAAGTGCCAATGGTGGATTGATAGACGATTAGACGACTTTTGGTTCCTTAGGTACAGATCGTCGTGAGGCCTCTCAGCCAGCATCTCAGCCAGGGACTTATGATTCCTTACGAGACGAAGTACAGACGATGAAAGAGACCATTTCCACGTTAGCCAAGCGAGTAGACGAACAAAAAGATACTATAAACCGGTTGTTGAAGATGGTTGAGACGCGTCAGGTATAAGGTTGATTAATTCTAGCCTTTTATATATGTTAAGGTGTTTTTCTTTTAACACGTACCAAATTATTTTTTCAGGCTGCAGGTGATGACGGTGATGTTGATGAGGGTTATGTTGATGAGGGTTATGTTTCTGACACCCAGATTTTTTCTGCGAGCAAGTTCTCGGTTGCACATGGGTTGCGCCGAAGAATGCGAGATCGTCGGCGTGTTCCGGCTAGACTATCACCGTATATTACACTGACACATTAGAAATGACTTTTGAAGAAACCTTTGAAGGTGCATGAGGAGGAGCATGAGGAACCACCACCAGTTAATTTGGGAGTTGATGATGAGATTGTTGATACGGTGGCGCCAGGGGGTGGGTTGCTGAGACAGTGCTTACCGAGCGGGTTGAGCCGGTTCTTGAGCAATTGGTTACCGAGCCAGCTGAGTCGGTTGATGAGAGTGTTGCGCACTGGGTTACCGAGCCGGTTCAGCCGGTTGTTAAGCAAGTGGTTACAGATCGCGTTGAGCGGGTAAAGAAGTTAAAGCGCCCGGCAAGGAAGAGGTCGGCCAAGAATGAGTTACAAGAGGACACCATAGTGGACATGATTGACAATTTGGTGAATGAGAATGGTTTTCTCACTCCTCCACCCCCTGTGATACGTCAGGATAGAGAGATCGACGGACCATCCACAGTTGAGGAGTTGTATACAAGTGGAGGCTTGGTGCGTTGTACGTTTATTCGACCGGGCACGACTTATTTTTGTATCACAAAGGACTTTTGGGGCGGTTGTATGGAAATGTCAAGAGTGGTTACTTAGATAACTTTGTAAGTTTACGAATTCATTTTTTTAACAAACTATGACATATTACAAATGTGATACTAACCTTGTTTTATCATTTGTTTTAGCATATTGACGGTTGGAGCTATCTACTGATGTGGTGGAGATATCGAAATTGGACTCGACCAACTCAGCTAGAAAAGAGATTGAACTGGACAATTATGCCCATAGGTTTTATTGGTATGATAGAAGTTTTCAAGAACTACAAGGAAGACAAAAAGAAAAAGAAGCTGAAGAAGAAGGGAGATCATGTGGTTGCCGAGCCGGGTAAGTATATATGTATGCTAATATGTATATATATATATATCCCATACACACACACACACACACACACACACATATATATATATATATATATATATATATATATATATATGCTAATAGTGTCGATTATATTATAGTGTTGATAATTGTGGAATATTGATGAAACTTTGATGATGCGATAAGCTGAAATATTAGTTGGTTTTTCAGTTTTACGAAAAGGACATTTCCAAATTTTTTTTATGTATACTAGATTTTAGCTGAATTATTAGTTGTGTCTATCAATGCAGGTGACAAAAATGACAAGGATGCCAAAAAGAAAAAGGAGTTGAAGAAGAAGGGGGATGATGTGATTGCCAAGCCGGGTAAGTATATGTGTATGTATGTATGTACGATGAAATGACAATTCCAAATTTTTTAAAAATTACTTTTTTGGTTTTCTGCAACTAGTATATAATATAGTTGTGTCTATTAATGCAGGTGACAAAACTAAGACATCATCCGGACTGGACTACAACTTGTTGATGGCATATGCTAACGGCAAACGTTGCCCATACCCTCCATGGTGGACCTGCGACAAAGTAAGTAAACAAGGGACCAGTAAACAATATAATTTGTCATCGACTACTTGATACATTTTCACATTTCCCTAATAAAATCCTAATATGTAGGTACTTATGCCGGTCAACATCAAGAGTAGGGATCATTGGGTTCTAATTGTATTGGATCTCCGTACTTGGGATGTCACGGCATATGATAGCTATAAAAAACTGAAAAGCGACAAGGAATTACTGGAAATTGTTGAAGTCTTAGGTCAAAATGTAGTTAGATATTTAGATGCCATTGGATTTCGGAGGCATGATGATGAAGAAAAGCATTTTAAGGGTGATACCACTGAGTTTTTAACTCACATGACGGAGGATGTGCCTCAACAGGATGGGTATTTAGGCGATTGTGGGGTATGGGTGTGCAGAAACATGGAGATGGTTGCATATCAGGAAGAGTACAGGGTGAGTGGGGTTACTGATTTGATTGTTGCGGAATATAGACGGTGGATGATTGATACTTTCTTTAGTGCGCATTTTGATTGGGAGCCGGCAGAACCACCATTGCCACCGCCACATACTTCTTAGGCTTATATTGTAATAGACTTAATGTATAACATAAAACAATTGATAGGCTTATATTGATGTGTATTATATTATTTATGAAATTTCTAGCTCTATTTCCCTTGCGACTTGCGATTTGTGATTTTCGATTTAGATTTGCGACTGACTTTATCCATTGTGGATAAGATTTTGTCTTAGATTTTTTGACATTTTATGGATTTTTCCCGTAGCCTTATACATTGTGGATAACCTTTTGGATAGGATTTTCAGACATTTCTTTAGATTTTGCAGATTTTTACGGAAAACTTTATCTTGATTGAAATACACCTCATAAAAGCGGTTTACATTCACATCATGTTCTAAAATCATTTTCACTCATAACATCAGTCTCTATGCACAACCAATTAACAAAAACATTTTTCGTTCATATTTGAAAAGGATTCGGGAGGACGTTCCATAAAATGTAAAGGTACAAGTTTTGATCCTTCGTAGTTTTATTTACTTTGATTATGGAGAAGTTCAAAATTTATATTTGTTATAGAGGTATTTTTGAATATATTAACAACATGCCGATGTATTTGCCGATAAAATATAGTAGAGTGCCATTAAAACTTCCCGTGGCACCAGAAAAGCCCATAACATGCAAAGTTTTGTTGAAAAACGTTTTAAAAAAAATCGGTCTACCACTTGATACATGGGTTTGTCTAAAATATAAGGTAGATCAATATGTGATTGATATAAATGATGATGCTGATGATTTTGGAGATTTTTTGTGCCATGCAATAAACAATGCTCCGATAGAAATTTACATTGTCGATATTGCAAGAAATGTTTCGGGTGTGGGTAACAATCAACCTAGCAGTAGTAGTTCTGGTATTCAACAACAATTTCAACAACTACACACTAATAAATACAACCAACAACACCAACATCAGTCATTTCAACAACCCTTTCAACAATTTCCATTCCATCAATTTCCATTTCCTTTTCAACCACAATACGAATTTCATTATCATGCTGCTCCACGAAACATGATGACGCACCAATATCCAACACAACACACCCAAGACACATCTTTTAAGGTAGATGAACAAACCCAAAATGATTGTAAATATCATGAGGATGTTCACTATGATCATGCTAATTAAGAATACTATGTGGAGGAGCCGGAGGAGCCGGATTCACATCCTGATGATTTTGATCATTATGATGAAGAAAATGTAAATCCACCTAAGGAACATGACCATCCATTTTGTAAGCACATTGTTACTGATGATGAGGATGATGAGGAGGATGAGCTTGATCCAAGAGATACATACGACAAACCTATACCTCAAAAACCAGCAGAAAAGGATATATTCTAGAATATGCCATCGCCTTTAGGAAACGAAGAAGAAGAAGTTCAACAACGACCAGTCACCATGTATGAGTCATCTTGTCGAATTCGAGAGGGCCAAACATTTAAAACTAAAGAAGAATTTCTTCTTCAGTTGCATACAAAGTGTCTCGAAGAAGGTTTTCAGATTAAGCTGAAGAAGTCAGACAAGAAAAGGTACACAACAAATGTATCTTGCCTAATTGTGATTGGAAGATAAGGTCAGCGTGCATCATAGACTGTCACAACTTCCAAATAAGGAAGTTACGTGATGTTGACACTTGTTCTCTTACTCAAATCTTGTCAAATAGCCGTTCTACGAGCAAGAAAGTGCTTGGTCACATCTTAAAAGAGGCGATGAGTTTGGAAGGACGTGTATACAGAGGAAAAGAGATCAAACTTGATATGACTGAATGCTTTAAAATAAGCTATACATACAACCAAGCATGGAGAGAAAAATGTTACGCAATAGAGTTGTTGAGAGGTACTCCAGCGGAATCGTTTATGAAACTTCCTATTTACCTCCACAACCTAAAGCTACATTACGAATCTCCGTACAGACAAAGAGAATAAATTGTAATGTTTTACATGTCCATAGGTGCAACTTTAAGTAATGATTGTTGGTTTACATCTTATGTTCGCATCCGTACATTCATATATAATTTATATATTTTTTAATCTAAACTTGCAGATACGTTCTTTTGTCAACCATACACGGCCAACTATCATCGTTGATGGTGCCCATTTGAAGGGGGGTTACTTGGGTACTAACTTAATTGCCGTGGCGATGGACGGTAATAATGGTATCTTGCTACTAGCCTATGGAATTGGGGCAGGAGAGACATCCGACGTTAAAACGTGGTTCTTGGGAAACTTACATGATGCCATTGAATCTGCTAATGGGATTGAAAACCTGACATTCATCTCTAATAGGGCTCCAGCAATTGCATCCGGCATCTCTGCTGTGTTTCCAGAGGCATTTCATGCCTTGTGTTGTCGTCATCTGTTAGTGAACTTGAAAATCAAAACTTCAAAATTCAAGCAATTCGAATGGCGTTATTGGAAAATGTGTAAGGCATACCATAAGTCCGATTTCGCTCACCATTATGGTGTCATTTCTAGACATTTACCAGCTTCAACAAAGGTTCTTACGGACGTGGGGAAAGAAAGATGGTAAGGCATCATTCAACAAAGACACGATATGCTTACCTCACAACTAACAGTGCGGAGTCCATTAATGCCATGACCAAGCATGCAAGGAAACTCCCCGTCACAATGCTGTTGTTGTTTTTTTGATCTTCAATACAACAATAGTATTTCAAACATAGGAATACTGCCGAAGCTATTACAACACCTGTCACATCATATGCGGAGCATAAAATCGGTAAGAGGGTTGACAAATCGCTACGCTGGAGGGTCAAACCTTCGACAAATATGATATGTGAGGTGGTGGATGTGGTGAAGAATGCGACAGTCAACTTGGAAGCGAAAACATGCACTTATATGCAATGGCAATTGTCTGGTTTACCTTGCGGACACGTATCGGCAGTGACCTGTTACTTAAAAATGGACAGCATGACCGGCTTTGCAGAGAGGTATTTCACCATGGAAACATATCAAGTGGCCTATAGTGAGGCTATAAATCCACTGCCTCATCCTTCAGAGTGGGCCGATCCAGGTAATCTTCAGATTTGCTTACCACCGATACTTAGGAAGAGGCAATATGGTCGGCCACCTGGGCATACACGTATTCCTTCTAAAGGAGAGGAGAAAGGTAAATACACAAAACAATGTAGCCGTTGCAAGGAAGAGGGTCATAGTCGAGTTACTTGTATGGCTCTAATGCGTCACCAGCGGTCGGTAAGGATTTTACCCTTGTCGTTGCACCGGCTACTAGCGACGGGCATCAATGAGTGTTTTAAATTTGTAATTGCGGGGTCTAAGTTTTCCCTAACAATGCTAATCCTAAGGGTGAGCAAGTGGTAGGTATGACCTAGAGTCGTTCTTCAAACCGACTGAATTGAAACTAAGGCGTGGCAGATGAGGGCTTTTAAACTAGTGAAGGGTTTATAAAATAGCGGGGGAGTTTTGGTTTTTCTATTAACTAACTTAGGCAAGTAAATAAATAAAAGAGAAATAAAAGTAAAAGCTAAAGCAGATAAATAAAGATAGTGTTTGCTGAGACTTCGTTAATTAAGTTATGGGATGATGTTTGGAGAAACTATTTTGAAAGATATTAGTTAATTATCATTCTTGAATACTTGTATGTAAACACTAGATTCCCTACTAATTAAAATTCCATTAGCATGTCACACCGGGAGCTAGGTTAAGGTAACATTACAAAGTATTTAGAATAATAAGCAAAATCTTAATTATGGTTTAATAATACTTTCATATGAACGGGAACAAATCTTAAGGTACTAGACATAACTGAATCATAAACGATTCCTCGTCATCCTAACAGATTCGTATATTTAAAAAGTTCATTTATGACTTTAAACTAGCCCTTGCTTAAGACTACCCAATAAATCCCCTAATTATCCACAGCGTTCCTCACTTAAAGTGGTTCCGCCGCTTCAAACCTTGGTCATGTCTTGTCCTACAATAATCCCCCATGTAGCCTTGCGGTTCCATAGTTTCATACCTTTGACAAATTATATTGACCTAGATGACTGACTACCTTTCAATTGGATGTCGTTAAAAAGGTGTTGTAATCACGTTTATTGGTGGAAAGGCGATTAGATTAATTTGAAGTTTAAAAGTCTATTTAGAAAGGTTAACTAAACTAGGTTTCTCATTTTATAAGTTATTCCGTAATATAACTACCTTCGGTCGTTACTCGACTTCCATACATTTGTACTCCACCTTGAAGTGTTTCCCGTACTATATCGAATAACAGTCGAATAGGGGCCATAATATTACTTCGTAATATTGTACCATTTCGTAATATGACTACCTTCGGTCGTTCCTCGACTTCCATACATTTGTACTCCACCTTGAAGTGTTTCTAGTACTATATCGAGTAACAGTCGAATAGAGGCCATCATGTTACTTTACGGTAATTAAGACCGTTTATATTTTACCACTATGATGATCCTAAGGCAACAATCAAACAAGAACATGAAATAAGACGATCAAAGCGATATTACCGATCTTTAATATTTAATTATAAATAATCCCATAATTAATTAACTACATCGCAAGCAAACACAACAAGTATACTACTCTCTAATCATGGCAATAACTAAATCTAGCATAATCAGTATAAACGTTATTAATTAAGATAGATAAGGATTAGAAAGCACCAGGATTAAATACGGGAGAAAGTAGACTTGAATTAATTGACACAATTCCGAGCATACACCAAAGATTACAATGCGTTACACACTTTCCTTCTATTCTAAACAAGCTCCTAAACTAGCCTAAAACTAATTTTTAGTAAGAAAATAGAAAGAAAGTAGAAGCAATATCTTAAGAGAAGTATATTGTTCTAAGAATGGTGTGTGTTGAAATGAAGCCTCATGCCTCCTATTTATAGGTGAAATTCGACTCACGTTAGCAACTTGAGGAACACTTTAGCAAAAGGTGGAAAAGGTGTGGCACAGGTTACACGCAAGTACCAAAAAGCGGAATTGGGATGGGGGGAAGGTGGCCGGCACCGCCACCCTACTGGCCGGTGGCGGCTGGCAGCCTGCCGCCCCGGTTCACCGTCTTTTGCTCCATTTCTTGATTCGTGCGTGTTTTCTTCGTTATGCGTCCGTTTGCGTCGATTCTTTTTTTGTTGGATTCGTTTTTCAAAAGAAAAGACTTTGATGAAAAGAAATCTCAAACATATTTCTCTGTACTTTAGATGTGTCATATGAATCATTTGAATCTTCCGGCGTGCGTAGAATCTTCATTCTTCATCCGTTTTTGCCGATTCTTCTTCTGTTGGATTCGTATTTTGAAAATGAACATCTTGGATAAGAGAAATCTCAGTGGTGGGCACTTTGTTTCTAAATCTTGTTTTGATGCCTTGAATCTTCAATTGTGTTTGGAATCTTCGTTTTTCATCCGTTTTGCTTGATTTTTATCGTGCAAACTTGTTTTGACGTCTCAGCATAATATCACTGATTTGAACCGTATTTGAGTTCAATATGCCAAGAATCATTCCAGAGTGAGAGAGATATCAAGTAAAAACGTGACTTTTTACGCTATAGCAGGCTCCACACGATTAAACAAATGAGCCAAGCTGATCAAGAACCACAACAAGATCCAAGTCAAGGTCAAAATCAAGATCCAAATCAAGATAAAAAAAGGTAAGTTCTCAAAAATAGTCATATAAAAACTAACATATTACATTGTATTATTAATATCATCCTGAAATATTTACTTGTAGAAAACGTCCACATAATCAATGAAAAGCCATATCGAGGATAAAGCTGCAACCTCGTCTCAACCGACTCAGAGTTATCCAAGTGTTCATTTGAGTGACCCTTAAATTATTTGTAATGGAAAACCTATGTTATGTATTAGTTAACTATGTTATTTATGTTTTTATTACAGTGGTTAATTTGAGTCAATAAAATTGCTTGATGTTTACTTTTACATGTTTGAACAATACTAAAACATCTCCATTACATAAGGATTAACGTTACATAATAATTAAATGGACACTAAATAAACAGCTTACATAAGGATTAACAACTTACATAATTTGGCAACCATCCAATCGATTGACACTAGTACAGATCTGCGATTTGGTCACACCAGAAAAGCGTGACTAAAACCATATGGTCACACTCATTTTTTTACCTTATGTGTGACTAAAGGTCGCGCCACCAAAGGGGTCCATACGGTCACACTAGCTGGTTAGTGGCCGTATCCATTTAAAAAAAGTAACCAAAACCATAAAATGTGTGACCATAAGCTCTTTAAAATCAAGTGAAAGTGTATTTTGTGTGACTATTTTCCATCCAATGGTCACTTGAGTTGTATGTTTGTGTGACCATTTGTAACATTTAGTCACACAACAAGTTCTTTATTTTGGGATTTGGTTACATAAATTTAAGCCAAATGTGACCAAAAGTGTTAATAAGTGTGACCATATGATCTTTAAATTAAGGTAAACTTGTATTTTGTGTGACCATATGCTCATTAATGTCAAGTAAAACATGTATTTTGTGTGACTGTTGTCCATCCAATGGCCACTTTATTTTCATATTTGTGTGACGTTTTGTATCATTTAGTCACACAAGGAGTGATTTATTCTGGGATTTGGTCACATAAAATTAAGCCAAAAGTGGCCGTAGGTGGTAATAAGTGTGACCATATGCTCTCTAATGTCAAGTAAACTTATACTTTGTGTGACTATTGTTCATCCAATGGCCACCCTATTTTCATCTTTGTGTGACGTTATGTATCATTTAGTCACACAAGTAGTGATTTATTATGGGATTTGGTCACATAAAATTAAACCAAAAGTGGCCGTAGGTGATAATAAGTGTGACCATATGCTCTGTAATGTCAAGTAAACTTGTATTTTGTGTGACTATTGTCCATCCAATGGCCACTTTATTTTCATGTTTGTGTGACGATTTGTATCATTTAGTCACACAAGTAGTGATTTATTATGGGATTTGGTCATATAAAATTAAACCAAAAGTGGTCGTAGGTGATAATAAGTGTGACCATATGATCTGTAATATCAAGTAAACTTGTATTTTGTGTGACTATTGTCCATCCAATGGCCACTTTATTTTCATGTTTGTGTGACGATTTGTATCATTTAATCACACAAGTACTGATTTATTATGGGATTTGGTCACATAAAATTAAACTAAAAGTGGTCGTAGGTGATAATAAGTGTGACCATATGCTCTGTAATGTCAAGTAAACTTGTATTTTGTGTGACTATTGTCCATCCAATGGCCACTTTATTTTCATGTTTGTGTGACGATTTGTATCATTTAGTCACACAAGGAGTGATTTATTATGGGATTTGGTCACATAAAATTAAACCAAAAGTGGCCGTAGGTGATAATAAGTGTGACCATATGCTCTGTAATGTCAAGTAAACTTGTATTTTGTGTGACTATTGTCCATCCAATGGCCACTTTATTTTCATGGTTGTGTGACGATTTGTATCATTTAGTCACACAAGTAGTGATTTATTATGGGATTTGGTCACATAAAATTAAACCAAAAGTGGCCGTAGGTGATAATAAGTGTGACCATATGCTCACCCAATGGCCACCTGATTTATATTTTGTGTGGCGTTTTGCACTATTCAGTCACACACAACTTATGTAACAAACAGTGGTCAAAGTGTGTGACCATATTACGTGCGTGCATCTTTTAGTCACATATAAAAAATCAAATAGATGTGTAACAATTTGAATTAGTATATATAACACCACAAATAAAAATTAGAATGTACATAATTAATTAATATTGTAAAAGTTGGATCGGAATGTACATGATCAAAATCGACTAATTACTAACATCACAATTGTAACGAATTTTTTACTCTTGATCAGTTTGGTCTTCGCTTGCTTTACCATAGAATCACTAGACACAAAACATATGCGCCTTTTCTTTGATATATCTCGTACAGTTATGTTCTCATCATGATCAGCTGACTTTTGTAGATAAGTAGGTGGTGGTGTTACCTATACAAGAAACAAGGGGGCGCATATGTATCAAAATCTAAATAAAATTTGAAGAACTATATGTATCAGTAGTAAGATATATAAAAATGTGTACTATATATGTACCTCCTCATCAATAATCACTTGATCCTTTGGCCACGCATAATAACCACCTTTTACATCCTTAATTGTTTTGACACCATTGTTTGCATTGTCCAGAATAAAAGCAGCATCCACTAACGATTTATCAACAGACACTTTGTAGCAATCGTTTGGAAGTGTTCTGTTATGAAGCTTCATTTTTTCATTTGACACCCAGACAGTACCCAATGCAATGACGTTTGCCTTCTTTAAGTGCCACAGTTTACACTTGTAAGACTAAAGAAAATGATATAACAACAATTATTACGTGTGTATATATATATATATATATATATATGTATATGTGTGTGTGTGTATATGCATTGTAATTTGATTAAACCGAATAATATATGAACATTTAGGATTACATTACCTCCACCTGCGGTGTTGTTGGAGGCGGATTCTTTTGCGATTCCGACTGTTTTGGTCGTTGGGACGTGTTGTCATCTTGTGAATCTTGCGGCCTGTTTGACTGCTCAACAAATTTATAACAAATTTCCTATATAATACTCGGTAAATATCAAGTATGTAATATGTAAATTATTAAACCACAGTGAGAAATACTGAAATAAAATTAACTCTAATGTTTTAACACTTACACTTGATTCTGTTGGCTTTTCCAAACTTGCAAGTCCATAATTAGACTTGTGAGAGCTGTCATCCTTCCCACAAACAACATCACTTAAGGTAGTATTTCCGCCCTCCTGATCAGGATGGGTAGCTATATCCACGGTAGTAGACGACACCTACAATATAAATTAAGAAATACATTTGTCAGCAACCATGTTATTAAAGAATAAAATGTATGCATAAGTAAAACAATGAAAACCTTTCCTGTAATGCTGGTACTATAGGTGTCAATGCATCCAACCGACTCTTAAGTTCGATAACCATTACCTGTGTATCTGTCACTTGGCTGGACAACGTCGACACTAATTTATCTTTGTCTTCATATTTATGTTTCTCAGCTGCAAGTTGCGATTCAAGTGCTTTGAATCTCGCATCATCGTATTCTTTTCTGTTTCGGGGTAGATTAAAATACGTCTTGACTGTCACTCCGCCTCCCACTCCTCTGGCATATCCAGATTTTTCGAGACCAAGCATCTTTGTCAATCCGTCGCCATTGTCAACCTTTAAGGTTCCAGCTTTGATCTGCTCCTCAGCGGCTTCCTGCAGTAAAGATTTCATCAGGCAATTAATGTGTTTAATGCAAAACAAACATGAATTTATAAATGGAAAACTTCATGTCAAAATGCTTACTACTGCATTTGCCTTTTCTTTGGTTATGTTGTCTCGAAATACCCCTTCTTTGTTTACCCTTCCTTTCACCCACAACAGAGCACGTGGGGGTTCTTCATGTTGTTCAATAACTTTATCTTCGATCTTATAATCATCAAATACACATGCATGTAAAGTTAAACCAATTAATATATTAACTTAGACAATAAAAAACAGAAACAAATTACATTTAAGACTTATTATATATACATGTAGTAATTAGAAACAAACATTCGCTTTGTAAATGTAAGTACCATTTTCTTTTTCACATATGTGTATCCACCACGTCCCATTGTATGCGGATAAAGAGACTTGGAGCGCGCCTCTTTTGCTGCACGTGACTTGCGCTTAGTTACAGAAGAACAAAATGATAATTAATTAGTTTAATTTAGGCATAAATTTGCAAACTCAAAGCATATGAAAGCTATATTATGTATGGAGTTAAATATAAATGACCATCACTAACCTGGTAATTTTCCGTGCTCGTATACTCTACGAATGCGTCCCATTCCGCAGATTTGACAATTGAACTGTATTTAAATGGGATTTCTTTTAGATTTGCAGGTGTGTGTAGGTTAGGCAGGATGTACTTGTCCCTCAATTTACTTCTGAAAGTCCGTAGATGCCCACCTAGACGATACATTATTTTCCCTTTGTATGTCTCCTCAAGGACAAAATATCGCTGCAATATTAGAATACTCAAGTGGATCAGAAACTGAAACTATAATTGTAACAAAACATCTTTATCTAATTAGGTTACCACGATCAATATACTAGATAGCAAACAGATTACATATACTAGATGTATATATATATATATATATGTATATGTATATATATATATATATATATATACACACACAATGTATTCTCAACATTCACGAGTCTGTTTAACAGTAATCTAATGTGGTTTTTTAACATTAACAAATTAATTAAATATATGTACTTGCATATATAATATGTATCTATAGTGTATTCTCAATATTAATTTTTTGATAAATTATAAAGGAAACTAAAGGGATCTGATCAGTGTTTAAAACTTGCCGTGATTTCATCCCAAAGTTTTGCTCTTGATTCTGGATCGACCTTCTTCCATGTAAGAATCTTTAAGCCTATATGCTCACGCACCATGTCTCCCAAGAAACTTGCAAACACTGCGCTGTTATCCCCTGTGAGCCTGCCCATTGAATCGAAGGCTACATTGAGTTTTGATGCACCGGGTTTGTTAAACTTGTTGCGAAACTTAGCTAGCCTTGTGATGCCCCTTGGAGGAACTATTTTGATTGTTGAATCGGTGTTTTCACGGGCATCATGTTCTTCATCAGAAGATGAATCATACTCCTCTGATTCATACCTCTCATCTTCGTCGTTGCCATGATAAACATTATCGGCTGCTTTATCCATGAATCTTTAGTTGTTTAGCAGAGAGTAGTAAAAGATAATGTTTTGGTTAGTGTTTAATTTAGAGCGGAATAATTGTGTAAAAACAGATTAATGATTGTTTGAGTTGTGGTTTGTAGGCATTAACTGTAATTATCGAATTTTTAGGAAGGTAAATGGTCACGACTAATTTAAAAAAATTCGCTAATTTTAAATTTAAAATTTTTCAGCCACAAATTTGGCTCCAAAAAAAAACAAAGAAAAGCAATAAACTTGTTCTACTGTTTTATATTTATTTTACGAAATATAACAAAAGTGATTCATATAGATTAGTGGTAAAGGTGGTGGATAAAGTTGTCTGCTGGTCGCGTGTTGAAGTCTTGCATGTTTCCTTTTTTTTGTGTGTAATATCATCCTGTTTGTTGCACTTCATAGCCCAATACACACTCTGATACAATCAGTTTTGATTTCAAACCAACGAATTCAAATCAACATACACACGAATTTGATACAACCAGTTTTGAATTTAAATTGAGCAGCAAAATAAATAACAAATTGCACCAACAAACACACGAATTCAAATCAACATATATATATATATATATATATATATATATATATTTAGCAGAAAAAAATATGTACATAATTAACAAATTAAATTGTACCAAGTAACTACCTAATTTTAATTCTAATCCCAAATGGCTACAAACTTGAGGTAACACGCGTATCACAAACAAACGTTACAACTAAACAGCCATTCACGCCTATTCAACCACGCATCGATTAATCTAACCCTGTTGGATGCATGGTGGTGTGTACAACTAAGGCAGACAGGAAATTCCCTGTGGGTTAATCGCGCGTGATCAGACAGCAGTCTACTAACATTGGTCACGCTTTCTACCACACCCCTACGACTTGCTGCCTTTGTGTATTGGTCTTTCAGGAGACGCCTTGCTTCTGCTATACTTTCTCCACCTTCTGCCATCAGCATCATACCAAGGACAAGTGTAGCATCACTTTGTCCCAACTTCGCTGCCTGCTGCAGCATTCCCTTTCCAGCCGCCTCATCGCCAAGATAAAACACCTTCACCTGATTAGCACACAAAACAAACATAAATATGTATCTAACAGAGTACCATGCATCAAAAAATTAAATTGATTGTAAGATAAGACGTACCACTCCATCTCTAAACAACATGTTCTGGTTTCCCTTTTCCCTCAATTGTGCTAGCAGCTCAAACTTAAGAAAGTGAAACCTAAGTGAAAAGATGGAGTCAACTTCCATCCTCAGATACACCTCATCATTTTCCCCTGCTCGTGCAAAGGCTTTGCAACTATAATGTAGGTAATCAGGAAACCAAAGTAAATCCCTCATAAATGGTAATTTCTTAAAAACTAAATTTTAAGATTGGATACAATTTAAATCTGATGAGCCCTATTAGATGCGATACGGTTATTTAAAATTCTACTTAATGAATTGCTAAAATAGGCAAACGCAGTGTTATTTAAGTTGAATCTATAATGTGAACTACGGTTTGTAAACTTACATCGTCTTGCACTTGAAAAGGTCGATTGCACTCGAAGCCCCCAAATGCGCTAATATCTTTGCGATCACTTCGTCCGGGAGATCAAATAGCGACAACCCGTGTTCCTTGCTTAGCCGGCGTTTCTTTGCAAGTTGGAATTCCATGATTTTGATCTTGCTTGTAGTTTTGGTTATGCTCTGTTTCAAGTTTTTTGGAAGTTGGTGCACCGGGAACTGAAACGCCTGGTGATGATGCGTAATGACCACAGGCCGCCATTTTTGGTCTAATAGTCAATTACGGAAATACCCTAAAAAATAATAGGCTTCTTATTCTTTTAGTAAGGGTATTTATGTCAATAACACGTTTATTGTATATATTTAGACGTCTACATATATGGTAACAAGATAATTTATTTTTATACTTGATACAAAACTTAGGATAAGTGTTATAGTTCAATAAATGGTGAAATTAAACTTAGGATCAGTTGTATGATTCAATAAATGATGAAATAATTATATCCTAAGTTTAATAGTGGCGTCTGTGATATTGGTAATATCATATATCATATATTTCATTATTAAACTTAGGATCAGTTGTATGATTCAATAAATGATGAAATAATTATATCCTAAGTTTAATAGTGGCGTCTGTGATATTGGTAATATCATATATCATATATTTCATTATTAAACTTAGGATCAGTTGTATGATTCAATAAATGATGAAATAATTATATCCTAAGTTTAATAGTGGCGTCTGTGATATTGGTAATATCATATATCATATATTTCATTATTAAACTTAGGATTAGTTGTATGATTCAATAAATGATGAAATAATTATATCCTAAGTTTAATAGTGGCGTCTGTGATATTGGTAATATCATATATCATATATTTCATTATTAAACTTAGGATTAGTTGTATGATTCAATAAATGATGAAATAATTATATCCTAAGTTTAATAGTGGCGTCTGTGATATTGGTAATATCATATATCATATATTTCATTATTAAACTTAGGATCAGTTGTATGATTCAATGAAACTAAAATAAAAAAAAACCTGCATCAGCCTAGATTCGAACACAGGTTTACATGGTAGCCGTCATATACCTTCACTCAACACACTGAAACCACTCAAGCACAAGTTCTTTTTGTTAATATTTATGTAAAGTATTCATTTTAAAGTGTTTGAAGGTGATCAGTTTTCTATAATTCCCCTAATTTACTCAATTAAAACCCTAATTATTTACAAAACAACACTCCGTATACAACTAAACTAAGATTCAAACCCTCCAATGGACAAGTCTTGGATGGGAACAAGTAGGATGAACAAACGTTATATAGATGGAGTAAAATCATTTATTGATTACGCGGTAGGCAACTTGGAGAAGACGACTAACATCGACCCTCTAGTAAATAAACATGTTCAGATCCCATGTCCATGTACCAAATGTTTAAATCATGTAGTGCGTACAGTGGAGGAAGTGTATTTCCATTTATTCAGTAATGGCATTGATATAAGCTATGTTGGGATTTGAAGTTTACTACAACTGTTGGTGAAAAGCTTACAAGACATTAACACTGTTAGTGTTAATGTTACCACTGTCTTCAGAAGATTAACACTGTTATTGAAGATTTAAGGAAGACAAAGAGTTATCACTGTTAGTAGTAAAGTGTTATAACTGTTAGCTTGTTTTACAACAGTTAGCATTGTTTATAGTTTTTGTAATTAGCCGAGTCTAAGTGTTCAAGTAGTTAACACTGTTTGATAGAAACTACTACTGTTAGTATGTTTCTGGTTGTTAGCACTGTTTATGTTTATAACAGGTCGGCTAGATAAGTTTGAGTTGTTATGGAAGTTATCTTGTTTCTATAATTGTAGGAGATTGTAAATAGGACTCTATGCATTATAAATAGAGATCCTAATACCTAGAATATGTACGTACGATAGAACTCAATTAGCTTCAAGGTGTAAACCCTAATACAGCCGTGTATTCGTATTATTAATCATTAATAATATTGAAGCTTTTGGTGATAATTCGTGTTCTTCAAATAACCAGTATTCTGCAAGTATTATTATTCTTGGTTGTTATTAAGTCTTATTCCGCAATTCTTAATAATATCTCAAAACCTTTACTGAAGATCTATAAGGGATTAACAAGTGGTATCAGAGCTGTAGGAAAAAGTTTTGAAATCAAGAAGATTTGGGAATACTGTTAAATTGAAGATCAAGTTTTAGAGAATATTCAAAGTTATTCAAGATGTCTTCAGAATCTAGTGACACGATCCAGGTTACTAAGATTCCCATGCTCAAACCTGATGAGTTTGAACTATGGAAAAACAGAATCAAGCAGTACATGTTGCTTACAGATTACATGATGTGGGATGTAGTCGTAAATGGTCCAAGGTATACAGTGAATGCTGATGGTGTAAGACAGCCTAGAGCAACACCATCAACTGAACAAGAGAGGAAAGAAAGAGCTACGGAATGGAAAGCTCTTAGTACTCTATTGTTGTCCATTCCCAATGAGTATCAAAGTAGATTCGAGAACTGTGAAGATGCCAAGGTACTTATGGAAGCAATTGAGAAGAGATTTGGAGGTAATGCCAACACAAAGAAAAACAAAAGATCTCTTCTCACACAACAGTATGAGAATTTCACTGGTGCTAAAACTGAGACTCTAACTCAGATTTTTGATAGATTTTCTAAGCTAGTTGGTGAGTTAGAAAATCATAAGGTGAAGATAGATAAAGATGATCTTAATGCAAAGTTTCTAAGATCGTTGGGTGATGACTAGACAATGTATACAGTTGGTTTGAGGCAGAGTGAGGACTTGGATGAAAAGGAATTGGAAGATATATATAATAACTTGAGAAATTCTGAACCTGAGGTTGAGAAAAGGAAGCAAGCTGGAGGTTATACAACTAATGCTGCCTTTGCATCAATAAGTACTACTCAGATTGAGAATAATCAATCTGGAAGTGCTTATGCAGCTGAAGTTTCTAATGATCAAGCTATTGAGTCATTCTTTGCTCATCAGAATGCATCTCTGAAGTATGAAGATGTAGAACAGTTGAATCCTGATGATCTAGAGGAGATGGATATCAAGTGGCAGTTGGCTATGATCACTCTTAGATATAGGAAGTTCATGCATAGGACTGGAAGACAAGGATACACCAATATCAGGAATGAAGGTATTGGGTTTGATAAATCAAAAGTAGAGTGCTATAACTGTCATAAGTTAGGACACTTTGCTAGAGAATGCAGAGCTCCAAGAGCTGAGCAGAATGGGCAAAGGACTGGAAATTCAAATGGGCTACATAAAATATTAGTGCAGATCTAAGGAAGTAATTCAAATGCCATGGTATCTTTGGATGGACCTGGAATTGATTGGAGTGATCAGGAGGAGCTCATTACAAATCACTGTCACATGGCCATTGCTGAGATTGACAAGAAGGATGACATTCCTTATGAGGTACAATCTAAATTGTGTTCTAATGTGTGTAAAAAGACTGTTAAACACTATAGAGAACATAATATTAGAGTCTGTGATGAATTAAAACAATGGGAGATTAAAAGTAAACAATACATTGCATCCATTGAAAACTTAGAAAAACAGATTAAGGCCTTTGATTCAGTTGTCACTCAGTATAAATATGATCTGGAATATGCTAGATGGGAGAGAGATTCTGCTAAAGAAAAGGTAGAAGAGATAAATAAGAAACTTACTGAGGTAACATGTGAGAAAGAGGGAATGAAAATAAAGGTGCAAGAATTTAAGCATATTTCAGATAAGGCTGTTAGGATGTTTAATGATCAATTGACTGGAAAGCATATAAAAGGCTTAGGATATAACAAAACTCCACCACCTTATAACCAAGTTTACTTTCCTCCTAAAAGTGATTTAGATATAAATAAGTTAAAAGAAGGAATGTCAGATGAGGTTAAACAGGTTGATCCAGTCAAGAAGTTAGCAGAAGATGAGTTGTTTAATAAGGTTGAGATAAGAGAGTGGACTGATGAGGATGAAAGTGAGGAGAGTGATAGATCTGGGTCAGAATCTGATTCATCTAAATCTGAGACATCAAGTCAAAATAGGAAGAAGTCAATTACTGGTCTAGTTTCTGATTTATATAGTGAGAAATTAGAAGAGGGTAAAAGACTGTTTAGGGAAAAACAAGCCTTAGAACATGAAAGAACCACACCTAACAACCATAGGAATATTCAAAGGAATGTTAGGAATGCAGTTAAATCGGTTGATTCTTTGTGTAATAAATCTGTGATGAATAACTGTGAAAATTGCAAATGTAAAGCTAGCTCTTCTCAACCACAAAATTTTCAAAAACCAATTCCCAGAGGTAATCAAAGAAATTGGAATCAAATGGTAACTCAAAAACTGGGAAAGAATATAACAGTGGTTAGAGAACAGCTATGCCTTATATGTGGCAGGAATAATCATCTTCAACATGACTGTTTTCATAATCCAATGAATATTCAAAACAATGTGAACCAGCCATGGACATCAGCTAATATGATTAATAAACAAAATTTTAAATCTAAAGTTAATCATAATGCTAATGTCAGAAAGATGTATTATAAGGCAAATCAAGCTAGGGCTGCTGCAAAGTTTTCTACTGCAGGAACTAAAGTTACAGATTTAGCCAACAGTCATAAGACTGAAACAGTGGAAAAAGTGAATAATGTAAACAGTGGTAAACCATTTAAAACTGTTAGAACTGTTAAGCCTTCAGTTACCACTGGTAGAGTAAATAACACTGTAAGGAATACTAATAGTGTTAATTATTCTAACACTGCTAGACATAATAACAGTTTTAATAAGTTTAACATTGTTAGGCATTATAACTATGGTCCTTCAGTTAACTCTGTTAGATCAAAACCCACTGTTCGATCTAAAATTAGTTGGATTTGGACACCTTTTCAATCTAATCCACATAGAGGTCCAAGATCCAACAATGTATCAAAATCAATGATCTTCAAGAAAGTTGATTATATTGATGCATATGGGAAACCCAAAGCCAAATTGTTGGGTTCCCAAGAGAAATTAACTTTTCTTATTGTTTGTATATGTGCAGGGCAAGCCAAGAAGCTTATGGTATATTGACAGTGGTTGCTCTAGCCACATGACTGGTGACAAGAAGAGACTGCAGAATTTCAAGCCATTTGATGGAGGATATGTTGCATTTGGAAACAACAATGGCAAGATTACAGGAAAGGGAACCATCAAGAGTGATAAGATAAGCTTTGATAATGTTTACTATGTGGAACAATTAAGGTATAACTTGCTAAGTGTAAGTCAAATCACAGATAAAAAGAACCCAGTTCACTTTACTGACACTGAATGCTTTATTCTGTCTAAGGAATTTAAAATACCTGAAAACATGATTTTAATGCGAATTCCTAGAACAGATAATGTATATAAGTGTGACTTAGCAAGTATGATTCCTCAAAATTCATTATCTTGTCTTAGTTCAAAAGCTTCTGTTACTGAGTCTGAGCTATGGCATAGAAGATTTTGTCACATGAATTTTAAAACTATCAATAAACTTGTGAAACATAAACTTGTAAGAGGTTTACCAGATAAGTTTTATGCATGTGATGAACATTGTGTTGCCTGTCAAAAGGGAAAACAACACAAAACTTCTTTTAAGACCAAAGCTGTGAACTCAAATTGCTCTCCTTTACAGTTATTACATATGGATTTATTTGGTCCAACCAATGTGAGTAGTATAGGGAAAAAGTCATACTGTTTAGTGGTCATTGATGATTATAGCAGATTTTGTTGGGTATTTTTTCTTAGGACCAAGGATGAAACAGGTGACATACTTAGGTCATTCATTACTAAGATAGAAAACCAAACTAATCTAAAGGTTAAAATCATTAGGAGTGACAATGGGACAGAATTTAAAAATCATGAGATGGATAAGTTCTGTGAATTAAAAGGTATATAAAGACAGTTTAGTGCACCTAGGACTCCTCAACAGAATGGAGTAGCAGAAAGGAGAAATAGGACACTAATTGAGGCTTCTAGGACTATGTTAGCTGATGCTAAGTTACATGTGTCTTTTTGGGCAGAAGCAATCAGTACTGCTTGTTATGCTCAGAACAGGATAATAATAGTGAAACCTCATAACAAGACACCCTATGAATTGTTCTTTAAAAGAAAACCATTGGTTAGCTTTTTAAAACACTTTGGATGTCCTTGTACTTTTTAAATACCAGAGACCACTTAGGAAAGTTTGAGAGCAAGGTAGATGAAGGACTGTTTGTTGGATACTCTACACAAATGAAAGCATATAGAGTGTTCAATCAGAGAACCAGGGTCATAGAGGAAACAATGAATGTAACTTTTAATGAACATACACCAAATGTTCAAGGCAAAGGTTCTGAGTCTTTGTTTGATATTGATGCACTAACCCATTCTTTTAGCTATCCAGATGTTTCTGTTAGTGCAGGTTCTAATGCAGGTACATGTTCATCTAGTGTAAATGGGACTCATCAGCCTCCAATTAAGCATGCTTTGTTTCCCATTTGGTCACCTGATCCCCCTGAAGTATTTCAATCAACTTCAGATCAAAGTTCAAACTTAGAAAAGGGTGAGAAGGATCAAGAAATGCCTCCCTTGGAAGAAGATGAAGTGTTCTCCACGACAATCACTGATTTGGAGAAGACAATCAATGATAAGTCTTCTAAACATATTGTTGATACCATTACAAAAGATGTGAGAAGAGTTCTGGCAAATGATTTTGGAGATATGACAACATCTAGGCAAGAGCAGTTAAATTATTTTGATAACATGAGTTCAACACCATTATCTAAACGAATCTCCAGGCTTGTGTCAACTGAATCCAGTCCACAATGGAATTATACAAATTTGGAATCTGAGATTCAAGTAACTCCTACTTCTCATTACAATGTTCATAGAGATCATCCTCTTGAAAATGTAATTGGGAATATTGATTCATCTGTGTTAACAAGGAAACAGATACAAGACAATGAAGAAACAATCAATACTTCTTTGTTTGCTTGTTTTATGTCCCAAGTTGAACCCAAGAAGATTACTGAAGCATTGAAGCATCCAAGCTGGATTGAGGCAATGCAGGAGGAGTTACTTCAGTTTAAGATTCAAGATGTATGGATTTTGACTGATCTGCCAAAAGGAAAAAGGGCAATTGGCACAAGATGGGTTTACATAAACAAGAGAGATGAAAGAGGAATAGTGGTTAAGAATAAAGCAAGGCTAGTAGCACAGGGATACACTCAAGAGGAAGGGATTGACTATGATGATGTGTTTGCCCCTGTTGCTAGAATTGAGGCTATCAGATTGTTTCTAGCCTTTGCCACTTATAAAGGATTTAAGGTTTATCAGATGGATGTTAAAACTGCTTTTCTGCATGGTAAGATTGATGATGAGGTATATGTATGTCAACCACCAGGGTTTGAAGATCCAGAATATCCTGATAAAGTATGGAAACTGAAAAAGGCTCTTTATGGCCTACACCAAGCACCTAGGCTTTGGTATGATACTTTGTCAGTTTATTTGTTGGAAAGTGGATTCAAAAGAGGTACTATAGACAAGACTTTGTTTATCAAAAGAGTTAAGAATGATATCCTACTAGTTCAAGTCTATGTAGATGATATTATTTTTGGTTCTACAAAGGACAATCTGTGTAAAGAATTTGAGGAAACTATGCATAACAGATTTAGCATGAGTTCCATGGGGGAATTAAATTTCTTCTTAGGTTTACAAGTGCAGCAGAAGGAAGATGGGATCTTCATTCATCAAGAAAAGTATGTGAAAGATATTTTGAAGAGATTTGGTTATGTTGATGCTAAGGTTGCAAGCACACCTATGGAAGCCCACAAGCCATTATCTGCAGATCTTGAGGGGGAGGAAGTGGATGTACATCTGTACAGGTCAATGATAGGGTCTTTAATGTATCTAACTTCTTCCAGGCCAGATATTATGTTTGATGTGTGTCTCTATGCAAGATTTCAGACATGTCCAAAGCAATCACATCTGTATGCTGTTAAGAGAATTTTTAGATACTTAAAGGGTCAACCTGATTTAGGCCTTTGGTATCCAAAAAGTTCTTCTTTTGATCTATTAGCATATTCAGACAGTGATTACGGGGGAGCAAGTATGGACAGAAAGTCAACATCAGGAGGTTGTCAATTTTTAGGAGAAAGGTTGATTTCATGGCAATGTAAGAAACAAATGACTGTATCAACATCCACTGCTGAAGCTGAGTATGTAGTTGCTGCAAATTGTTGTGCTCAAGTCTTGTGGATTCAGAATCAAATGCTTGATTACGGTTTAACTTTCTTAAACACTCCTATTTTTATTGATAATACTTCTGCTATCAGTATCATTAATAATCCTGTTAAACATTCTAAGACTAAGCATATAGAGATTCGGTATCATTTTATAAGAGATTGTAATGAAAAGCGACTTATTCAAATTATAAAAGTCCATACTGATAATCAACTTGCAGATTTGTTCACCAAAGCTTTTGATGTGAGTCGATTTACATACTTGGTCACCAGTATTGGTCTGATTAATCTTCTTAAATCGTTTTTTCATACATATTTTGTACATTATCTCTGTAATGCTTAAGGATTAGATACTGATAGATGTAATTGATAATAACAGTGTTAATCATAAATGTTTTGAGTCTTCTCAACTGATTATCACTGTTACTATTAAATTATCACTGTATATGTAAACTTTGTTTTCACTGTTAGTTTATTTTTATCACTGTTTTTTTTTAAAATTAACCCTTTGCAGGTTATCACTGTCAGTTAAACGGCCATCACTGTTAGTATATCAGTTTCCACTGTTTATACTATTCAGTAATAATTGTTCATTATGGTGTTAATTTGATTTCTTTTGGAAATTACTTGGTTTTCACTATGGTGTTAATTAAGATACTAGTGTTGAGTTATAATTCCTTTGGTCAGGGGTTATTTCCATTAACTAGTTATCACTGTTAGTATTATTAACAGTAAGTGTTCAACTTAACCACTGTTAATTTAACTCTCAGTTTCCACTGTTTTAAAATGGTTTCCACTGTTGATGTTAAATTTGGGAATTTTGTTTTGAAATTAGGTTTTTAAACCTAACAGTATATATACGTCAAACACTTGCACTTTTTCATTACGCCTTCATCATCACTGCTATTGTTTTCCTTGCTAACCACTGCTTTCTCAATTTTGTTCCTTTTTGAATTTCAATCATGGCTTCTTCTTCTTCATCTAAAACTCAATTACCAATTGGCAAAGATCATAATATGATCGCTTTCTTAGTTAAACCCATTCAGGCCAATGATTATGTTGAAATCATTGATTTCTTGCGCGCTTCACATATTTTCAATGCATTAACCATTATTCCTCGTATATCACATGACCACATCAATGACTTCTGGGTTAATGCTACAATAGAGGAAGAAGCGGGAATTCAAAGAATTGTATCAACAGTTGCAGAGCAACGAGTGGTGGTTACAGAGGCTTCTTTACATTCTTCTCTTCGTCTTGAAGATGAAGGAGGTATTACTTCACTTTCTGATGATGTTTTATACACCAACTTAAGCGCAATGGGATATGAGGGTACTTTGGGTGGTTTTGTTTTTCAAAAAACCTTATTTTCCTTTCAATGGAGATTTTTGATACATACATTATTACACTGTTTATCTTCTAAACGATCATCTTTTGAACAATTCAGTAGTAATGTAGGGTATGCATTAGTCTGTTTAGCTTCTGGTCAAAGATTTAATTTTTCAAATTTTATTTTTGCTGGTATGCTAAGAAATATAAATCAACCAAAGCTTAAGTTTTTGATGTATCCAAGGTTTGTGCAATTATTTTTAAATGAACAAATTGCTCAATTGCCTGCTTTGGATAGAGTTATTGGTATCTCTTATTTAAAACCAAAAGTTTTTGTTAATATGAAGAGAGATACTTCAATAAAAGGTATTAAGTTTTCTGGGAGGGTTACAGCTTTGTTTCCAACAATGCTTCCTGCACCTTCCACCACAGCTCCAGAACAACCAACTGAAGCTGAACCAGTTGCTGAGAGAATGGAACAACCCATTCATTCTCAACCAACAGTGGCTGGGGGTACCACTAGAAAACAAGGGACCAATCTAGCTACCTATCATAGACATGCCAAAAGGCCTAGAAAACAGGTGTTTGAGGCTCATGCTGCTCAATCATCTCAGTCACATGACAGTGGTCATTAACAGCATGTAGTCAATAAGGAGCAGAGAGACCATTCTGTGAGGGCTGCTTCTACTGCTACTAGCCCACTGGCAGAGCAGGACAGAAGTAACATAAATAAGACCCAATCAGAGGCAACACCAGAACATGATTCTACTCCAGTAGATGATTTTGGTGGTCCCAGTACCAAGAACAGAGGGGAATCTGATGATCATACTTGGTATGATGCAGATTTTGCTATACATGTCAATGATTCACCTAGGGAGTCACATTCTGATGGTGATGAGGCTAGAACTAACTTGGAATTAACGAAAATGATTGATTATGTTTGGGAAAAGTTCAAGGCAGAAAAGAAAAAGAATAGAGAAAAAGATGTTCGAATAGCAGAATTGGAAGAACGAGTTAGTTCATTGGAAAAAATTGTGGTTAAAGTTTTAAAGGAAGGTAAAGGGTATGTTGTGCTTGAAGGTGAGACCCCAAGAGATGCTTTCAAAACGGGGGAGATGATTTGGAGTAATAAGGGTGATAAGAAGAGTTCAGGAAATGTGCATGTTGATGATTTGGGTGATGTTTTCAAGAATAAAGGTGATCAATCTACTTCTGAGCAGGCTGATGATTTTTGGAATGTTGGTGATAATCATGATAATGATGATCAGAATAAAGTACCAACTAGTTCTAATTCTGAACAAATTGATGAGGAAATTGAGATGGAAACACCAACATCTCATAAGACTGAGACTGTGAAAGACAAATCTGAAGATAAAAAGAACCCAGATGATAAAGAGCTGGAGAAAGAGAAAAAGATTGCATCTAAAAGACAGAAATCAATTCCTGTGTTTTCTGTTAAAGCAAAGAAACTCAAGTCTGCAACTTTACCACCTGTTTCAATAAGAGAACCCTCTGCAGCTTCAGATAAAAAGAAAGATTTGCCTAAGATTGATCCAAAAGATAAAGGAAAAGGTATCTTGGAAGAAGAACCAAAGAAGAAAAAGTTTAAGCAAGTGCCAATTGAAGCAACTATTCATGATGAGGAGTATGCTAGGAGATTACAAGCAGAGTTTGATGCTGCTGTTTTAAGACAAGGATTGATAAAGGTTGAAGTGTCTCCTGGTGAATGGGTTATGATGACAAAAGAACAAGTTAAAGAATGGGATGAGCAGAATCTAAGAGAACAAAAAGAAGATGATATTGAATTTTTAGTTGATCAGGTTAAAAGAAAGAAGGCAGAAGAAGCTAGAAAGAAAAGGGCTTCTAAACCTCCTACAAGAGCTCAGCAGAGAAAGAATTTGATTGTAAAGCTAAAAGGAGGATATATTCCTACTTCTAGGCTTAATGCTATGTCTCTTGAGACTCTGCAAGGTATTTGGGATAGAGATACATTTATAAATCTAGAAGCACAGAAGAGAGCAGAAGCTGAACTGAAATTAAAGAAAAAGGTAGAGAAAGTAAAGAAAAAGCAAGAAAAGATTGAGAAGGAGTTGGCTCAAGAGGAAGAATGGAAAAGGAAAAGGGCAGAGATCAAGGAAAAGTTGAGACAGGAATATGCATCAATTACTGATTTACCAAGAAAACAAGTTGATCTAAAAGATGTTATTATGGTGGAACCACTTCAAGTACAAATTCCAACTGATGATTTGCCAGGTATTATTGATTGGTCAATAGAGAAGTTTACCATTCCTGTCAAGTGTGAAAGGATAAGGATTGAAAGAGCTGATGGAAGCTTATCATTTTGGAGATCTTTCAAAGATCTGATTAAGGTGATACAAAGAGTAGATTTGGTGTGATTGTATGGAATAGGAACTGAAAAGGACTTGAATTCAAAAAGGTTTGAAAGTGTTATGGAATTGGGTACATGGAAGTGTATCAGTATGATGTTTGAACCTGAGAAGTTTATTTTTGAGTTCAACACATTTCAACAGGTCAAGAAGTGGGTTTATTATAATAATCCAGGTGTGCATCAGGTGATTATGGAAGATGGTATAATGATGTGGATGCTGACAGATAGAGAATATGATATGAATCTGAGTTTGTTGAGAAGTTTGAGGCGTGCTAAATTGTCTGTTTCATTTAACAATGATGTGGCAGAAAATTAAGTATATATGATTTTGAATCAGATTCATAAGAAGGAAGAGTATGAGAGAAGACAGAGAGAAAAGCAATAAGTATTTTGAAAGCATCTGCAAGAGCTCAAAGTGAAGAATCAAGAGAAACTTAATACTGTGAGATACATATTAAGTTTAGGGGGAGATTGTTGGGATTTTAAGTTTACTACAACTGTTGGTGAAAAGCTTACAAGGCATTAACACTGTTAGTGTTAACGTTACCACTGTCTTCAGAAGATTAACACTGTTATTGAAGATTTAAGGAAGACAAAGAGTTATCACTGTTAGTAGTAAAGTGTTATAACTGTTAGCTTGTTTTACAACAGTTAGCACTGTTTATAGTTTTTGTAATTAGCCGAGTCTAAGTGTTCAAGTAGTTAACACTGTTTGATAGAAACTCCTACTGTTAGTATGTTTGTGGTTGTTAGCACTGTTTATGTTTATAACAGGTCAGCTAGATAAGTTTGAGTTGTTATGGAAGTTATCTTGTTTCCATAATTGTAGGAGATTGTAAATAGGACTCTATGCATTATAAATAGAGATCCTAATACCTAGAATATGTACGTACGATAGAACTCAATTAGCTTCAAGGTGTAAACCCTAATACAGCCGTGTATTCGTATTATTAATCATTAATAATATTCAAGCTTTTGGTGATAATTCGTGTTCTTCAAATAATCAGTATTCTGCAAGTATTATTATTCTTGGTTGTTATTAAGTCTTATTCCGCAATTCTTAATAATATCTCAAAACCTTTACTGAAGATCTATAAGGGATTAACAAGCTACACAAAGTGGACTAAACATGGAGAAAAGGATGATTCATCATCTAGTGCCGTGGAACATCATCACAATGGTGCAACAGATTTTGTTGACACCCAGCAAATGGATTCTGATACAGACATTGCAACAGATGCCCCAGAAACAGTTGAAATGGTTATTGCTGCAAACGATAACTTTGATGATGAGGATCCGGATGACCAACTCAAGTTTCATGAATTACTTTCAGATGCAGAGAAGCCGCTTTACAAAGGATGTCCGTTCATAAAGTTGTCAGCAATTGTTCAACTACTAAACTTGAAAAGTAAGTATGGTTGTTCTGATAAGTTCTTTACTGAACTACTGGGATTGTTAAAAAAGATGCTACCTGATGATAATGAACTGCCGGAAAAAACTTACCAGGCAATTTTTTTTTTTAAATTAATGGGGTCAGGATACCAAAAGATAGATGTATGTATAAACAATTGCCTTCTTTACTGGAAAGACGATGAGGAATCGACTGTGTGTAGAACTTGTGGGACATCAAGGTGGAAGCTGGATCAGAAGACAAATAAAGTGAAAGATAAAATTCCAGCAAAGGTAATGTGGTATTTTCCAATAATACCAAGATTGAAACGACTCTTTAGGATAGAAAATATTGCCGAAGAATTAAGATGGCACGCGACTAGGAGGGAAACAGATGGTGTGTTACGTCACCCTGCAGATTCATAGGCATGGCGTACCATAGATACAAAATTTCCTGAAATTGCAAAAGATCCAAGAAATCTAAGGCTAGGAATATCGGCTGATGGGGTTGACGTCAATAGAGGAAATAGGCATCACAGTGTGTGGCCAGTTTTAACTGTAGTTTACAACATTACTCCATGGTTGTGTATGAAAAGAAAGTTTATATCGCTTTCTGTGTTGATCCCTGGATACCCGGGAAATGATATCGATGTTTTTTTTGAACCGTTGGTTGATGATCTGCAAACCTTATTCGAGAAAGGGGTTGACACATATGATTCTTCCACAAAAGAAGTCTTTAATCTACGTGCGGTTGTGTTATGGACAATAAATGATTACCCTACACTCGGTACTTTATGTGGCTGCCCAACCAGTGGATACAAAGGTTGTATAGTATGTGGGAAACAAACAGATTGTGTTAGACTTCCTGCGTCATCCAAGCAGAGTTATGTTGGTCACAGAAGATATCTACCATATACACACGCGTTCAGAAAGCAAAGGAAGGCGTTCAATGGACAAAAAGAATTCCTCCCATCTCCAATTCCAATGACTGGGGAAGAAATATACAACGAGGTCAAACATATTGAAAATAAGTAGGGAAGGGTAAACCGACCAAACAATAAGGCATCAGGAAACCAGAAAGATGCGAGAGGCATAGGTGGGAAGAAACAAAATCACAAAGGGAAAAGAGGAACTCAAGATGGTAGTTCAAGCCAGATAGATCAAGGTGATGCGTACTGGAAGAATTCAACATTTGGTATCGAAAGCTTAAGTATTGGAGGCATAATGAAGTTAACCATTGTATTGATTTCATGCATATAGAAAAGAATGTTGGTGAGAGTCTAGTCGGAACTTTGCTAAATGTTCCAGGAAAGACGAAAGATGGAGAAAATGCTCGATTGGATCTGAAAGAGTTGGGGATAGATAAACCAGAGTTGTTTGCTAGGAAAGAAGGAGACAAAACAATACTACCTGCAGCAGGTTACACATTAACGAATGCCGAGAAAGACATCTTTTGTGAAACGTTATACAACATCAGAGTACCTCAAGGCTATTGTTCAAATTTCTCATCTTTAGTCAGCCTAAAAGACAGGAAGCTCATCGGCCTTAAATCACATGACTATCACATGCTAATGCAAGAGTTTTTGCCCATTGCAATACGGTCAATCATAGACCAACCCACACGATATGCTATCATCAGGTTTTGTTTTTTTTTAAATCGATATGTAGCAAAGAAATAGTATTGGATGAACTAGATAAGATGCAAGAAGAACTTTGTGTCACACTCTGCTTGCTCGAAAAGTTCTTTCCTCCGTCATTTTTTGATATTATGGTCCATTTGACTGTGCACCTAACTAGGGAGGTAAGATTATGTGGTCCGGTATGCTTTCGTTGGATGTATCCCTTCGAACGTTGTATGAAGGTTAGTAAAGGACATGTTCGAAACAGAAATAAACCAGAAGGATGCATTGCTGAGGAGACTATTGCAGAAGAAACAATAGAGTTTTTCGCAGAATATAAAAAATCCATGAAAACTATTGGTATCCCACATGATGAACATGAAACTTATGAAAACAATGAGGACGGAAAGCCACTGTCGGCATGTAAATCAAGTGGTGTTTCTGTAGAACTCCTTCAGAAAGCGCATTTGTATGTAATACAAAACACAGATGAAATTCTACCCTATATCGAGTAAGTATTACTGACACATGTCTGTTTAGTTACTTAAATTGTTGCAACAAACATACTAAGCAGACACCTTGTTTCAGGTGACACAAGCAGGTTTTAGAAACACAAAACCCGGGTATGCGAAAAGCGTTGCTGCAGAATGAGCACATTATATCTTTTGGTACCTGGTTACGCGAAGAGGTAATTAATTATTTTTTGTAACTGCTTGTTTGTTGAACCTTCAATTTGAAGCTCATTTGTATATACTTGTAATGATATTCAGGTTGCCAGAGAATTAGCTATCTCCAAAGAAACTGTATCAGAAACCGTAAGGTGGATTTCACATGGACCATGCGCCACCATAGTGAAATACAATGCATACAACATCAATGGGTATACATTTCATACTAAATGTACTGAAGGCAACGTTAACCAAAACAGTGGGGTTAGTGTTGTGACAGAAGATATGCACATATCCAAAAGAGTAGCAACCACAAGACGCAAATTGTATTATGGGGTTTTGCAAGAGATATGGGTACTAGATTACCGTTTCAGGCAACTCCCTATTTTCAAATGTGATTGGGTTAACCATCGGAATGGTGCGGTCAAACGCGATACTAAGCTTGGTTATACATTGGTTGACCTGAATAATTTAGGCCACAAGGTTGATCCGTTCATATTAGCCTCACAAGCACGACAAGTGTTTTATGTGAAAGACCAGGCAAGTAGAAATTATATTGTCTTGAACACACCTCCCAAGAATTACAGAGATACATATGATGAAATCGATGAGGAATTTAGTACCGTCATTCACCCGCACAATGATAACATTTTGCCACGGGTGGATCCACGTGACTTGGGTAATGAATCACGAGATGATTACTATCGAACCGACAGTGGAGGTATTGTTATAAAATCCAAGTGACCGCACCATGTCATGCCGGAACACTAGCTATATAATTGTAATACATTAGCCTTGTAAATTACTTTTTAATTATTTTACGAAATGTTTGTTTGTATCTTAATTTCTATGACTTAAACAATGATTATTTGTATCTTAATTTCTATGACTTAAACGTGACCATAAACATCATTTGGTTACACATTTGTGAAATGGTGTGGCTATTGTAAAGCAATATGTGTGACCATATGTACCTGTTTTTGGCTACTCTGAAACCATATATGACAAACTCGACTACATGATTTAGTCACATAAACAATTACTTAAAGTGACCATATAGTGGCATATGATTTAGACACACAAAATAACATTGTATGTGACCAATATAAAACTTAGTGATAATTGATGTCAATTTTGGCTCTAAAAAATAGCCACATGAATATTTCACAAAGTGACTGTTGTGAATATATTCGTCACATAAAATCAACTTAAACGTGACCATAAACATCATTTGGTTACACATTTGTGAAATGGTGTGGCTATTGTAAAGCCATATGTGTGACCATATGTACCTGGTTTTGGCTACTCTGAAATAATGTGTGACAAACTCGACTACATGATTTAGTCACATAAACAGTTACTTCAAGTGACCATATAGTGGCCTATGATTTAGACACACAAAATAACATTGTATGTGACCAATATAAAACTTAGTGATAATTGATGTCAATTTTGGCTCTAAAAAATAGCCACATGAATATTTCACAAAGTGAATGTTGTGAATATATTCATCACATAAAATCAACTTAAACGTGACCCTAAACAACATTTGGTTACACATTTGTGAAATGGTGTGGCTATTGTAAAGCCATATGTGTGACCATATGTACCTGGTTTTGCCTACACTGAAATCATGTGTGACAAACTCGACTACATGATTTAGTCACATAAACAGTTACTTCAAGTGACCATATAGCGGCATATGATTTAGACACACAAAATAACATTGTATGTGACTAATATAAAACTTAGTGATAATTGATGTCAATTTTGGCTCTAAAAAATAGCCACATGAATATTTCACAAAGTGATTGTTGTGAATATATGCGTCACATAAAATCAACTTAAACGTGACCATAAACATCATTTGGTTACACATTTGTGAAATGGTGTGGCTATTCTAAAGCCATATGTGTGACCACTAGCTTTTCCACATTCTAACACACACTGCACATATGGTCACATATAAAGTTATGTGACCATATGTTCTTGATTTTGGTTACACTTGTATTATGTGTGACAAACTCGACTACATGATTTAGTCACATTAACAATTGCTTCATGTGACCATACGGGGGCATTTGGTCACAGTGTTTAAGAGTGTGACAAAGATTCGTCACGTTTAATTTGTATAATGTGACTAATTCATTGAACATACTCTTCATTTGTCACGCATTCCAAATTCATATGTGACTAACTAATCAGCAAAAAAATAGCAGATCCCTTTCGCCACATAAATGTTCGAACGTGTGTGACTAAATAATAACGTGAATTTTATTTTCGTACCTATAGTCACACAAATGTTCGAATGTGTGACAATCTGATTTCGAGCATGTGTGACCAAAGCCTCATTTTGTACTAGTGTGAAACATAAATACGAATTACAAGATATAGCTACTCACTAATCGAATAACCATCTTGCACTTGAAGAACCAGTAATAATCTTAGAAATTGGCATCAATAAATATGACAGATCATCACGTGTAACAAATCGTCACGTGTAACATATTCTCGCAATATTTCAAGGTAAATAATGTTTGTTTGGATAAATCCAATTCGAGAAATGTGACAGATCGTCACGTGTAACATAAACCTCAATTTCTCTATGTATTTTTGCGTAATTAGTAATCTGTTTCAGTTGCTCCACATCATCAGTTATCAATTTTAAACGAGTATCTAGGTCTTTATCATGCTCTTTAAAGTAACAGAACCACCTCTTTGGAGTCCAATAATGTGAAACCTGCCAATTTAGGCTATATTTATTGCCTAAACTACTTGTAATTACGTGTATTTAGTGTTGAATTAATCTAAATATACGTGACTTTTTGTGTAATTACATACACGCGTTCGCAATTTGTTTAAATCGTACAAATATGAATCGGACGAAGTCCGACACTGCTAAATATGGACGTTGGTGACAAAAATATAATAATAATGTGGATTTATCCAAACAAACATTATTTACCTTGAAATATTACGAGAATATATTACACGTATTATATAACGTATAAATACACTGTACGCGGCTAAAACGCGCAAATCAAGCCCGACACCTGAATGAGACCCAAAACATAGGTTGGCAACTCAAGATAACATGTTCAACAACGTTTAGTCTTTCAAAATAACAATTTCATACTGGTATTAGCAAACGAGAAATCAAAACATTAGTTATTAACTTTTAACCACGCAATTTCACGAATAAACGACTAACAAACCTAACCCAAATTGTGGAACGAGTTCACGAGCCCAACCCATGATGGTTCAGGCCCAAACCCACGACCCAAAGGCTCATATTCGGCCCAAGAACCCAAAGAAACCCAGCCCTAATCACCCCCATATAAAATCCTTTAACTTTGCTAATCTCCTCATTCATCACTTAACCACCACTATCTAATTTACACATTTCCTCCCATTTCTTGGCCTGGAGCAGCCTCAACCACGACCACCACCACTCTCCTTAGCCCCTTCCTTGAAAATATATCCATACCTTCACCACCTCCATCGTTGGAACAAGAAGAACAAGCAGGAAACATCGACCAAAGACCGGACAACAGCACATCTCTTTCCTTTCCAGCTCTAGACTACGATTTTGCTTGGTATAAACTCTTTTTATTTCACTATATTTCCTTGGATTGAGTTTATAAACATGTTTGTGGTTCACTTCTACTGATATATGTCCAAAAATAAGCTTCAAATCGTTTATAACATGCGGAAATCCATTGGACAATAGCTTTGTCCACTGGAAAATAAAATAGATCGGGTTAGATCGGCTATGACTAACACATTTCTTAATGAAATCTCATGATTCTTGAGCCTAAAACGAAGTACTTTGAGTCTAGTTGTCAAATCTGTAAGATATGTATGTATTTGAGTTAGTCTTCCATTTTTAATAAGTCAAACAAAAGTACATGTGCAGCTCTGAGATTCCTGGTCAGATTGTTAGTCAAATGTAAAATGGCATATTATGAAAAATACGAATCCAAATAATTTGAAATAGTGGGAAAAGATCAAAACTTTTATAGCTTTCCAGATCCTACCTGAACTCTTTGTGAAGTTTTATAAAACTCGAGTTATGCTCAGATCATTAGACGTGTGTCACAAAAACCAAGCTGTTGGACACTCGTTGAGACAAAAATCATTTGAACACTTTAAAAAACTTTATAAACCATGGGAAAGTTACTGAAGATGGTCAAGATATGTGTGAATATGTGTGATTTTTCTCAGGACCTATGGTGGCCATTTTATTAGTTAAACCGAATGGACAAATACGTGTATTTTTGGATAAATATAATCATAATGGACGTTTTTGTTTTCATATTAAAAACGACACTTGTGGGTCACCTAAGGTCACACAACATTTTTTCTATTAGTTTTATAATATAATAAGGGACGTGTAAAAGTTTCGGGTCAAAACGAGCATTTTTGACCAATTCCTCAAGATCCAAAACCATCACAGCCCGATTATGCGACACTAATATCAAGTGTCGCACTCTTGCGACACTAATCTTGCGACACTAACCGAATGTCGCAATCCAATGTCGCAGATTTAATGTCGCAACTAAATGTCGTCACACTAGCGACACTGACCTCAGTGTCGTAACTCAATGTCGCACTTTAACGACACTACCCTTGTGTCACTACTTAATTGAAATTCAAAAACATTCTTGCGACACTGACTTAGTGCCGCAACCTCGTTGAAGTGTCGCTTCTAGTGTCGCAGAACACAAAATGTTTAAATACATTTTTCATACCAAGTATCGAATACGCGTAACAACAAATTTACTACATACGACACTACTCGAACACGCAAATGCCTATACTTGATAAGCATACATGAACCCAAACATAATAATAATATCTTAGGGAATTATTATTTCAAACCGTCACCTACAGGCCACAAACGTTTTTGATTAAACAAACGATTAACTACTTGGACATAACTAGTTGAGTGGACGACTAGCATGGGTGATCTTTTGAGACGCCAACTTATTGACATAGTTACTTACAACCTTCTGCGTACGGACGCCAGAAGGTTGCAGGGTTCGGAAAACCAACATACGGAATTACATCCGACACGCCGACGGACTTACATCCGCTTTACTTGCTTGATTTCACATACATAGACTACTAGACTTACGTGAGTCTTACAGCCTCACTTTTTACTGTTTTTACTATTGGGGTGAGATACTTTGCTCTGTTTTACGCATGAACACAAGTACTAAACTACTTATACTAGTTTTTACACACATTGCATGAGTACTTTTCTTATCCACTGAAAGCCTCCTATCGTAAGTTGTTAGTTATGGACTTAAGCGCGAGTACTAGTAGATGGATCCATTTTGGACTGACAATCCCTGCCTATGGTATATGCGTCGTTTTAGCATGTATCACAAGTGACCAGCACTAGGTTGGACTGCTCAATCAAGATCCATTAGCTTGAGTCAGCATGCAAACAGTCAGAGATTTAACTGCATTATTATATTTTGTATAGATTAATTATGTACTTAAATCTCTCAATTTCAAACCGAGCTAATGTAAACAATATTTTGATGTAAACTTTGGTTTTATTAATATCAATGTAAAACGACGCATATAGAGTCGTTCATTATATCTTTGAGCTGTGATTATTGATTATTCGCAACCCAAATTTGGGGGTGCGACAATATCCGACTCCTATCATTAATGATAGCACCACGAACAGAGCTCGCCATTTGGCTGACGCCCGCCGATGGGGTTGGCTATCCACTGCTTTGAATATCTGGAGGAACATAGAAGGCATACGTACTACTAGTAAACCTATAGACATCTCTCCATACACTCGAGAACTCATGCACCATACTGTACCGGTGCATGCCTCGAGGCTACACCGCCATGAAGAACGATTTGATGACATACAAATGTAACAACATCAGCACCAGGATAGTCTTGATGAAGTCCAAAGAGAATAGCATGAAACTCGCTTAGAATGGATGCACCTGGCCCAGGGCCGAATTGCACACATCCTTGAGGAACAAGATAACTTCACTGACAACATGGATGTTATCCACGATTGAGTGATAGAAACCAGAAATGAAGTTGCTACCTTACGACTAGGTTGGAATAGTGTGAACTACGCTCACAAGAAGCTGAATAATACTCACGGATGCTGGAACCAGTCTGACAATAGCTGAAGAAAGTGTTAGACAAGCCGACAGACTTGCAGAGGCTTTCGATCGGCTTGTCTCCCTACTACCACAACGAGATCAACATCAGGAATATTTTAGTATTCGATGTGTAACCTACTACTTTATTCTGTAAAACGCTTGCAATTCGACCATTTGTAACAATTCCCAGCACCTTTTGAGAACTCAAAATTCTGTAAACACTGAACTCGCACCTTGAATGGTTGTTAATCTATTTACCCTATATTATTGATTATCCCATAGTGATGTTGTATATTACCGCCTTTAGATATATATACATCTGTGATAATCATATTCCTTGTAAAAAAATCTCACATACCTTCTATCTCCTTTTTATTAAAGGAACATGCCGCCAACGAAACAGACTTTCACCGCCGCCGAACTTGCCCAATTTGTTGCCCAAGGAGTAGCAGATGCCTTGGCTACTCAAGAGGCACAGCGAAATAGTGGGTCAAACCCGAACCAGGGCAGCTAAGATACCACCAACTGTTGGGTTTTCTATTCCCTCACTAGATTAATATACGCAACGGAATTATAACAAAATAATTAATCTAGGGCAATTAGGAAACTAAACCCTAAGGGATCTTAACTTGAATAAATAAAAGCAATAAAATAAATAAGATAAATAAGAAATTACTAACCTTTGAGAAAACCAATTTCTCACGCATAGACGAACTAGCAGAACCTTCTTGCTTGGTGGTGAGTACCCAAACTAAAACACCTCTAATGGCTCACACCCACGAACAAAGAGAAATCTCAAGTCTTCTAAGGTCACGACTCAAGGTCGTAAAACTCTTACAAGGAGCAGGAGTAAGAAAGAGAGAAAATGAATTGAAAACTTTTCAATTCAAAAATGGTGTATTGGAAATAAAGGGTTAGGCCCCTATTTATAGGGAAGAGGGATGGCATGGGTTTCATATCCCAACCGATGTGGGACAACATCATTTTCAATCCATACGGCATTTGGAAATTCCATACGGTGTATGGATGATGTTTCCAGAACTTTCTGACAGTCGTTCCACCGCCTTATAAACCCTAGCATCCATACGACGTATGGATCTTCCATCTGCCGTATGGATGGAGATTCCAGAATTTCTTTTCTTTTTAGTTTCTAACTAATATCCAATTAATAAACTAAATATAATATTAATTCCAATTAATATTATCTCTCATTTATTTCTCTTACTGTTCATTGAGGGCGACCCAAAAAGGACTCTACTTATAATGATGTACTTACCAATTAGTTATGATATTGGACACTATTCCAATAGTCTCCCACTTGGACAATTCATCAACTATTATTGGTCTAAGCTTATCCATTAACTAAGCAGAGAGTGCCATCCAACACAACTGCCGAACTCTGATTCTTATCTTAGAGTTGGCCCTTTAGATAAGTGATCAACTATTCCTTTGTTCTATTAATATCGTATGAATCGAGACATGGATTTTAATCAATCTCTGGATTTATAATTTGTTTTCTGATTTCCGATTACATTGACTTTATGAGTCTATTGAACCATCAACTTAGTCTCGGCCAGGCCTAGCACTTTCGAGTCAATCTTTAATCATCAGAGGGCCCAAGATATCACTTTTCCCATTCAGGTGAAAAGGAACAAATAAATTTCAACTACATAGCACTAGTCAACTCGTCATGTCATACCTAGCGTACCCTTTATAGCTGGCAGTTACGCACAGCGTTTGAATAGACTAAAGTATAACAGACTTGAAAAACTAGAAACTATTTCAAGAATAGAGGATATTACCATCTTAAAATCACTTGTGATTTAATCCATGAAGTGATCTCTTTAAGTACGGGCCTCTCCTATACTTAAATCCCTATTAGGTACCCATGAGTGTTGCAGCAATCTCCATGCCATGTCTAATCTCCATAGACAATCTACTAACACTCCATGACAGTCTTGATTCACCACTTACTTCCAAGAATGTGAACGACTGAGGAGGTTTAAGTAAAACTGTTTTACTCGGGAAGTGGTGTCTAAACATGCAAAACAGAAACACAATGACAAACAATAGTAAATGGTAGAACTCCTTCCAATAAATAAATCTCCATTATTTAATCACGAAGTCTATAGCAATTTATCATTGTTTACAATGTTTCAAAATCAAACTAACAACTAAAACTTTATATTATCTCTTAAGCCTATGCTCCCAGCATGCTCATCATGTTTGGACTTTCCAAGCGGCTTTGTGAACGGATCAACCAGATTATCTTCTGATCTTATACTCTTCACAATCACGTGTCCTTCTTCTACTTTCCTTCGAACAAAATGGTATTTTCTCTCAATGTGCTTTGATTTTCCATGATCCTTGGGTTCTCTACTCAAGGCGACCACACTTTCGTTATCACAGAATATTTCGATGGGGTCTTGAATCGTTGGAACAACTCCAAGATCTCCAATGAAATTCTTAATCCATATAGCTTCTTTTGAAGCCTCGCAAGCCGCTATGTACTCAGACTTGCACGTTTAGTCTGCCACCATATCTTGCTTGGAACTTTTCCATGTCACCGCTCCCCCATTCAGTAAGTATACCCAACCAGACTGTGAACGGCTTTCATCTCTATCTGTTTGGAAACTTACATCACTATAACCCATTACTCTAAGTTCCTCTTCTCCACCATAAACTAAGAACCTGTCCAATGACCTTCACCAGGATTCTGCTGATGTCAACTCCCTCCGCTCAAAGCAAATGAGACATCAGGCCTCGTACACGTCATGGCATACATGATCGATCCTATAGCCGAAGCATATGGGACTCGACTCATTCTATCTGATTCTTCCTTAGATTTCGGACAAAGATCCTTACTGATCTTAATGCCATGATGTAAGGGTAGATTCCCTTAGAGTTCTCCATTTTGAATCTTTTCAAATTTTTATCCAAGTATGTGTCCTGGCTAAGTCCTATGAGACGTCTCAACCTATCTCTATAAATCTTTATACCAAGAATATATGCTGCATCTCCCAAGTCTTTCATAGCGAAACATTTTCCCAACCAGTCCTTAACACTTTGTAATGTTGGGACATCGTTTCCTATGAGTAGTATATCATCCACATATAACACTAGGAAGACTAAAACACTCCCACGGAACTTGACATATATACAGGACTCATCTTCACTTCTAGAAAATCCAAACTCTGTGACTTTCTCATGGAAGCAGAGATTCCAGCTACGAGAGGCTTGTTTAAGTCCATAAATAGCCTTTTGAAGCTTGCACACTCTATTAGGATACTTTCCATTTTCAAAACCCTCTGGTTGTGCTATGAACACATCCTCTGTCAGTTTCCCGTTAAGGATGGCGGTTTTGACATCCATCTGCCAAATTTCATAATCATAAAATGCAGCTATGGCTAGCATAATCCTAATTGACTTTATCTTAGCTACTGGCGAGAAGGTTTCCTCATAAACAATCCCATGGGTTTGAGTATAGCCCTTCGCTACTAACCTAGCTTTATAAGGGTGTACTTTCCCATCCATGTCGGTCTTCTTCTTGAAGATCCACTTACAAACCAGCGTCTTAAGACCGGGTGTAGTGTCAACCAAATTCCAAACTTGGTTGTCATACATGGACTGAATTTCTCTTTTCTTAGCTTCCTTCCACTTAGCTACCTCAGGGCCTGTCATCGCTTCCTTGTAGTTAGCAGGTTCATCTAAGTCATTTAGTATACTGTCACTAATTTTATCCTTTTCTTCTACATGGTAACCATAATAGAAATGAGGAGGCTTGCTAACTCTACAAGATCTGCGAACGGGTAAGGATATGTCTTCAGGTTCAATAGGTGTTTCCACCTCTTGTTGAACATCAGTGTTTATTGTAGGTTCTTTATCGGCCGACTCTTGAATTTCTTCAAGATCAATCTTACTCCCATTGTCCTCTTTAGATATCATTTCTCTCTCAAGGAATACTCCTCTTCAAGCTACAAAGACCACATTATCCGTGGATCTATAGAATAGATATCCAAATGATTCCTGTGGATAACCGACGAAAAGACACTTTTCAAATCTGGAGTCTAGTTTGTCCTGAGTTTCTCGTCTAACGAAAACTTCACAACCCCAGATTTTGATGTGACCAAGGGAAGGACGTTTTCCCTTCCATATCTCATAAGGTGTCTTTGAAACCTTCTTGGTGGGTAAAAGAGTTAAGATGCGAGCGGCTGTTTCTAATGCATAACCCCAAAAACTTATCGGAAGTGTAGCCCGACTCATAGACCGAACCATGTCCAACAAGGTTCTATTTCTCCTCTCAGCAACACCATTAAGTTGTGGCGTTCTAGGAGGAGTTAATTGTGAAACTATTCCACAATCTCTAAGATGATCGAGAAACTCGATACTAAGGTATTTTCCTCCCCTATCAGATCGGAGTACCTTTATCTTTCTGCCCAATTGATTCTCTACTTTGCTTTGATATCTTTTGAATATCTCAAAAGTATCTGACTTATGCTTAATCAGATAAATATGTTCAAATCTACTTTAGTCATCAGTAAATGTAAACATAATACCGATTTCCATCTTTTGTGGCACATCGGAATGGTCCACAAACATCTGTGTGTACCAAGTCCAAAAATCCTTCACCTCTTTCACATGACCCTGTGAATGGTGATTTAGTCATCTTGCCCAATAAGCAAGATTCGCATACATCATCCGATTTGAGATTGAATGATTCCAACACTCCATCCTTTTGGAGTTGGCCTATGTGTTCCTTGTTTACGTGCCCAAGACGATAATGCCACAATTTGGATTTATCAAGCTCATTAGATGAATCAACATTTAAAATCAAATTGCTAACACATTCAACATTTTCGTATATGCCATTATAAGGAGAAGCTTTAAAAACAAAACAACCATTTAAATAAACCAAAATATCACCATTCTCATTGTCAAATAAAAATCGATAACCATCCTTAAACAAAGCATAAAATGAAATAATGTTTCTAGTCATTTCTGACGAATAACAGCAATTATTCAAATCTATCCTAACTCCAGAGTTCAGCATGAGCTCATACTTTCCAATCTCTGTAACAGGCGTGATTCCTCTGTTTCCCATGACTAGATTAAGCTCCCCATGCTTCAACTTCCTACTTTCCTTTAGACCCTGCAATACAGTGCAAATGTGAGTACCACACCCTGTATCCAGAACCCATGAATTAGAAGTTGTAGTATTATGGAGTTCGATCATGAATATACCTGAGTGAATACTCTTTTCGACCTTACCATCCTCAAGGTCTTTCAGGTATTTCGGGCAGCTACGTTTCCAGTGCCCCTTTGTGTTGCAGTAAAAGCACACTGCTTCCTTTGGATCACTTGCTGGTGCAATATCAGAATCAGTCTTTCTTTTGGACCCACGATTGGACTTTCTATTCACAGTCTTTGCTTTCCAATTTGACCTCTTTCTTTTCGTTGCATTTTGACCAATTGCCAACACAGGAGCTGCTGAGCTAGAGGACACATCATCCCTTTTGATTCCTTGCTCAGCGGTTTGCAGTAAATTATGGAGTTCCATTATTGAGCCTTCTCTCTCATTCATATTCATCTAATATGAGTTTACAAACTGATTGTAGACAGCTGACAGACTGGACAAAATTATGGTGATGGAAAACCTCTGTGTCAAACATCATATTCAATGATTCTGTCGCACCCCGAAATTCGGGTTGCGGAAGCGAATCGGGTCGGGGCACGACTAATTAATAGTCACAAGCACAAAGATATAATGAACGACCAATAAATGCATCGTTTTACATTGTATTGATAAAACCAAAGTTTATATCAAAAATATTGTTTACATTAGCTCAGTTCCTTGAAATTGAGAGATTTTTTACTTTATACAAAAATATAATAATGCAACTAAATCTCTGATTGATTGAATGAAGACTTTAGCTAATGAATCTTGATTGGGCAGCCAACCTACTGCTGAGTACCTGTGATACATGCTAAAATGGGTCAGCAAAACGCTGGTGAGCTCACAGGTTTGTATATCAACACATATTTGTATGAACCGCAAGATTTAAATGAATTTGGTTGATTGAATTGTATGTCCAAATTACTACGATTTGGTTGATTGAATTGTCCAAATTACTACGATTTGGTTGTTTAACTTGTCCAAGTTACTACGACTTGGTTGATTTTATTGTGTTTTGAAAACGTGTACGGCCCGTTGGTGATTGGTTGTAATAATAATCTCAATATTATTATTATGATTTCGAGTGTTCATGTTCATAAACGTATTCCGATGTGTTTAAAAAGTCGTATCGTAAAAGTGTTTGAAATTACATAAGTTTGACACTTAGTAAAAATCCTTGTTTTCAAGTTTCTGATTTATGCGACATAGTGTGCGACATACGGCTTTGTGTCGCTAAGTGCGACATAGTCTGTTGTGTCGCAGATCATGACTGCGACGTAAAGGCTTGTGTCGCTAAGTGCGACATCCGCAATTTAATGCGACCTAAGGCGTTGTGTCGCTATATGCAACGGGAATAAGTTTTGCGACGTAGTGTTTCGTGTCGCTATATGCGACGTCCATAATTTCTGCGACATAACCATTTGTGTCGCTATATGCGACATCTGTGATTAGTGCGACATAGTGGCTTATGTCGCTATATGCGACATAAGACCTAATTTAGCGACATAAGAGCTTATGTCGCAAGTGGCCTGGAGCCTCTGCGACATAACGCGTATTTGGACATTATAAGCTTAAATAACCCCTAAACAAGTAAAAATAAGTAAAATGGGAGAGTTTCGAGTTTTGTCGGAAAACTTACGACTTAGCGCCGGAGAAATCCGAGAAGGTGGAAATGTAGATCGTGATGTCGTGGTTCTTTTTCTTCAAATGGGCGAGATGATATGATGAGTTTTGATGGTGGTTTTTGGTGGTGATAGGTGGTGGGAAATTTTAATCCCTCGCTTTTGCGCTCCGTGCAGTGTTCATTTCCCCGGTCGTTTAATTGTTTAAATAAATATTTTAAAATACGAATATTTATCAATGTTTTTGTTGAAGTATTTCATCAAATACTTTTACTTGAGTTATAAAATATAACTTATTCTTTTTTTGATCGTTCGCGCGTTTATTATTTTAGTCGAGTAAATGTTGTTTGTACGATACGAATTTGAGTTGAAATATTATCTAAATGATATTTTGGATAAAATAGAGTTATTAAATAATATCATATTATTTAATAAAATTGTTCACCAACGTCCGTATTAATTGAATCAAATTGCATTCGATTTGAAACTTTTACGATTTGATCAATTCGCATACTTGTATATATATTCATCAATATATATATTGATACATTAATTAGCCTAATACAAAATTAATTACATGTATTACACTTGATTAGGCACTAATTACTAGTCCTAATTTGACGAGTGTCACATTCTCCCCCTGTTAGGAGAATTTTGTCCCGAAATTTAGTTCGAAGTCGTGATTGAAGTAGCGTCTGTGAATAACTGAGGGTACTTGAGCCGCATTTGGTCCTCCTGTTCCCAGGTGAATTCTGGCCCACGCCGCGAATTCCACCTGACCTTGACTATGGGAATACGACTTTGTTTGAGTTATTTGACCTCACAGTCCATGATTTCGGCGGGTTCTTCAACGAAGTGAAGTTTGTCATCGACGCGAATCTCGTCGAGTAGAATAATGAGTGTCTCATCAGACAGGATGTGAAAAGTGGGATGCACGCTGCTGAGTTTGGGTGGCAGCTGCAATCGATATGCCACTGAACCAATCCTCTCGAGGATCTCGAATGGTCCAATGTATCTGGGATTTAACTTCCTGCGTTTACCGAATCGGATAACACCTTCCCAAGGTGAAACTTTAAGTAGCACTCGATCCCCAACCTGGAACTCGAGTGGTTTGCATCTCACATCAGCAAAACTTTTCTGACGATCACGTGTGGCTTTGAGTTTGTTTTGGATCTCGATGATCTTTTCAGTAGTTTCGTGAATGATCTCAGGACCAGTGAGTTGACTGTCTCCCACTTCGGTCCAACAAATCGGTGATCGGCACTTACGACCGTACAGTGCCTCGAAAGGCGCAACCTTAATGCTGGTGTGATAGCTGTTGTACGAAAACTCGCACAACGGTAGATGTTTTTCCCAATTTACACCGAAGTCAACTACGCAAGCTCGTAGCATGTCTTCCAGTGTTTGAATTGTTCGTTCACTTTGGCCGTCGGTTTGAGGGTGGTATGCGGTACTCAAATCAAGACGGGTACCCAATGATTTTTGAAGTGATTGCCAAAAGTGAGATGTGAAACAACTATCCCTATCGGAGATAATCGAGATTGGGATACCGTGTCGAGAAACAACCTCTTTGATGTAGATTCGTGTGAGGCGTTCCATTTTGTCAGTTTCCCTGATTGCCATGAAATGAGCAGATTTCGTGAGACGATCGATGATCACCCAAATGGTATCACAACCGCTCGTTGACTTGGGTAGTTTGGTTATGAAATCCATGGCAATTTGTTCCCATTTCCATTCCGGAATGCTGGGCTGTTGGAGTAAACCAAAAGGTTTTTGATATTCGGCTTTGACTTTCGAGCAAGTGAGACACTTGCTGACGTATGTAGCGATTTCGGCTTTCATATTCAGCTACCAATAGAATTCCTTGATGCCGTGATACATTTTGTCAGATCCAGGATGGATAGAATATTTGGACTTGTGAGCTTCATCCATCACCAAGTCTCGCAGGTTCCCGAAACTAGGCAACCAGATTCGGTTTGAGAAATACCTAATCCCGTTAGGTTTGATTTCGAATTGTTTTTCTAGGCCTCGCAAGGCTTCGTTTTTTATGTCATCGGGTTTCAGAGCTTCGAGTTGAGCAATGAGAATCTGAATGTTTAGATCATTGTGAATGGTCATGCTGAGGGCTCGGACTCGAAGTGGTTTCGTTCGTTCTTTTTGACTGAGGGCGTCGACAACAACATTTGCCTTACCTGGATGGTATTTGATTTCGCAATCGTAATCGGTGAGCAACTCAACCCACCGACGTTGTCTCATGTTGAGATCCTTCTGATCGAATATGTGTTGGAGACTTTTGTGGTCGGTAAAGATTGTGCACTTAGTGTCATAGAGAAAATGTCTCCAGATTTTGAGAGCAAAAATGACAGCTCCTAGCTCGAGATCGTGGGTGGTGTAGTTCTTTTCATGAACTTTGAGTTGTCACGAAACGTAAGCAATTACTTTGTCTCGTTGCATCAGCACGCAACCGAGACCTTGGTGAGAAGCATCGCAATATACCACGAAGTCATTGGTGCCTTCAGGTAAGGATAGAATTGGAGCACTGCAAAGCTTTTGTTTCAGGAGTTGAAATGCTGACTCTTGTTTATCAGTCCAGTCGAACTTTTAATCTTTCTGAGTCAGTGTCGTGAGTGGTTGAGCAATTTTTGAGAAGTTTTCGATAAAGCGCCGATAGTACCCTGCCAATCCCAAGAATTGGCGTACCTCGGTTGGAGTGGTTGGCAATTGCCAGTCTTTGATAGCCTCGATTTTTGATGGATCGACATGGATTCCCTGACTATCGATAACATGTCCAAGGAACTGAACGGTTTGCATCTAGAACTCACACTTAGAAAATTTAGAATACAACTCTTCGTGTCTAAGTAGCTCTAGGATGGTTTTGAGATGTTGCGCGTGTTCTTGTTCGTTTCGTGAGTATATGAGAATGTCATCAATGAAAACAATGACAAACTTGTCGAGATATGGCTTGCACACCCGATTCATGAGATCCATGAATACGGTTGGTGCATTAGTTAGACCGAATGGCATTACTTGAAATTCGTAATGCTCATACCGGGTTCTGAAAGCAGTTTTCGGAAAAACAAAGTCGCGAACACGTAGTTGGTGATAACCTGGCCGGAGATCGATTTTTGAATTAAAAACTCGACCCTTGTAGTTGGTCAAACAGGTAATCAATACGAGGAAGTGGATACCGGTTCTTGACAGTTAGCTTGTTCAACTCTCGATAGTCGATACACATTCGGAAAGAACCGTCTTTCTTTTTGACAAATAGGACCGGAGCTCCCCAAGGTGAAGAACTCGGCCTAATGAATCCTCTTTCTAGGATTTCCTGTAATTGATTGGACAACTCCTGAAGTTCGAATGGGGCTAAGCGGTATGGTGCTCGGGCCACAGGTTCGGCACCTAGCACGAGGTCGATTGAGAACTTAACCTGTCTTAGTGGTGGTAGACTAGGTAGTTCTTCGGGAAAGACTTGTGGAAAGTCTTGAACGATGAGCACATCCTCAAGTCACTTTTCCTCCGACTTTTTCTCCATGATATGCGCGAGGATTGCTGAATAACCCTTTCTCATAAATTTCCTGGTTTTCAAACAGGATATGATGTTGAGTCTCTGATATCACGTAAAAAGTCACGTTTTTACTACCGATATCTCTCTCATTCTGGAACAATTCTTGGCATTTGAACTCAAATAACCCTCAAATCAATGGGAATCTGCCAAGAAGGTCAAAACAAGAGTGCACGATAAAAAACGAACAAAACGGATGAAAAACGAAGATTCTACACACGTTTGAAGATTCAAGGCATCAAAACAAGATTTAAAGACTAAAGTGCCCATCATCAACATCCATCTTATCCAAGATGTTCGTTTTCAAAATACGAGTCTAACAGAAGAAGAATCAACAAAATCGGATAAAGAATGAAGATTCTACGCACGCCGGAAGATTCAAATGATTCGTACGCAATATCTGGAGATAGGAAGCTCTATTTTGGGATTATTTTTAATTAAAGTCTTTGTTTTTGAAAAAAGAATCCAACAAAAAATGTATCGACGAAAACGGACGCATAACGAAGAAAATACGCGCGAATTAAGAAACGAAGCAAAAGATGGCGAACCGGGGCGGGTGGCAGCCAGCCGCCGCCGGCCACCACCAGGCCGCCACCTGCCACCATGGTGGCGGCACCGGCCACCATGGTGGTGGCACCGGCCACCCCTCCGCCGTCTCATTTCCGCTTTTTGGTCCTTTTGTGTACCCGGTGCCATACCTTTACGCGATTGTTCATACCCGGTGCCACACCTTTGCGCGATTGTACGTACCTGGTGCACCACCTTTTCCACCTTTTGCTAAAGTGCTCCTCAAGATGCTAACATGAGCTGGATTTCTCCTATCAATAGGAGGCATGAGACTTCATTTCAACACACACCTTAGAAACACCTTCAAAGCACTATATGCATTAGTGATATTACTTTCTTACTTTCTCATTTTATTTTCTTACTTCAAAATTAGTATTAGACTAGTTAGGAAGCTTGTTTAGAGTAGAACGAAAGCAAGGAACATCTTGTAATCTTGGGTGTACGCTTGGAATTACGCTTATTAATTCAAGTCTATTCCTTCTCGCATTCTAATCCGGGTTCTTTCTTTCCTATTCTATCTTAATTAAATATGTATGCTTTAATTATGCTAGAATTAGTTTGTGCCATGATTAGCGAGTAGATTACTATTGTATTTGTTGTGATGTAGTTAGCATATATAATTATGGGATGACTTTAAATACGTCGTGAAATAATATGACGGCCCCTATTCGACTATTTACTTGGTATAGTGCTGGAAATGCTTTTAAGCAAAGTACATACGTATGGAAGTCGGTAAACGACCGAAGGTAGTTGTATTATGGATCCACGTTATAAAAATGGAAACTTTGTGAACGGACTTATCGTGTGATCTTAAACCAAAAAATTACATTCGCCTTTCGACTAACAAACGTGATTGTAACCTTGTAAAGAGGAGTCGTGAACCTTAATACTTGGTCAATAATTATCTGCGTCAAAACTATGGTTTAATTGTAACGTCATGCAAGCATCATAAAAAGCAATGTGATTACGTGGAATTACCATGAGTATAGTACACTTCCAATCACAATGTAATTATCATGTAAACATCACGAAGCAATTAAATTCACAACGGAAACATCGGTAAACGATTAAGTACATTGTGAACTACCATAGCATTTTCTGACATGGTCTGGGTTTAACTTTCCGCAAAAAGCCATCAGCATTTTAATTAGATTAGTTTAAATTAGATTAGAGTAGGTAGGCTATAGGCTAAATAACCATTTACGAAAGCCTAGAGATTTGTTAGTTATATCAAGAAAGGCAAATTTAAAATCGAATCTAAAATGATACTCTTTCCTAACCTGTGAAACCCTAAAGTAAGGTACGCAAGAAATCTAAACGTTTTCCCTTGTTTATCACTCTTAAGTTTTACTAATAGGAATTAGTACACAAGTGCGAACATAAACCCTAAGTTAGTTGTTTACAAGACTCATAATCTTTATGGTATTAAGAACGGTTAGACGTATTATGGACTTGCTACTCTATTCCTCCGCCCACGAGCAAATGTGTTCAATAATATGGGCCACTGACTCCCTCACAGGAGAGTGTGGAGAGTTGAGCATCGTCTGTCTGGCCAGAATCATGACACCTTAGTTCCTCGTGACATATTAGTCGATAGCCGATTAATAGGGAATCTATTGGTTATACCATAAGTTATTGAATATTGCAAATAATCCTAATTTATTTAATCATTTTTTCCATGAAATTCATCATCCCATATTATTAGCTAATGAACTCACAACAAATACTACTTTCCATTATCTGATTTATTATTACATTTTATTCGCTTTATTTACTTTACTTAGTTAACTGAACCAAACTCCCAACGCACTCTTTTAACAACCTGTACTAGAAAGTAACGATTGATTGGATCACCTCCGTTTCAATTCAGTTTCTCTTTAAGAATGACTCTAGGTCATACTTACCATCTACTAGCCCTTGGTTCAGTATTAGTAAGTCATACTTAGACCCCAGCAAATATAAATTTAAAACACCCACCGATTGGCGTTGTGATCATTCACGTTTGTGACGGTCGGAACACCATCATTCTCTTCCCACCGGTCTCCCCCTGTATGACCAAGGTTCTACCGACGGCGAGAGGAATACGAACGATTTTATCGTAACAAATGATTGCAGCGCGGTGTTTGGACAACTAGTCCATACCAATGATGACGTCGAAACTTCCAATTTCAACATGCATAAGATCGATTGAAAAGATTTCGTTGGCTAGGTTTAAAGTGCAATTAGGCATCACACTATCGGTTTCTATGATTTTACCATTTGCTAGTTCTACAGTGTACTTAACATCTAAAGCAACAGGGGTGATGTCAAGTAGTGGATAAAATTCATCAGAGATAAAGCTTCTATCGAAACCAGTATCAAATAGAATAGAAGCAAATAAGTTGTTGAGGAGGAACATACCCGTGACCATATTCAGGTCCTGACGGGCATCCCCGGAGTTGAGTATGAATGCTCTTCCCCTTGCATTGTTGTTGTTGTTGTTGTTGTTGTTGTTGTTGTTGTTGTTGTTGTTGTTGTTGTTCTTGTTTTTAGGACATTCGTTTCTAAAGTGTCCCATTTCCCCACACCCAAAACAGGATTTGGGTTGGTTGGCATTGTTGTGAGAGGTGTTGTTGTTGGATTTCGGGGCTCGGCAATCTTTGGTCAAGTGCCCGTACCTCCTGCAGTTGTTGCAGAGAGTAACGCATGGACCGTCGTGGTGGTAGTTACACTTGGAGCAGTATGGCCTGTCTCCAGTGTATCCACGCTTGGGTTCAGAATTGGTGTTGTAAACTTGGATGGTGTTGGATTTCTTGTTCTGGTTGTTGTGGGATTCGGATGATTTGCGTTTGTTGTTGTAGGAGGATGTGTTGGATGTCTCACAGCTGACAACCATGGCCATAAGCTCATGAGATAATTGGATTGCACTGTCAACAGTGGTTGGTTTAGATGAGGCGACGTTCCCCTGGATATTCTCCGGGAGGCCGCGGATGTATCTTTTGATGCATTTTTCCTCCGGATCAACCAAACCCGGGCATAACAAAGCAAATTGTTGGAATTTGGTGGTATATCCAGCAATGTCAGTTCCCTGCACTGTCAAGTGCCAGAATTCTTCCTCTAGACGGTGCAGTTCTTCTTCGGGATAATATTTTCCCCTAAGCTTTTTCTTCAGTTCAGCCCAAGGAAGCCGGTTTGCCATCTCAATGCCCACGGAGTTTGCGTGGGTGTTCCACCACGTAAGTGCACCTTCCTGAAAGGTATAGGTAGCAAACTTGACGTTGTTATCCTCCGTACAGTTACAAAGGTTGAAGACGGATTCCATACGTACAATCCATCTGATTAGGCCAATAGCACCTTCCGTGCCTTTGAAGTAGAGTGGTTTGCAGCTAAGGAAATCCTTGTAAGAGCAAGGTTTGATAACAAGAGTATTGATTGGGGCTTCATCATTGCTTTGAGAGTTTCGAGGTGAATCCCGAGCAGCCAAGGCAACGGATTTTGCTCGAGATACGACAGCAGCAAGTTCGGCATCACTGTAACTTTTTCTCTTTGGCGGCATAATTTTTCAAGAGAAACAAGAGGCACATGAGAAGTTGTACCAGAATGATAATTCGATATATGTACAAATATTAAAGTGGTAATGTACAACATCACAAGTGAAAATTAACAATGTAAGATAGTTGAGAGAAATTGTCGATTGATATTACGATATTAAACGATTACAGACAATTTCGAGTTACGTGTCCCAAAAGTTACAGGATTAAATTTTTAAACAAAAGGTGCCGAGAATTGTTACATCTGGTCGAATTACATAGGTCCTACGAAAGCATGATAAAGTACAGATTTAGCCTAAGCTAATCCTGACGTAGATTGAGTTGTGGCAGCAGTGCGGTGAGATGGTCTACAGATTCTACAAGTCTGCTAACCATTCGGAGGGCGTCCTCGGTTTCCCTTAGACGTGTCTCGCACTGATTCAGCCTTGATTGTAGGACGGAAATTTCATTTCGGTTGCCAATCACTTGGTTGTGGACAACCTCCATATTTTCGATGGTTTCACCCAGACAGTTGTCAAGGGTGTCCATGTGGTTGACGGTATTTTCGTGATCTTCGGAGACTTGATTGATACGTTCGAGTGATGTGAGTCTCCAGTTTTCGTTGGTTTCTTGGAGTTCGATATCCATAGTATTAAGTTGTTGCTCGTGTTAGTGTAGCCTAATGGCTAAGTCCGACAAATTGAAGTGAGTGGGGTATGGGTCAGCTCGAGGCAACCTGGTGTTCCTCCTAGCCACCCTTGGGTTTAGCGATCCATACGGATAAGGGCATGAAGAATTTGGTGGTGTGTTTGCCATTCTGAGACAAAGCATTTAGAAAGAATGAGGCCTATATTCATATAATACATATATAATATAGCCTAAGATATTGAGCGAGAGCGAGGCCTATATATGTATATATATATATCACATAATTGCCTAAAGTGTCTAACACAGACATGTTTGAGTCCCGGTTTCTCACGTGGTCAGAGTCAACTAGTGTATCATGTTCAGTCATGACTCCTTTCAGCTCTCACATCATATTCTTTTAATTATACATAGTTGATCAGGCTATGTTAAATTAAACCAATACCATGTAGTTACTGAACCTAATCATACTTAATAAGGTTACTGAACCTAGTTCACTATAACCTTAGGCTCTGATGCTAATCTGTCGCACCCCCAAATTCGGGTTGCGGAAGCGAATCGGGTCGAGGCGCGACTAATCAATAGTCACAAGCACAAAGATATAATGAACGACCACTAAATGCGTTGTTTTACATTGTATTGATAAAACAAAAGTTTACATCAAAAATATTGTTTACATTAGCTCAGTTCCTTGAAATTGAGAGATTTACATTACATAATTACTTTATAGAAAAATATAATAATGCAACTAAATCTCTGATTGATTGAATGAAGACTCGAGCTAATGAATCCTGATTGGCAACCAACCTACTACTGAGTACCTGTGATACATGCTAAAATGGGTCAGCGAAACGCTGGTGAGCTCACAGGTTTGTATGTCAACACATATTTGTATGAACCGTAAGATTTAATTGAATTTAAAATGCAATTAAGCAAAATAAAAGTTATACAACCATGAGCACATAGTCTGAGCTTAACTTGAGCATCAGGTCCAATTAAGGAAACCCAACTGAGTTGCATCCTGTGAGTGCCTAATCTACACTCGTCTTCCCAAATGCTAATACGTTCATTTGACCAGTTAGTGCGTGCTAGCCCGGATGAGGATTGTCAATCCTATATGATAACATATACTAACATTCACGCTACAGATGTATTACCAAACTATGTTGTGGAGGGCTTTGAAATGATTAGTGAAAACAAATCATGTAGTATTTGATTTGTATTGTACTTACGTTCATATTGTAAAATAAAACGAGCAATGTAATCACACCCCAGATGAAAACCATAAAATAGGGGCTATGAAACTCACCTGAGCCTTGAGAAGTTTAACTTAATAAACTTGTTTGATTATCCGTGAATTGATGTCCGAAAACTTGTAACCTGAGGGTGTCCAAGACACGCGATGGTTATAACATGAGTAGGTATCTCGAAAGACTACCTTTGTAGTTGTTCGTCCAACTAGAATGTCCAAATTACTACGATTTGGTTGTTCAACTTGTCCAAGTTACTACGACTTGGTTGATTTGATTGTGTTTTTAAAACGTGTACGGCCCGTTGGTGATTGGTTGTAATAATAATCTCAATATTATTATTATGATTTCGAGTGTTCATGTTCATAAACGTATTCCGATGAGTTTAAAAATTCATATCGTATAAGTGTTTGAAATTACATAAGTTTGACACTTAGTAAAAATCCTTGTTTTCAAGTTTCTGATTTATGCGACATAGTGTGCGACATACGACTTTGTGTCGCTAAGTGCGACATAGTCTGTTGTGTCGCAGATCATGACTGCGACGTAAAGGCTTGTGTCGCTAAGTACGACATCCGCAATTTAATGCAACATAAGGCGTTGTGTAGCTATATGCAACGGGAATAAGTGTTGCAACGTAGTGTTTCGTGTCGCTATATGCGACGTCCGTAATTTATGCGACATAACCATTTGTGTCGCTATATGCGACATCCGTGATTAGTGCGACATAGTGGCTTATGTCGCTATATGAGACATAAGACCTGATTTAGCAACATAAAAGCTTATGTCGCAGGTGGCCTGGAGCCTATGCGACATAACGCGATGTTGGCTGGAAAATGAGCCGAAAAGGTGTTTTCCGGTTTCCGTTTGACTTGAAACTTTTACTCAACCCATATTTGGACATTATAAGCTTAAATAATCCCTAAACAAGTATAAATAAGTAAAATCAGAGAGTTTCGAGTTTTGTCGGAAAACTTACGACTTAGCGCCGGAGAAATCCGAGAAGGTGGAAATGTAGATCGTGATGTCGTGGTTCTTTTTCTTCAAATGGGCGAAATGATTTGATGAGTTTTGATGGTGGTTTTTGGTGGTGATGGTGGTGGGAAATTTTGAGAGAAAAAGAGAGGAAGAAAGGTGGAGAGAGAGAAGGGAAAATGGAAATGACGGGAAAAAGGGGGAAGTGGGCCGGTTTTGGTGTGGGAGGAAAGGTGAGGGATCTCCCAAATTTTAATCCCCCGCGTTTGCGCTCCGTGCAGTGTTTATTTCCCTGGTCGTTTAATTGTTAAAATAATTATTTTAAAATACGAATATTTATCAATGTTTTTGTTGAAGTATTTCATCAAATACTTTTACTTGAGTTATAAAATATAACTTATTCTTGTTTTGATCGTTCGCGCGTTTATTATTTTAGTCGCGTAAATATTGTTTGTACAATACGAATTTGAGTTGAAATATTATCTAAATAACATTTTATATAAAATAGAGTTATAAAACAATATCATATTATTTAATAAAATTGTTCACCAACGTCCGTATTAATTGAATCGAATTGCATTCGATTTGAAACTTGTACGATTTGATCAATTCGCATACTTATATATATATTCATCAATATATATTGATACATTATTTAGCCTAATACAGAACTAATTACATGTATTACACTTGATTAGGTACTAATTACTAGTCCTAATTTGACGGGTGTCACAGATTCCAACCTATCAAAGTACCCTTTCCTCTCCAAGACGAAAGCACAGATAGATGCTCCAGGTTTGGGTTTGCAAGCCATGAGTGACTTAACCACATCAAGGCGTTCTTTGCTCGCCTTTTCCTGGAACATTTCCTTAAGCTGTTGGTTCATTTCATAAGCCCAAGTATTCTCAAAAGTCTTTTGCAACTCGGGGCTCAAAGAGGATGCCATGATACAAGACACTTTATTCGCATCATCATAATATTTCCTGTGTGCCTCAATCTCCTCTTGGGTTGAATCATCATCAATTACGGGAATCTGTTCATCGAGAACATACTCCTTGTTCTCGTACCTCAAGGTAAACCTTAGGTTACGCATCCAATCCATATAGTTTGGACCAGTCAGTCTTTCCCTTCCAAGAACCGAGAGAAGTGAGAAGTTCGAGTTGTGTGCGGAATTGGGGACGGGAGGATTATTACCATTTGTAGAAGACATCTATAGGATAAAAAGTTTTAGTTAGTTTGAATATTCCTTAATTAATTACCCAATTACAAAATTAAGGATATGATCCATATTTTAGGTTCGTTTTATACTGGTATGCCGAGGATCATGAACAAGATGGTGAACTTAACCATGCAAAACCCGCGTGATCCCCGGCTCGAGTACACTCGAGAATCGCAAATTCCACATCACCTCTTAATATGTTCTCATATTAATGTGCCGGTAAACCACACATGCTCCATTAACAGACCATACGAAAGATGTGTGATAAGCATCAAATAGATACTATATTTTATATTATTTATCCCTATATTTGTATACATTTTATGCATTTATAAGATTTTAGATACTTATTTTGTTAATATTTGCATAAATGTATTTTAATTGAAGATTGAAGAAAAGGAACGAAAATAAGACTGAAATTGAAGAAATTAAAGCGATTGAAGAAAAGAAGACTTAAACCTTAAAGAAATGAAGACTAAAATGATAATATTAAAGATTTGGGCCAAGAAAATAAGTTGAGTCCATTTTAGAAGAAAGAAAGCCCAATTTGAAGCCCAAGCCCGGTTTTGGAAAATTCTGGAAGAACAATCCAACCGGCGGTTGGATTAACCAACCGGCGGTTGGGGTTAAGGGGTTCAAGGCGGTGGAAAAGCGCAGAGTTGGAGTAGGATTCAAATGACTCCAACCGGCGGTTGAAAGTCCCAACCGGCGGTTGGAGGGTCGGCCAGAAACATTATAAATAGAGGCTTAGTTTTAGCTAAACCATATACGATTCTTAGAATACAAAGTCGATTATTAGGTTTTAAGATCGACTAGAGGTGCGAATTTGGAGGCTAAGGAGCTAGGGTTTTAAGGTTTTCAACCCTAGGAAAAGCTAGTTCGTCAATTGGTTCGGTTTCTTTATCCTTGTAACTTCACTAACCTTTTGGGTTACTATGGATATTGTTTATTTGAATTAATTGCTTGTTAGATTTTCATTATGAATGTTTAAATGTATGTTTATTAGGTTTATTATATGAATTATATGTTTATGTTAGAACTATATTATTTAATATTATTATGCAAGAATTATGTGTTATATTATGTTAATGATCATAATTAACTGATTTATAGATAAACTTCACTAATCTTTTGGGTTTTTAAATTAAGTGGTTATGTTTCATTAGATGTTAAATAGCATTATAATTCAACCGACCCTGGAATTGCATCAATAATATGTTGATAGATCTTAATAAACAGTGATACTTTACATAACCTTTGACTGTATTGCTATATGAGAATTGTCATAACCTTTGAGGTTTTCTACATTAGTAAATCACAATAATAATAGCCAACACGCAAATAGACATAAGTTGATATAATAAGTTTAATAAATAATAGTTTAAATAGTCATAACCTTCTATCCAGTTGAGTATTCTTAAGTTGTTCCTTAAAACTTATTTATTGAGAATCGGTATCAATTATAAATATGTTCGATCGGAACTAAAACGTCCCCCCTATCTTGTCAATTATTGTGTATTATTGTAATTTTGTATATTGACTGTAATAATTGTAATTAGGATAAATAATAGTTAGTTATAGATTAAATCACGTTCCCTGTGTTCGAATCTGGACTTACTTATAAAACTATATTCTATGATCAGGATAACAGATAACACTTGCCTGAATTGTGTGATAGTATTATTTAGTATTTCCTTAGTTAAAACTTGTGATTATAATTGCCTATACTTAGCACACATCAAATTTTTGGCACCGCTGTCGGGGAGCGGTGTATTTTAATTTAAACTAACTATTTTCCCTGTAAAATAATTTTTACATCTAATGCTTTGCAAATTCAATACGAAATATCGGCTCACCCATTGAGAGTACTAACAAAAGCAAAGGTATAAGGAGAGTTCAGCCCTACCTCATTGATTTATCATATAAGAGGTAAGGTGCTTCTCGAAAGAAATAGGTTTTTAATACGCTTCGCGCTGACCTGTTTTTCCGCTTTTGTGTACAATCAATGGAGCTACCGAGATCTATTGACTAGTTTGGTATAAGAATTTTAACAAACTAATTTTTAACTTTAATTAACAACTAACTTGCATTACTAACAAATAGGAAAAAGTTGGGTTGGGAATATCTTTTCGAATATTTAATTTTGAATGTGTTTTATTATTAATTTTCGGAATTCATATACATCAACCTGATTATTTCTAAAAAAACTACTAACATTTACTTTTGAATTTATGGTGCTACTAAAATTCTGTTCTTCTTTACAGATTGATGTATGACCTGGACACTTCATCCGGATCCTTTTAGTCCATTTGACGAACCCGAACGAGAATTTCATTCTAGAAAAAGATTATCATACGCACCGCCAAATTCACCAGAACACGAAATTTCACCAGAAGAAGATAATTTAGTTTTTCATAACAATTTAGCCAAAACGGCTTAATACGGTTATTATTCCGATCCAGAGTCGGGTGAAGATAAAATACCTTCTAGGCAACCTACAATATATCCAAGTGATTCTGAACTAGAGCACGAAATATAACCAATTATGGCAGACATAGCTGACATGACGCTTGAAGATTACACGATTCAAACTCGTGGAGATCCGAGATCGTGAGTGGTTAGGCCTGCCATAGCCAGAGAAGTAGAATTTGAGTTAAAGGGGCAATTTTTGAAAGAATTACGTGAAAATCCTTTCAGAGGAGAAGATAAAGAAGATGCAAATGAGCATGTTGAGAAAATTTTGGAAATTGCAGATATGTTTCATATTCCCAATGTTACAAGAGATCAGGTTATGTTACGAGTATTTCCTTTGACACTAAAGGATGGAGCTAAGAGATGGATCAATAACGAGCCAGCCGGATCTATTACTACTTGGGAAGATCTTCGCACAAAATTTCTAAAAATGTACTCTACACCTTCCAAGACCTCAAAGATGATTGATGAGATTAGGAACTTCAAACAGAAATCCGATGAATCTCTGTATCAAACTTGGGAAAGATATAAGGAAATGTTACACAAATGTCCACAACATGATTTGAATGTCCAACAAAAGATAACAGTATTTTATAAAGGAGTTGATCGGGCAACACGTCAACAGTTGGATGCACAAGGTCCAGTACCTAAGAAAACTCCAGCAGTGGCAAGGGCCGGAATTGAAGAATTAGCTAAACATTCTCAGTTATGGGATGATGGTTCATCTAGAAGAAAAAGGATATCTGAAGATAGTGATGGTCTAGCAGCTATAACAGTGAAATTGGAAAGTATGGGAAGAGATATTAAAAAAGTAAATGAACAAGTTCATGCAATCAGGATTGGGTGTGAAATATGTGGAGGAAGTCATCTAAAAGAAGAATTTCCTAATACTGACAGCAAAATAAGTAATGAGGAAGTTATGTATGGGGATTTTCAAGGAAATCCAAATTATCGTCAAGTTTCTAATTATAGAAGAGTTAATCAACCAGGCCAACAGTATCAACAAGGAGCACCAGGATATTATGTCAAAACAGGACAAACTTCCTATAATGACAGAATGACGGTGATAGAGAATACATTGGGAAAAATGGCTGAAGCAAGTAATAAAAGAGATGAAGAAAACGATACCAGAATGCGTAATCACGAAGCCTCGATCAAACAAATTAAGAGCTTAGTTCATCAGATTGCTAAAGCATTGCAGGAGAGATTTCCAGGAACATTGCCAGGATTTACTGAAACAAATCCAAAGGAACAAGCTAACGCAGTAATTACTAGAAGTGGTAAGAATGTTGACTCTCCTATTATAGCTAATAAAATTGTTGAATCTAAGCAGGTTGAAAAGGAAACAATTGATGAAGACATACAAACAAACAAAAAGGAGAATGGAGAAAATAAAGTTAAAGAAGTCATCAAAGACTATACACCCCCACCTCCATATCCAGCTGCTCTGAGGAAAGACAAAGAAGATGAACAATACCACAAATTTCTGAAAAACCTGAAACAACTTCATATTAACATTCCTTTTATTGAAGCTATAGCTCAGATGCCAAAATATGCAAAATATCTTAAGGAGCTGCTGACAAACAAAAATAAAATGGATAATGTGACGAAGGTAACAATGAATGCAAGATGCTCAGCAATAATGCAGAATAAATTACCTCCAAAAGTCAAAGATCCAGGGAGTATCACTATACCTTGCAAAATTGGTGAAATGACTATTGAAAATGCATTGGCAGATTTAGGATCTAGTATTTCATTAATGCCATATACACTTTTTATACGATTAGGATTAGGAGAACCAAAACCTATTCGTATGTGTATCGAATTAGCTGACCGATCTGTCCAATATGCTAGGGGAATAATTGAAAATGTTTTGATTCAAGTTGATAAATTTGTTTTTCCATGTGATTTTGTAATTTTAGATATGTTAGAAGACCCTAAAGACCCTATTATATTAGGAAGACCATTTTTAGCAACAACACATGCCCTAATAGACGTTTTTGATAGAAACATTACCATGAGATTAGAAGATGATAAAATTGTTTTTGATGTTAATAAATCTATGAAATTTCCTGATTATGTCGATGATTCTTGTTATTATTTAAATACTTATGAGTATCTAGATAACCCTTCTTTTCAAGATTTTATAGAAAAGGATCAAACAGATACTGGAATTCTTACAGAATGGACTGAAGAATTTGACACTGAAAAAGACTTGGCAGAATTTGACAAACTATTAGAGGAAGATGAAGATTCAGAAGTAACTGTGGTTCTTCAACATCTTAAAGCTGAATCATCACAGCCAGTTGCTAAAATTCTCAATCAAGAATTATTACTAAATTCTATCAATAATATCCCGTATTTGAAGGAAGAGATCTTCGAGTTCAAAACATCTATTGAAGAACCACCACAATTAGAACTTAAAGAGCTACCAGCGCATTTAGAATATGCTTATTTACAAGGTACATCAGATTTACCAGTTATAATATCTTCTAAACTATCGATAGCAGAAAAAGATCGCTTAGTGCAGGTTCTTAAACAACATAAAAAGGCAATAGCATGGAAGATCACGGATATCAAGGGAATCAGTCCTACTTACTGCACTCATAAAATCTTAATGGAAACGGATTATAAGCCAGTTGTACAACCATTAAGAAGATTGAATCCGAATGTGAAAGACGTTGTCAGGAAAGAAATCATTAAACTATTGGATTTAGGATTAATCTATCCTATTTCAGACAGTCCATGGGTAAGTCCAATACATGTAGTACCAAAGAAAGGTGGAATGACAGTGGTACCTAATGAGAAGAATGAATTAATACCAACAAGGACGGTAACAGGGTGGAGAGTTTGTATTGATTACCGGAAATTAAATGATGCTACCAGAAAAGATCATTTTCCATTACCATTTTATTGATCAAATGATAGAAAGGCTAGCAAGAAAAGAATTCTATTGTTTTCTGGATGGATTTTCAGGATATTTTCAAATACCAATTGCAGCTGAAGATCAAGATAAGACAACATTCACCTGTCCGTTTGGTACTTTTTCTTATAGAAGAATGCCGTTTGGTTTGTGTAATGCATCAGCTACATTTCAGCGTTGCATGATCGCGATATTTCATGATATGGTGGAAGATTTCATGGAAGTATTTATGGATGATTTCTCGGTATTTGAGGATTCATTTGATGCTTGTTTAGAAAATTTAAAAAGGATGTTGCAAAGATGTGAAGGTGCGAATCTAGTTCTTCATTGGGAAAAATGTCATTTTATGGTTCGAGAAGGGATCATTTTAGGACATAAAATATCAAAGATAGGAATTGAGGTGGATAAAGCAAAGATTGAGGTTATTTCAAATTTACCTTATCCTACTAATGTAAAGGGAATAAGGAGTTTCCTAGGCCATGCCGGATTTTATAGGAGATTTATAAAAGATTTTTCAAAGATTGCGATACCGTTGAATCATTTGCTGGAAAAAGATGCAAAGTTCGAGTTTACAGATGAATGAAAACAGTCGTTTGATGCCTTAAAGGAAAAGTTGATATCTGCTCCGGTAATGATTAGTCCAGACTGGAATTTACCTTTTGAATTAATGTGTGATGCTAGTGATTATGCAGTAGGAGCTGTTTTGGGACAGAAAATTGATAACAAGTTTAAGCCAATCTATTATGCTAGTAAGACATTAACAGATGCTCAGGAAAATTATACGACTACGGAAAAGGAACTTTTGGCAGTAGTTTTTGCATTCGATAAGTTTCGTTCTTATCTTGTCTTAACTAAAACTGTGGTTTATACTGACCATTATGCATTGAAGTATTTGTTTAATAAGCAGGATGTGCGCCCTCGTTTATTGCGATGGATTCTTTTATTGCAGGAATTCGATACTGAAATTAAAGACAAGAAAGGAGCTGAAAATGTCGCAGCTGATCATTTGTCAAGGTTGGAAAATCCGGAATTAGAAATACTAGATGAAGAGGAAATTCAAGATACATTTCCTGATGAGAAGTTGATGATTGCACAAGAAATAATGAATATACCTTGGTTTGCAAATTATGCAAATTATTTGGTTACTAAGATTTTACCAAGGACGGATTATCAAAAGAGAAAAAAATTCTTTTCCGATTTAAAATATTATTTTTGGGAAGACCCATTTCTTTTCAGATATTGTGCAGATGGTATAATTAGACGTTGTGTACATGGTGAAGAAGCTCAGCAGATTATAAAGCATTGTCATGAAGGACTAGTTGGAGGTCATAATGGACCAAGTTACACGGCAAAGAAAATATTTGATTCAGGATTTTATTGGCCGACGATTTTTAAAGATACATATGCTTTTGTTAGGAATTGTGATTCATGTCAGAGAGCTGGAAATATTTCTAAAAAAGATGAGATGCCACAGACTAATATACAGGTTTGTGAGATATTTGATATCTGGGGTATTGATTTCATGGGACCATTTCCTACAAGTCACGGTAATAAGTATATATTAGTTGCTGTGGATTATGTTTCCAAGTGGGCAGAGGCGAAGTCATTACCTACAAAAGATGCAAGAGTTGTGGTAAAATTTCTTAAACATTTATTTGCAAGATTTGGAACTCCTAAAGCATTGATTAGTGATCGGGGTACTCATTTTTGCAATACTCAATTGGAGAAAGTATTAAAGAGTTATGGAGTTAGTCATAGGATTGCTACACCTTATCATCCACAAACAAGTGGACAAGTTGAAAATACAAATCGAGCAATAAAACGTATTTTGGAACGTTCTGTTGGATCAAACAGAAAAGAGTGGTCAGAGAAATTAGACGACGCACTTTGGGCATATAGGACCGCATTTAAAACACCTACAGGTTGTACTCCTTATAGGTTAATTTATGGGAAAGCTTGTCATTTACCAGTTGAAATAGAACACAAAGCATATTGGGCACTTCGGGAATGCAACACGGATACCGATGAGGTTGGTAGGCATTGCTTTTTACAGTTATGTGACACCCGACGATTCAGGGTTACTGATTAACCCTCTAGAAACCCTAATTACGTGTGTTTAGTTTAGTATTAGGCTAAATACTTGTAATTACTTGTAACTATTAGTATATTTTTATGTGAATATACACCCCCGTAATTGATTTATATTATGCTACGTAATTAGTTGTAATTACGCTTACGCAATTTGGTGAAATTGTGGAAAATAACCGGACGGAGTCCGACACTGCTTAAAATACGACATTGGTGAAAACATTTCTATAAATAACTTGAATCTATTTTTAGAAGTTATTTATCATATATTATTATTTTAATATAATAATACCCGAAAAACCTAGACGTTTCAATTAAAACGTCTCAAACGCAACGAAAACGCGCAGAACGCGCCCGACCACCGAGACCGATAAATTAACGGGAAATTTTTATAAATGTTCTAAGTACTTAAACTTTTATATCAATTAAGAATATCAAAATTTAAATCGTTGATTAAACACGTACAATTAACGTTTTAGGTACGAATAAACATCGAAACAATCGGGTAAACGAACGGGAAACATAACAAATTAAATGGTAAATAAGAAAATGACTAAAATACCCTTTGTAGGCCCCCTTGGTCGTTCTCCCCTCCCCCATGTGATCCCATGTGGCCACCACCTTCCTTGACCACTCTTGTTCCATGCAAAATCTCATCAATTGCTTCTCTTACACCACCACCCATCATACATGCACATTTCCTTTCATTTTTCACTTTCAATTTCACAAGTATTCTCTCTCCCTCTATCTAAGTTCCAGAGATTTAACCACCATCATAATCCACCATACACCACCAATGACCACCACCACAACCACCATAGCTCCACCACCTTGAAAATCATCATTTTTCAAAGGGAACTAGCTCTACAACAACTTCTTCTTCTCCTCATCTCATCTCCATCAAAATAATTGTAAGGAAACTCTATATTACTCTCATATAACTCATTTACATGTTATAAAGCTCATTCAACAATACTATATCCAAATATAAGCTTAAAATACGTTTTTATGAATTATATACAAAGAGTACACAATCTGTCCAGAAAATCACAGCTCACTAAAAATGTCATATCTTGAGTTCTAGGAAGAGTTAGAAGATGCATTTTTTTAAAAAATTTGCGTATTGAAAAGATCTACAACTTTCGTGTATTACACTTTTTCCAGAAACGTACAAGTTTTTCTCTACTAGTCGATTTGTGGGACTGGTCTGGGTAAAAACAGAATCTGGGCTATGCATGGGCATTTATTTTGTTTCTCTATGATAATGGGACTCAAAACTCTTAGAAATCATATGTTAGACACTAAACACATAGAAGATCAGTTGGTAAAATTTGTGAGACTTGATTTGGACCAGAAATATGTAAGACACATGGTGAAACAAACCGACAAAAAGTCGAAAATGTGAAATCTTGAAGATTTGGGACTTTTATAAGAACCAACACTTTGGTGAATTTGGACATGAACCGACAATATATTTGGACTCTATAAACTGATATTTGGGTTGGGTGAAAGTTTCGGGTCAAACCGAGTAAGTTTGACCAAGTCAACAAAAGTGGCTCGATTTCGAAAAACTTATTATATTTGGAAAATGGTAACAAAAATGGGTTTGGGTGACTTAGTTAGTAACTTGGACCAAAAACTAATTTTGGAAAGTTTCCCGAATGCAAAACCGACACTTAGAACACTTGGATTAAAAATTAAAAATCTGATCAGGCACAAGTGCCGCCCTACCAGCGACACTTACCCAAGTGACGCCTATAGCGTCACTTACCCTTAGTGCCGCCTGAACCAAGTGTCGCCTATAGCGTCACTACCCCAAGTGACGCTGCCAAGTTAAAAATCACATTTAACATCACATGACCTAGTGCCGCTAACCAACCGAGTGTCGCCTATAGCAACACTTACTTGAGTGAGGCCCCTAAGTGACGCACAGAGTGACGCCCCTAAGTGACGCACAGAGTAACGCCCCTAAGTGACGCCTAAAATAGAAACTTCAAAACTAGTTTCACACTAAGTGTCGAACTCATACAACTTCAATACTTGTATGCAATACAACACACGAAACATATACTTGGAAAGTATGCGATGAAACAACACCTAATAATATTGATTTAAGATTTTTATTACAAACTATCACCAATGGGTCGTACACGTTTTTGATAAACGAACTTGAACTACTATTTGGTCATACTAGTTGATGAACTAGCTTTAGGTGGACATAAACCCCCCACCTACCCGATTGGCTTAAGTAGACATTAACCCCCACTTATACAATCGCTATAGATGGTCTTTTGAGACATCTACTTATACAACCTCATATGTTTAAGGCGTTAGGAGGTTGCACACGGGAACGTGAACACCCACTACTTGCTAATATTTGATATTGCTTGCTACCTGCTCAACTTTGGTGAGTTTCATAGCCCCTTTTTACTGTTTTTCACTGGGGTGAGAATACATACAACTGTTTTATAAACTGCTTTATGATCACAAGTACTGGAAACAACTTTTTGTACGGATTGCATGAGACCTGAATAATCCACTATAGTCGTCTACTTATCATAGTCATTAAAATTTGTGCGTGAGTATTATTGGGTGGTACCATCAGGGTTTGACAAACCTCGTCCGGGCTAGTTGCGCTAGCCAACCCACGGGCGCAGTATTACTTGTGATTTAGAAGTATATCGGATTAGTACACTTACCGGAGGCAAACAACGTTAATCTTGACTATGAGACTCATGCAAATGGTATACTTATATTGCTATATGCAATACTTTTACTTGTCGTTGGATAACGATACTTTTCCATATCATTGACGAATGATGCAAAACTTGTGAAATCTTGTGGATCATTTTAGTAACTGATTACTTAACAAACCTATGAACTCACCAACTTTATGTTGACCTTTTAGTATGTATTTCTCAGGTAACCCGCCGCAGTAGGAATCTTTTAGAAAGCTTAGCTCGAGTCGCATTGTTTTCAAAACATCAAGAGATTAGATTGCATGTAGCTGTAATTTGTAAATTCAGTAATGTATTAGAAATCTCTAAACGGTTTATGCGAACTCCAGAATTATTTTGTAAACATTTGAATTATGGTAATGTAATATTTTCAAACGTCTCATATAGAGGTCGTTTGCTTGATCTTTGTGTTGATGATATTTGATTTGGTCGGCGCCCCCGTGACACCTCCCACTTTCGCTGCCACGTGTTTTGGGGGTGCGACAGATTGGTATCAGAGCCAAAGGTTATAGCAAACTAGGATTGCATTAGTGACCTAGACTATAACCATTAGGTTAGTATTCCTTGTTTAGTATGACTGGTTCAGCGATTGCATCATTTGAATTTAATTTAACATAGCCTGATCAACTATGTACAATTAAAGGAGAATTGATGCAAGACCTGAAATGGTTATAGTGAATGGGAATGCATTAGAAGACTTTGACCAAGGATAGAAACGGGACCAACCCTATACGTGCTTATGTGCTAGGTTATTATATTTCTATATATAACCTTAACCTCTCGTATACTAAACTCCTTGCCACAAAAATGGCAGACTCCTCTAACGTATCATCAACCGGCTTGAACAACGAAACTCAAATGCTGTCTACTACTAGGGGTACTACTCCCTTACATATCCCTACGACACCAAACTCTCCCGAACCTCTTTACTACATGACCGGTGAAGCCCGGGTAGTACGAAGACGCCGAGGGAATGCTGGATCATCCCGAGCAAACCCTTACTCAAACTCCATTGCTAACACCACGACTAATACCCGCCGTTCAGCATACGCCCGTAGGTGGGACTGGCTACCCACAACTTTAAACACTTGGAGGTCTGAGGAAGCAATACAGATTCCTGCTGACCCCATGGACATCTCCCCGTACACACAAGAACCAACGCACCATACGGTACCGGTGTTAGCAGCCCGACTTCATCGTCACGAAGAAAGGCTCAAAATCCTAAAATGACATCATTATATAGTAGAAAACTACCTGTTGCACCGAACCGATGATCGCATAACACAACTTCTTCAAGAACAGGAAGGCACGAACCGTGCTCTGGAAATGATTCATCAACAGGTTATAGACGACAGGAGCGCTACTGACATCCTACAAGCAAAGTTGGAAGAATATGAACAACGTTCACGAGAAGCTGAGGAGTATGCTCGTGCGCTCGAGCAACGACTAACCTTGGCTGAAGAAGGTGCTAGGCAAACAAGCCGACTTGCGGATACTATAACTTGCCTCGTCACTCTAATGTCACAAGTAAACCTGCGTCAGAACTAGATCTACTCCTCTTATTGTAACCTATTGAGGCGGGATGTGCTCAACTTATTCTCCTTTATTATGTTCCGTAAACTTTCAAATTCAGACCGGATGTAACATTCCCGGTATCTTTTGTAATCCTTATGAATGTTGTCTGTTGAAACTCGTACTCTGTATGCAACCTTTCTATCTAATGAATTATCTTTATCATTCTGTACTGTTGTATATTACCTCATTATATATACACATCTGATATATCATAACCTCGTGCAAACCTCTTATATGTTTCAGTTCATTGTTGTTCAGCATCATGCCTCCAAGACGACATACTTACACCGACACCGAAACTGCTCAAGTCATTGCATAGAGCGTAGCTCAAGTCCTTGCTGCCCAACAAAATCCGGGCGGTGGAGGCGCACCTGCTAACACATCTACTCCAAAACCATGTACCTACAAGGACTTCTTAAACTGCAAACCTTTATATTTCAAAAGATCCGAAGGAGCTATCGGTCTGATACGTTGGATCGAAAAGACAGAATCTATTTTCCGAATCTGCAACTGCACTGAGGAAGACAAGGTTAAATTCTCCGTGTGCACCCTTTCTGACGGAGCTCTCACCTGGTGGAATTCTTATGCCCAAACTGTGGGTATTGATACGGCATACCAACTTCCATGGGAAGACTTCAAAACAATGCTCAGGGAAGAGTACTGTCCCCGTGAGCAACTGCAACAACTTGAGGAAGAATTCTGGAAACTCTCTGTTCAGGGAAACGACATCACCACCTACACCACTCGATTCCACCAGCTATCTATCTTATGCCCATCTATGGTGGACCCCGAATACAAACGTATCGAGAGATACATTTGGGGGCTACCAGAATCAATCCAGGGGAATGTCATCTCCTCAAGACCCGGGACCATCCAAAGTGCTGTCCGCATGGCACATGAACTCATGGCCCAGATTGTCCGCCGAGGGACAACCACTGAGAAAGCCATCGGGGACAACAAAAGGAAATGGTCCGGCAGCAACCACAACCAACATCAGCAACAGCCAAACAAAAAGGCCGATACTGTTAAGGCCTACTCCTCTGGTTCAGGGTCGGGGGACAAGAAAGGGTACATTGGGAACAAACCTTACTGTTCCAAGTGTACGCGACACCATGATGGCCCTTGTACCTGTACCAAGTGCAAACGACAGGGACATCTAGCCAAATATTGCAGAACCCCCAACCCAAACACCAACCCTAACGCACCAAAGGCTTGTTTCGAGTGCGGCGACACTAGCCACTTTAGAAACAACTGCCCGAAACGCAACAACAACAACAATAACAACAACCCTCGCGGTCGAGCTTTTGTACTCAATGCTGGAGAGGCCGTCAAGATCCCAACGTTGTCACTGGTATGTTCCTCCTAAATGATCTAACCATTTCAGTATTATTCGATACCGGTGCTGATAAGAGTTTCATGTCCGATAAATTCTGTCCACTACTAAACATCACACCCCTTGCCTTAGATGCTAAGTACACTGTAGAATTAGCGAATGGCAAACTGATCGAGGCCAATAGTGTAATACCAAATTGCACTTTAAACCTCGCCAACGAACTGTCCCCTATAGACCTCATCCCCGTGGAAATTGGAAGCTTCGATATCATCGTAGGCATGGACTGGTTGTCCAAACACCGTGCCGAAATCGTTTGTTTCGAGAAGATCGTGCGTATACCTCTCACTACCGGTGGAACCTTGATCATACAGGGGAGACCGGTAGGCGAAACCTGAACATCATATCTTGTATGAAAACTCAAAAGTACTTGAGGAAAGGGTACTCGGAAATCCTCGCACATGTAACCGAAAAGAAGTCAGCTGAAAAGCGACTTGAGGATGTGCCCATCGTCCAAGACTATCCGGAAGTCTTTCCCGAAGACTTGCCAGGCCTACCCCGCCTAGACAAGTCAAATTCCAAATTGACCTTGTGCCCGGAGCTGCACCCGTGGCACGAGCCCCATACAGATTAGCCCCATCCGAGTTGCAGGAGTTTTCCACCCAATTACAGGAACTCCTGGACAAGGGATTCATCCGACCGAGTTCTTCGCCTTGGGGAGCTCCGGTCCTATTCGTTAAAAAGAAGGATGGATCCTTCAGAATGTGTATTGACTACTGCGAACTGAACAAACTTACCATCAAGAACCGATACCCACTCCCTAGAATCGATGACCTGTTTGACCAACTTCAAGGTTCGAGCTTCTACTCAAAAATCGACCTACGGTCGGGTTATCATCAACTTCGAGTTCGAGACTCCGACATCCCAAAAACAGCTTTCAGAACCCGCTTTGGGCATTACGAATTTCAAGTGATGCCTTTTGGCTTAACCAACGCACCGGCTGTATTCATGGACCTTATGAATCGGGTGTGCAAACCCTATCTAGATAAGTTTGTCATCGTGTTCATTGACGACATCTTGATATACTCTCGCAATGAAACCGAACATGGCCAACACATGAAAACCATCTTGGAATTACTCAGACACGAGGAGTTATATGCCACATTCTCCAAGTGTGAGTTCTGGATGCGAACAGTACAATTCCTAGGGCATGTCGTTGACAGTCAAGGGATACGTGTTGATCCAGCCAAGATCGAGGCCATTAAGTGCTGGGAAGCACCAACCACACCAACTGAGGTACGACAATTCTTAGGTCTCGCTGGATATTATCGACGATTCATTGAGAATTTCTCCAAAATAGCCTTACCTTTAACCTCACTGACTCAGAAAGATAAGAAATTCGACTGGACTGATAAGCAGGAGTCAGCCTTCCAACTTCTGAAACAGAAACTCTGTAGTGCACCAATCCTGTCCTTACCCAAAGGCACCGATGATTTCGTAGTTTACTGTGATGCCTCACGCCAGGGACTAGGTTGTGTGTTAATGCAATGTGATAAAGTCATTGCTTACGCCTCTCGACAGCTCAAAATCCACGAAAAGAATTATACCACTGATGACCTTGAACTCGAAGCTGTCGTCTTTGCTCTCAAAATCTGGAGACATTACCTTTATGGCACTAAGTGCACCATCTTTACCGATCACAAAAGTCTTCAACACATATTTGATCAAAAAGATCTCAACATGAGGCAACGTCGATGGGTCGAGTTGCTTACCGATTATGAGTGCGAAAGCAAATACCATCCTGGCAAAGCAAACGTTGTTGCTGATGCCCTCAGCTGAAGGAATGTTCAAAACCCCTTCGTGTTCGAGCCCTTGGTTTAACCATTCACAATGATCTCACCACTCAAATCCACACCGCTCAATTCGAAGCACTCAAAAACAAAAACATCAAAAACGAAGCCTTGTGAGGCATGGGTAAACAATTCGAAATCAAACCCAACGGAACCCGATACTTCTCCAACCGAATCTAGTTACCAAACTTTGGAAACCTACGAAATTTGGTGATGGATGAAGCTCACAAATCTCGATACTCTATACATCCTGGTTCCGACAAGATGTATCACGACATTAAACAACGGTATTGGTGACCCAATATGAAAGCTGACATCGCCACCTATGTTAGCAAATGTTTAACCTGCGCTAAGGTTAAGGCCGAATACCAGAAACCCTCCGGGTTGCTACAACAACCCGAGATACCCCAATGGAAATGGGAAAACATAACCATGGACTTCATCACGAAACTACCGAAAACACCGAGCGGTTGCGATACCATTTGGGTAATCGTTGATCGTCTCACGAAATCTACCCATTTCCTAGGTATCAAAGAAAATGACAAGATGGAGCGTCTGGCTCGCATCTACATCAAAGAGGTTATGGCACGACATGGTATTCCCATTTCAATCATCTCAGATAGAGATAGCCGCTTCACCTCTCGATTCTGGCAAAAACTTCAATGAGCCCTTGGTACTCGCCTTGATTTGAGTACTGCTTATCATCCACAAACCGATGGTCAGAGTGAACAGACCATTCAAACCCTAGAAGACATGCTACGAGATTGTGTAGTTGACTTCGAAAACATATGGGAAAACCACCTACCTTTGTGTGAATTTTCCTACAACAATAGTTACCACACCAGCATTGATGCTGCACCATTCGAGGCACTCTATGGGAGAAAGTGCCGATCACCCATTTGTTGGACCGAAATCGGTGAAATTCAACTCACTGGTCCTGAAATCATCCATGAAACAACCGAGAAAATCGTGACTATTCAAAACCGGCTAAAAGCCGCACGTGATCGTCAGAAAAGCTATGCTGACATGAGACGCAAACCACTCGAGTTCCAGGTTGGGGATCGAGTACTCTTAAAAGTGTCACCTTGGAAAGGTGTTATTCGTTTTGGCAAACGCGGCAAACTAAACCCCAGGTACATCGGACCTTTTGAGATTCTTGAAAGAATTGGTCCGGTGGCATATCAACTGTCGCTACCACGGCAACTAAGTAGCGTGCACAACACGTTCCACATTTCTAACCTAAAGAAATGTCTGTCTGATGAGACACTTGTAATCCCGCTCGACGAAATCCACATTGATGACATACTCCATTTCGTCGAGGAACCTATTGAAATCATGGACCATGAGGTCAAACGCATGAAACAGAGTCGTATTCCCATCGTAAAAGTCCGGTGGAATTCTAGGCGAGGTCCTGAATTCACTAGGGAACGGGAAGACCAAATGCGACTGAAACATCCACATCTATTCTTAGATACCTCACAGACCACAACAGCAAGCTAATTTCGGGACGAAATTCTCCTAACAGGGGGAGAATGTGACACCCGACGATTCAGGGTTACTGATTAACCCTCTAGAAACCCTAATTACGTGTGTTTAGTTTAGTATTAGGCTAAATACTTGTAATTACTTGTAACTATTAGTATATTTTTATGTGAATATACACCCCCGTAATTGATTTATATTATGCTACGTAATTAGTTGTAATTACGCTTACGCAATTTGGTGAAATTGTGGAAAATAACCGGACGGAGTCCGACACTGCTTAAAATACGACATTGGTGAAAACATTTCTATAAATAACTTGAATCTATTTTTAGAAGTTATTTATCATATATTATTATTTTAATATAATAATACCCGAAAAACCTAGACGTTTCAATTAAAACGTCTCAAACGCAACGAAAACGCGCAGAACGCGCCCGACCACCGAGACCGATAAATTAACGGGAAATTTTTATAAATGTTCTAAGTACTTAAACTTTTATATCAATTAAGAATATCAAAATTTAAATCGTTGATTAAACACGTACAATTAACGTTTTAGGTACGAATAAACATCGAAACAATCGGGTAAACGAACGGGAAACATAACAAATTAAATGGTAAATAAGAAAATGACTAAAATACCCTTTGTATGCCCCCTTGGTCGTTCTCCCCTCCCCCATGTGATCCCATGTGGCCACCACCTTCCTTGACCACTCTTGTTCCATGCAAAATCTCATCAATTGCTTCTCTTACACCACCACCCATCATACATGCACATTTCCTTTCATTTTTCACTTTCAATTTCACAAGTATTCTCTCTCCCTCTCTCTAAGTTCCAGAGATTCAACCACCATCATAATCCACCATACACCACCAATGACCACCACCACAACCACCATAGCTCCACCACCTTGAAAATCATCATTTTTCAAAGGGAACTAGCTCTACAACAACTTCTTCTTCTCCTCATCTCATCTCCATCAAAATAATTGTAAGGAAACTCTATATTACTCTCATATAACTCATTTACATGTTATAAAGCTCATTCACCAATACTATAACCAAATATAAGCTTAAAATACGTTTTTATGAATTATATACAAAGAGTACACAATCTGTCCAGAAAATCACAGCTCACTAAAAACGTCATATCTTGAGTTCTAGGAAGAGTTAGAAGATGCATTTTTTTAAAAAATTTGCGTATTGAAAAGATCTACAACTTTCGTGTGTTACACTTTTTCCAGAAACGTACAAGTTTTTCTCTACTAGTCGATTTGTGGGACTGGTCTGGGTAAAAACAGAATCTGGGCTATGCATGGGCATTTATTTTGTTTCTCTATGATAATGGGACTCAAAACTCTAAGAAATCATATGTTAGACACTAAACACAAAGAAGATCAGTTGGTAAAATTTGTGAGACTTGATTTGGACCAGAAATATGTAAGACACATGGTGAAACAAACCGACAAAAAGTCAAAAATGTGAAATCTTGAAGATTTGGGACTTTTATAAGAACCAACACTTTGGTGAATTTGGACATGAACCGACAATATATTTGGACTCTATAAACTGATATTTGGGTTGGGTGAAAGTTTCGGGTCAAACCGAGTAAGTTTGACCAAGTCAACAAAAGTGGCTCGATTTCGAAAAACTTATTATATTTGGAAAATGGTAGCAAAAAAGGGTTTGGGTGACTTAGTAAGTAACTTGGACCAAAAACTACTTTTGGAAAGTTTCCCGAATGAAAAACCGACACTTAGAACACTTGGATTAAAAATTAAAAATCTGATCAGGCACAAGTGCCGCCCTACCAGCGACACTTACCCTAGTGACGCCTATAGCGTCACTTACCCTTAGTGCCGCCTGAACCAAGTGTCGCCTATAGCGTCACTACCCCAAGTGACGCTGCCAAGTTAAAAATCACATTTAACGTCACATGACCTAGTGCCTCTAACCAACCGAGTGTCGCCTATAGCGACACTTACTTGAGTGACGCACAGAGTAACGCCCCTAAGTGACGCCTAAAACAGAAACTTCAAAACTAGTTTCACACTAAGTGTCGAACTCACACAACTTCAATACTTGTATGCAATACAACACACGAAACATATACTTGGAAAGTATGCGATGAAACAACACCTAATAATATTGATTTAAGATTTTTATTACAAACTTTCACCAACGGGTCGTACACGTTTTTGATAAACGAACTTGAACTACTATTTGGTCATACTAGTTGATGAACTAGCTTTAGGTGGACATAAACCCCCCACCTACCCGATTGGCTTAAGTGGACATTAATCCCCACTTATACAATCGCTATAGACGGTCTTTTGAGACATCTACTTATACAACCTCATATGTTTAGGGCGTTAGGAGGTTGCACACGGGAACGAGAACACCCACTACTTGCTAATATTTGATATTGCTTGCTACCTGCTCAACTTTGGTGAGTTTGATAGCCCCTTTTTACTGTTTTTCACTGGGGTGAGAATACATACAACTGTTTTATAAACTGCTTTATGATCACAAGTACTGGAAACAACTTTTTGTACGGATTGCATGAGACCTGAATAATCCACTATAGTCCTCTACTTATCATAGTCATTAAAATTTGTGTGTGAGTATTATTGGGTGGTACCATCAGGGTTTGACAAACCTCGTCCGGGCTAGTTGCCCTAGCCAACCCACCGACGCAGTATTACTTGTGATTTAGAAGTGTATCGGATTAGTACACTTACCGGAGGCAAACAACGTTAAGCTTGACTATGAGACTCATGCAAATGGTATACTTATATTGATGTATGCAATACTTTTACTTGTCACTGGATAACGATACTTTTCCATATCATTGACGAATGATGCAAAACTTGTGAAATCTTGTGGATCATTTTAGCAACTGATTACTTAACAAACCTATGAACTCACCAACTTTATGTTGACCTTTTAGTATGTATTTCTCAGGTAACCCGCCGCAGTAGGAAGCTTTTGGAAAGCTTAGCTCGAGTCGCATTGTTTTCAAAACATCAAGAGATTAGATTGCATGTAGCTGTAATTTGTAATTTCAGTAATCTATTAGAAATCTCTAAACGGTTTATGCGAACTCCAGAATTATTTTGTAAACATTTGAATTATGGTAATGTAATATTTTCAAACGTCTCATATAGAGGTCGTTTGCTTGATCTTTGTGTTGATGATATTTGATTTGGTCGGCGCCCCCGTGACACCTCCCACTTCCGCTGCCATGTGTTTTGGGGGTGCGACAAGTTACATGAGTTAGATGAGCTTCGTTGGAATGCTTATGAAAATTTAAAGCTTTATAAAGAAAGGACAAAAAAATGGCATGATGCGAGACTTCGGGGAAATAAAGACTTTGTTCCTGGAGAACGTGTGCTTTTATATAATTCCCGTATTCATTTATTTCCAGGTAAATTACGATCAAGATGGAGCGGACCATATGTGATCTACCAAGTTCATGCTAATGGAAGTGTGGATTTACTAGCACTCGATGGAAGTATTTTTAAGGTTAACGGACATCGTTTAAAAAAATATTATGAAGGAACTGTGGAGCATTTTTCAGATATATCTTTGGAAGTATATGTTACAGGATTATGTCGAACTTACCGACATTTAAACAAAATTGCTTCTCAGGAGACAACCTGTGTTTATTTTTATATATGTTATGATTTTTTATTTTATTTTCAGGAATGAACTTTGTGGGTATGTTCTCTGGAAACCCTCAAGAGACTATAACTCGTCCACTCGGGATACTGAGGGGTTTAAAGGCTTATTGCATATGCTAAATGCAATCGTGATTAACTACGAAAGTGTGGATGTTGTATATTATTTTTAAAGAGATCAAGGAATCAACCAAGCAGAATTTTTACTTAGCCGATGATGAATTTTGAAAATTCAGTCAGGGGAGTTTTTCTGTTTTATTTATCTTTCCCTTACTCACTTTTGTTTATCATTTTTATACAATGAGGGCATTGTATAATTTAAGTGTGGGGATAGGGTTCGTAAGAAAAAGAATTTCTTTAATTAATTATTTAAGTTTCTATTGTTCTTAATTTTTACTAAAAATTTAAAATTAAATATAACTGAGTATTTATTAGTTAGAATACTTTTGTTAAAAGTTTGTTTTGTATTTAAAAGTTTAGACTTTAATGTGGAATAACTATTTTGTATATATAATGTAAGCTACTTAATAAATAAGTGATATATAGTTACATGATATGATGTACTAATAGACGATCTATATGAAGATTTCTGAATTTTAAGAAATTAATATAAATAACTTGTTTATTATTTTATGGTACATAATATGATGTATGACATAAAAGTCTTAATTCTTAGATTTATCATGCGATAATTTTATATATCTTTATATTTATATAAAAACATTTGGGAGTCTACTAATTGTTTCCTCTGTTGTACATAAGTACAGACCTGGTTTCTAATTAGTATTCTTAAATAAAGTAGAAGAAAGAAGGAATTCTTGATAAAAAAATGAATAAAAATAAAAATCAAACTATGTCGCTTTGTTGTACGGCTGTACAGACCTGTCACCGCTGGTTTGATTTAAAAATTTACTTTACCTGAATCAAGTTATGTCGCTCTGTTGCATGTAAATGCATACCTGTCACCAATGTCTTGATTCTTAAAAATGGATTTTATATACTTATTTGGAATATAAAAGTAAATTGCATGATTAAGTTTAAGAGTATATCATATATGGAAATCATAAGTAATATACATAATAATAATAAAGATGTATTCAGAAGTATAAATATAGATTGTTTAAAGTGGATAAATATATTAGTAATCATTCATGAGCTATATATTGCACGAATAATAATAATTTTTATTTGTACATTATAGTTATCCATGTTAATTAAATTGTTTAAATTTTTAAGTTATAAAACAGGTTTTTAGTTTTGGTACTCTGATTATTAAATATAAAGTTGATGCTTATTTTTGAATTTTATTCAGTATTCTACTTGAGGACAAGCAGAACTTAAGTGTGGGGATATTTGATAAGCATCAAATAGATACTATATTTTATATTATTTATCCCTATATTTGTATACATTTTATGCATTTATAAGATTTTAGATACTTATTTTGTTAATATTTGCAGAAATGTATTTTAATTGAAGATTGAAGAAAAGGAACAAAAATAAGATCGAAACTGAAGAAATTAAAGCGATTGAAGAAAAGAAGACTTAAACCTTAAAGAAATGAAGACTAAAATGATAATATTAAAGATTTGGGCCAAGAAAATAAGTTGAATCCGTTTTAGAAGAAAGAAAGCCCAATTTGAAGCCCAAGCCCAGTTTTGGAAAATTCTGAAAGAACAATCCAACCGGCGGTTGGATTAACCAACCGACGGTTGGGGTTAAGGGGTTCAAGGCGGTGGAAAAGCGCAGAGTTGGAGTAGGATTCAAATGACTCCAACCGGCGGTTGGAAGTCCCAACCGGCGGTTGGAGGGTCGGCCAGAAACATTATAAATAGAGGCTTAGTTTTAGCTAAACCATATACGATTCTTAGAATACAAAGTCGATTATTAGGGTTTAAGGTCGACTAGAGGTGCGAATTTGGAGGCTAAGGAGCTAGGGTTTGAAGGTTTTCAACCCTAGGAAAAGCTAGTTTGTCAATTGGTTCGGTTTCTTTATCCTTGTGACTTCACTAACCTTTTGGGTTACTATGGATATTGTTTATTTGAATTAATTGCTTGTTAGATTTTCATTATGAATGTTTAAATGTATGTTTATTAGGTTTATTATATGAATTATATGTTTATGTTGGAACTATATTATTGAATATTATTATGCAAGAATTATGTGTTATATTATGTCAATGATCATAATTAACTGATTTATAGATAAACTTCACTAATCTTTTGGGTTTTTAAATTAAGTGGTTATGTTTCATTAGATGTTAAATAGCATTATAATTCAACCGACCCTGGAATTGCATCAATAATATGTTGATAGATCTTAATAAATAGTGATACTTTACATAACTTTTGACTGTATTGCTATATGAGAATTGTCATAACCTTTGAGGTTTTCTACATTACTAAATCACAATAATAATAGCCAACACGCAAATAGACATAAGTTGATATAATAAGTTTAATAAATAATAGTTTAAATAGTCATAATCTTCTATCCAGTTGAGTATTCTTAAGTTGTTCCTTAAAACTTATTTATTGAGAATCGGTATCAATTATAAATATGTCCGATCGAAACTAAAACGTCCCCCCTATCTTGTATATTATTGTGTATTATTGTATGTTTGTATATTGACTGTAATAATTGTAATTAGGATAAATAAATAATTAGTTATAGATTAAATCACGTTCCCTGTGTTCGAATATGGACTTACTTATAAAACTATATTCTATGATCAGGATAACACTTGCCTGAATTGTGTGATAGTATTATTTAGTATTTCCTTAATTAAAACTTGTGATTATAATTGCCTATACTTAGCACACATCAATGTGCATTTTTCATGGGTTAGCATACTATTCACATTTTTTTAGTATCTAGAACGGGATTTTGTTTTAGTACTTTTAGGTCATACTTTTGATCTTAACATCATCCTATCAAAGTCCTCGGCAGCTCCATTGAACGCACAAAAAAGCAGAGAATACCTCTCTTATAGTTTGTTCACTATGGGTGAGCCAATTCATCAATTGACTGAAGATGTATATAACTTTAATGATGCATATACTTATAGCTCATAATATATGTAACGTCTCTCTTTAAACTCTTAAAGTCTATGGTTCTATTTTAAAACATTTTAAAATTTAGGGGTATATTTTAAACATTTCAAAATATAGGGTCTAAAGTGTAAATTTATTTTAACAATTTAGACAATTCCATTTCCAATTTATCTTTATCTACATACTATTGCAGATAATTAAATGCTAGTATTTATCAAGCTAAGGCTCTGATACCACTATTGGGTTTTCTATTCCCTAACTAGATTAATATACGCAACGCAATTATAACAAAATAATTCATCTAGGGCAATTAGGAAACTAAACCCTAAGGGATCTTAACTTGAATAAATAAAAGCTATAAAATAAATAAGATAAATAAGAAATTACTAACCTTTGAGAAAACCAATTTCTCAGGCATAGACGAACTAGCAGAACCTTCTTGCTTGGTGGAGAGTGCCCAAACTAGAATACCTCTAATGGCTCACACCCACGAACAAAGAGAAATCCCAAGTCTCCTAAGGTCACGACTCAAGGTCGTAAAACTCTTACAAGGAGCGGGAGTAAGAAAGAGAGAAAATGAATTGAAAACTTTTCAATTCAAAAATGGTGTATTGGAAACAAAGGGTTAGGCCCCTATTTATAGGAAAGAGGGATGGCATGGGTTTCAAATCCCAACCGATGTGGGACAACATCATTTTCAATCCATACGGCGTATGGAAATTCCATACGGCGTATAGATGATGTTTCTAGAACTTCCTGACAGCCGTTCCACCGCCTTATAAACCCTAGCATCCATACGGCGTATGGATCTTCCATCTACCGTATGGATGGAGATTCCAGAATTTCTTTTCTTTTTAGTTTCTAATTAATATCCAATTAATAAACTAAATATAATATTAATTCCAATTAATATTATCTCTCATTTATTTCTCTTACTGTTCATTGAGGGCGACCCAAAAAGGACTCCACTTTTAATGATGTACTTACCAATTAGTTATGATATTGGACACTATTCCAACACCAACACGGTACCAACTGCCAAACCTTGCAGATACAAGGATTTTCTGAACTACAAACCCTTGAACTTCAAGGGCACTGAAAGAGCCATTGGCTTACTGCGATGGATTGAGAAAATGGAATCTGTATTCTGAATCTGCAACTGTACAAAAGATTGCAAGGTTAAGTATTCTATCTACACCTTCATGGATGGTGCCCTTACCTGGTGGAATACCCACGCCCAAACTGTGGGGATTGATGTCGCCTATCAGCTCCCCTGGGAAGATCTGAAGAAGATGTTGACAAACGAGTATTGTCCAAGAGAAGAGCTACAACAACTTGAGGTTGAATTCTGGAACCTCACAGTAAAAGGTGACAATATCACCGGTTACACTACTCGCTTTCACCAACTGGCACTTCTGTTCCCAACGATGGTCGATCCTGAATTCAAGAGGATCGAAAGGTATATCCGGGGACTCCCAACCAAGATTCAGGGGATGGTAACTGCGTCCAACCCCGGAACAATTCAGAGTGCCGTCCGTATGGCACATAACCTGATGGCTCAGGTGGTCCACCGAGGGACACCTGCTGGAAAGGATACTGGAAACCAATCGGGGGACAACAAACGAAAATGGATTGGGAACAACAACCAGAACCAACAACATACCAAAAGGCCTGAGACAGTTAAGGCCTATGTTGCTGGTTCCGATAACAAGGTGTAACACCCGCTAATTTAGGACTTTAATTAGTACCTAAACTACTTGTAATTACGTGTATTTGGTTTATGTTAATCTAAATATACATGATCTTCTGTGTAATTACATACGCGTTTACACGATTTGTTTAAATCGTACAATTATGAACAGTATGGATATCCGACAATGAAAAGATGGACGTTGGTGACAAACTATTAAAATAATGCGGAATTATCCAAACAAACATTATTTACCTTAATATATGGTGAGAATATGTTACACGTACTAAATATCGTATAAAACACTCAGTACGCGACGAATATGCGCGAAATGCACCCGACGGATGAAATAAAGCCAAATTATATCTTGTATCACATATTTAAGTATTTTAATAAAATACTTCAAGTAAAAATATCATATTTTAAATCGTTATCAAAACGTGTTGAATAAAACGTTATACGATTAATTAAAACGCAAAACGAACGAGTAAACGAACACTACAAATAACATAAATTGGGAAGCAATAATTTAACCCACCACACCTCAAGGGGGGACCCACGAAAATCTGCAGCAACATGGGGAATCACATCCCTTTTTCTTTGGTAACTTACACACTCCAACCTCCTCACTCTTCCATTTTCCTTCACACACTCAACCTCCATTTCTCTCCTCCTTCTCTCTTCTCTCTCTCTAAAAACGTGGGAGTCAGCCACAAGACCACCCACAACCACCCTAACACCTCATTTGATCCACCATAAGTCCGCCATACAACCACCGTCGGCCGCCAAGTCGGGAACTTCAAGAAAACAAGCCGTCGCTCTCTTTTCTCCTTCTCCTCACCATTTTATTGTAAGGACTCTTTTAATTTCAAAAGTTCTACTTTCTTTATGGTTATAGACATGTGTTAGTGTTCACTCAACTTCTACATGTCCAAAACATTAACCGAAACGCGATTTAAAACTTGTAATCTTTAGCTATACCTCCTGCCCAGAAATATGGTCAACTTCCACGATTTTTATAAAATTCATAAATTGACTAAAACGGACTTTTCTTAAGCCTAAAATGTATCTTGTGAAGTTAGCTTTCCAACGACACCAATTTCGTAACATATCGACGTTGTTTACTATTTTAAAATAATATTTCCGTCAAGGTGCGCATTACTGTTCCGGCGGACAGAAACATCCACCTCCTTCTCGAGACCATATCTTGAGTTCTAGACCACTAAAACGTATGAGACCAGTGCCAAAACCTCAGAAAAATTGTTAACTTTAAAAAGTTCTTCTTCAGCGACTTCCAGAAATTCACGTATTTTTGTGTATAACTCGATCTTTGGATGAATGTCTATTTTGGACCAAATCTGACCACCCTTCATAAACATTTTTGTTTAAAATAGTAAATGAACTCATAAAAGTACCATAAAGTGCAGAATTTAACAAAACATCTAGGAGAAGATGTGTGATTTTTGGTAGGTCCTGATTCGACCTAGAACTAGTCGAAACGAGAGGACAAAAATGAGTAAAATCTGATGGGATAACCTCTTAGGTCACTGACCCTTCAGCGACTAAACCCTTAAGTCGCTGACCCTTCAGCGACTCAGGTCAGCGACCAGCGACTTAGATCAGCGACCAGCGACTTAGATCAGCGACCAGCGACTTAGGTCAGCGACCAGCGACTTAGGTCAGCGACCAGCGACTTAGGTCAGCGACCAGCGACTTAGGTCAGCGACCAGCGACTTAGATCAGCGACCAGCGACTTAGATCAGCGACCAGCGACTTAGGTCAGCGACCACCTTCAGCGACCAGCGACACTTACCCATACAGCGTCACTTACCCTTAGTGCCGCCTGACCAGCGAGTTGACCAGGGACTTAGACCAGCGACACTTACCCAAGTGACGCCTATAGCGTCACTTACCCTAAGTGACGCACAGAGTGACGCCCTAAGTGACGCCTAAAACAGAAACTTTAAAACTAGAATTCACACTAAGTGTAAGAACTGTTACTATCATCCGTGAGTAATAATCCGTGAATACATATTTTCGGATAAATAAAACTTCACGAATATCATTAACGCATAAACAAAGTCCGTGAATTGCTAATCTCGCATAAACAGTGCCCGTAAATTCCCATTCTCGGATGAACAGTGGCCCAAGAATGCGATTGTCGCATGACTGGTATGAGAATGCCATTGTAGAATGAACAGAATATAACTAACAGTAGGAAAGATATAACTAACAGTGGGGACAAGTTAATAACTATAACAGTGGGAACAAATGTTAATAGCAAATAATTAACTTATGTATATGCTTTGCAAGATATACAAACACGAAGAATTACATAATAATAATACTTGAATTATTATTACACCTCCGTCACCAACGGGCCACACTTGTTTACAAAAGGATCACAAACGTACAAACAAATACTTGGACATAACTAGTTGAGTGGACAACTAGCATGAATGGTCTTTTGAGACATTCACTCATACATACAACCTTATATGCTTAGGGCATTAGAAGGTTGCGGGTTCGCGGAACCTACGGGTTAATACTACTTTCAGACTTCACGTTTATTTAAACGTTTTCTTGCTTGACTCAGGTGAGTCTTACAGCCCCATTTTTACTATTTTTCTAAACTACTGGGGTGAGATACTTAGCTACCGATTTACATGTGAATGCAATGTACTGTACTGATTTACTACTGCTTTTACACAAACTTTGCATGAGTTACTTTTATCCACTGAAATCCTCCTATTGTAAGTTGTTAGTTATGGACTTAAGCGCGATTACTAGTAAATGGATCCATTTGGGACTGACAATCCCTGCCTGGGGTGGTAGCGCCACCACGTACTGATTTACACGTAGAAACAGGCATATTAGTATTTGTTACATATGAGTGTGCGGATAGCACTCACGGGGGTACGTGATATATTCACACTACACGGTTAAGCTTCAACTTATGAGCTCATGGCAACTGTGCGTACATACTGATTTACTTACTTTGCTTGATAGCAACACTGGTACATTACTTGTGGTTCACAAACGATTACTTTATTACTAAACCTGTGAGATTCACCAACCTTTTTTTTGGTTGACCTTTTTAGCTTTGTATCTCAGGTACACAAACGGAGTAGGATTACCCCAGGACTGATAGCTCGAGTCGCATGCATACAAACTTGTGGAGATTCTGTTGCATTACTTTTTGTATATCAGTTATGTATTAGAATCTCTAGGAAATCATCTTCGAACTCGAAGCTTGTATTGTGATTCAAACAATGTAATACTTTTGTACTGTTGTACGACGTTGCATAAAGATGTCGTTTGCTTTACTTTGGTGCTTTATTATTGATTAGTAACACCCAAAGCTTGCTTCCGCGCAACAGTAAATTTGGGGGTGTTACACAAGGAGTATAGGGGAAGCAAACCTTATTGCTCTAAGTGCAATCCACACCATGATGGTTCTTGCCCTTGCAACAAGTGCAAACGATTTGGACACCTGGCTAAGGATTGCAGAGCCACCACTACCAACACAACCATCAAACCCAGTGTACCCAAAACCTGCTATAAATGTGGAGTTACTGGGCATTTCAGGAGTGACTGCCCCAAGCTGAAAAACAACAACAACGAGAACAACAACAACGCTCGAGTTAGAGCTTTCGTTCTCAACTCTGGGGAAGCCTGCCAAGACCCAAATGTGGTCACTGGTACATTCCTACTCAACAACTTAACTGCCACACTCATGTTTGATACTGGTGCTGATAAGAGCTTTATATCTAATGAGTTTAGCCCACTACTTGACATTACACCTATTGCCTTAGATTCTAAGTACACAGTAGAATTAGCAAACGGAAAATTTATTGAGGCTGACAGTGTGATACCTAATTGCACTTTAAACCTAGCTAATGAACTCTTTTCCATTAACTTGATACCTGTCGAGACCGGCATCTTCGACGTCATCGTCGGTATGGATTGGCTTTCCAAGCACCGTGCTGAGATCGTCTGTTTCGAGAAAGTTGTCCGCATCCCTCTTTTCACCGGTGGAACTTAGTCATACAAGGGGAGACCGGTGGAACAATCTTAAACATCATTTCTTGCATGAAAACCTGTAAATATCTTAGAAAAGGGTACCAAGCCATCCTCCCACATATAACGGAGAAAAAGTTGGAGGAGAAGCGACTTGAGGATGTGCCTATTGTTTGAGACTTTCCGGAAGTCTTTCCTGAAGACTTTCCTGGCCTACTGCCACCAAGACAAGTCGACTTCTCCATTTATCTTGTGCCCGACGCAGCACCCGTGGCACGAGCACCTTACCGACTAGCCCCATCCGAACTTCAAGAGTTGTCTACTCAGTTACAAGAACTCCTAGACAAAGGATTCATTCGACCGAGTTCTTCGCCTTGGGGAGCTCCGGTCCTATTTGTGAAAAAGAAAGACGGTTCTTTCCGCATGTGTATCGACTACCGTGAGCTCAACAAGTTAACCGTCAAGAACCGTTACCCACTTCCTCGCATTGATGACATGTTTGACCAGCATCAGGGGGCGAGTTTTTGTTCAATGATCGATCTACGGTTAGGTTATCACCAAGTCCGAGTTCACGACGATGACATTACAAAAACCGCTTTCTGAACTCGTTATAGGCACTACGAATTCCAAGTGATGCCATTCGGTCTAACCAACGCACCAGCTGTATTCATTGACCTTATGAATCGGGTGTGAAAAGCTTACCTTGACAAGTTTGTTATCGTTTTCATCGATGACATCCTGATTTACTCACTCAACGAACAAGAACACGCGCAACACCTGAAAACCATCCTAGAGCTACTCAAACGCGAGGAGTTATATGCCCAATTCTCCAAGTGTGAGTTCTGGATGCAAACCGTTCAATTCCTTGGACACGTCATCGATAGTCAGGGGATTCATGTTGACCCATCAAAAAATGAGACTATCAAGTGCTGGCAAGCACCTACAACACCCACCGAAGTACGCTAATTCTTAGGATTCGCCGGGTACTACAGGCGATTCATCGAGAATTTCTCTACAATAGCTAAACCTCTCACCACCCTGACTCATAAAGAACAAAAGTTTAACTGAACTGATGTAGAGGAGTCAGATTTTCAACTGCTTAAACAGAAACTTTGCAGTGCACCTATCTTATCCCTACCCGAAGGTAGCGATGACTTCGTGGTATACTGTGACGCTTCACACCAAGGTCTCAGTTGCGTGTTGATGCAACGAGACAAAGTCATTGCTTAGTCCTTTCGACAACTCAAGGTCCACAAAAAGAATTATACAACTCATGACCTAGAGTTGGGGGCAGTTGTATTCGCTCTCAAAATTTGGAGACACTACTTATACGGTACCAAGTGTACGTTCTTTAAAGACCATAAAAGTCTCCAACACATATTCAAACAGAAGGATCTAAACATGAGGCAACGTCGATGGCTCGAGTTGCTCACCGATTATGATTGTGAAATTCGGTATCACCCAGGCAAGGCTAACGTGGTTGTCGATGCCTTGAGCCGAAAAGAACGAGTGAAACCCCTTCGAGTCCGAGCCCTCGGTATGACTATACACAACAACCTTACCACCCAAATACTCACCGCTCAACTTGAAGCACTCAAAGATGAAAACATGAAAAACGAGGCCTTGCGTGGCATGGATAAACAATTTAAAACAAAACCTGACAGGGCTAAATACTTCTAGAACCGAGTCTGGTTGCCCAACTTCGGGAACCTGCGGGAATTAGTAATGCATGAAGCTCACAAGTCCAGATACTCCATACACCCCGGTGCTGACAAAATGTACCATGGCATCAAAGAGTTGTATTGGTGGCCCAACATGAAGGCCGACATCGTCACATATGTCAGCAAGTGCCTCACATGTTTGATAGTCAAAGACGAATACCATAAACCTTCCGGGTTGCTGCAACAACCAGAAATTCCACAATGGAAATGTGAGCAAATCACCATGGATTTCATTACTAAACTCTCGAAACACCTAGCGGTTGCGATACCATTTGGGTGATCGTTGACCGACTCACTAAATCTGCTCATTTCCTGGCCATCAAAGAAACTGACAAGATGGAACGTTTGACATGAATCTATCTAAAATAGGTTGTGTCAAGACACGGTGTGCCCATCTCAATAATCTCTGACAAAGACAGTCGATTTACTTCTCACTTTGGCAATCCTTACAAAAATCTCTAGGTACTCGATTGGATATGAGTACAACTTACCACCCACAAACCGATGGCCAAAGCGAACGAACCATTCAAGCCCTGGAGGAAATACTACAAGCTTGCATAGTTGACTTCAGAAATTCTTGGGAAAACCACTTACCATTGTGCGAATTCTCGTACAACAACAGCTACCACACCAGCATCAAGGCTGCACCCTTCGAGGCACTCTACGGTTGTAAGTGTCGATCACCTATTTGTAGGACTGAGGTGGGGGATACACAACTCACCGGTCAAGAAATCATTCACGAAACAACTGAAAAGATCGTCGGCATACAAAACCGACTGAAAGCAGCGCGTGATCATCAGAAAATTTATGCTGACGTGAGACGCAAACATCTCGAATTCCAAGTCGGGGATCGAGTACTTTTGAAAGTATCGCCTTGTAAAGGTGTCATCCGTTTTGGCAAACGTGGGAAACTGAATCCCAGGTACATTGGACAATTCGAAATCCTAGAAAGGATTGGTCCAGTGGCCTACAAACTGCAACTACCTTTTGAACTTAGTAGCGTGCACCCTACCTTCCACATTTCTAACTTGAAGAAATGTCTGTCTGATGAGACATTGATTATACCACTCCATGAGATCCACATTGACAACAAGCTACACTTTGTTGAAGAGCCTGTGGAAATCATAGACCGCGAGGTCATACTCTAAAAGCAGAGTCGTATTCCAATCGTTAAAGTCTGGTGGAATTCGAGGCGTGGTCCTGAATTCACTTGGGAACAGAAGATCAAATGCGACTGAAATATCCACATCTATTCTTAGATGCTACTCACACCGCGACTTAGAGCTAATTTCGGGATGAAATTCTCCTAACAAGGGGAGAATGTGACACCCGCCAATTTAGGGCTATAATTAGTGCCTAAACTACTTGTAATTACGTGTACTTAGTGTTGAATTAATCTAAATATACGTGACTTTTTGTGTAATTACATACACGCGTTCGCGATTTGTTTAAATCATACAAATATGAATTGGATGAAGTCCGACACTGCTAAATATGGAGGTTGGTGACAAAAATATATAAATAATGTGGATTTATCCAAACAAACATTATTTACCTTGAAATATTGCGAGAATATATTACACGTATTACATAACGTATAAAACATATTGTACGCGGTTAAAATGTGCAAATCGAGCCCGACACCTGAACGAGACCCAAAACATAGGTTAGTAACTCAAAATAATATGTTCAACAATGTTTAGTCTTTCAAAATAACAATTTTATATGGGTATTAGCACACGAGAAATCAAAACATTTGTTATTAACTTTTAACCATGCAATTTCACGAATAAACGACTAACAAACCTAACCCAAATTGTGGAACGAGTTCACGAGCCCAACCCATGATGGGTCAGACCCAAACCCATGACCCAAAGGCCCATATTCGGCCCAAGAACCCAAAGAAACCCAACCCTAATCACCCCCATATAAAATCCCTTTAACTTTGCTAATCTCCTCATTCATCACTTAACCATCACCAACTTATTTACACATTTTCTCCCATTTCTTGGGCTGGAGCAGCCTCAACCACAACCACCACCACTCTCCTTAGCCCCTTCCTTGAAAATCTAGCCATACTTTCACCACCTCCATCGTTGGAACAAGAAGAACAAGCAGGAAACATCGACCAAGGACCGGACAGCAGCACATCTCCTTCCTTTCCAGCTCTAGACTACGATTTTGCTTGGTATAAACTCTTTTTATTTCACTATATATCCTTGGATTGAGTTTATAAACATGTTTGTGGTTCACTTCTACTGATTTATGTCCAAAAATAAGCTTCAAATCGTTTAAAACATGTGGAAAACCATTGGGTAATAGCTTTGTTCACTGGAAAATTAAATAGATCGAGTTAGATCGGCTATAACTAACACATTTCTTAATGAAATCTCATGATTCTTGATCCTAAAACAAATTAATTTGAGTCTAGTTTTCAAATCTGTAAGATATGTATGTATTTGCATTCGTCTTCCATTTTTAATAAGTCAAACAAAAGTACATGTGCAGGTCTGAGATTCCTGGTCAGATTATTAGTCAAATGTTAAATGGCATATCTTGAAAAATACGAATCCAAATGATTTGAAACCAGTGATAAAATATCACAACTTTTATTATCTTTCCAGATCCTACTTGAACTATTTGTGAAGTTTTATAAAACTCGAGTTATGCTCAGATCATTAGACGTGTGTCACAAAAACCGAGCTGTTGGACACTCGTTGAGACAAAAATCATTTGAACACTTTAAACAACTCTATAAACCATGGAAAAGTTACTGAAGATGGTCAAGATATGTGTGAATATGTGTGATTTTTCTCAGGTCCTATGGTGAACTTTTTATTAGTTAAACCGAATGGACAAATACGTGTAATTTTGGATAAATATAATCATAATGGACGTTTTCGTTTTCATATGAAAAACGACACTTGTGGGTCACCAAAGGTCACGAAACTTGTTTTCTATAAGTTTTATAACAGAATAAGGGACGTGTAAAAGTTACGGGTCAAACAGAGCATCACATCCTGATTATGCGACACTAATATCAAGTGTCGCACTCATGCGACACTAATCTAGCGACACTAACCGAATGTCGCAATCCAATGTCGCAGATTTAATGTCGCAACTAAATTTCGTCACACTAGCGACACTGACCTCAGTGTCGCAACTCAATGTCGCACTCTAGTGACACTACCCTTGTGTCGCTACTTAATTGAAATTCATAAAATTCTTGCGACACTAATCTAGTGTCGCAACCTCGTTGAAGTGTCGCTTCCAGTGTCGTAGAACACAGAATGTTTAAATACATTTTTCATACCAAGTATCGAATACTCATAACAACAACTTTACTACATACGATACTACTCGAACACGTAAATGCCTATACTTGATAAGCATACATGAACCCAAACATAATAATAATAATAATGTCTTAGGGAATTATTATTTCAAACCGTCACCAACGGGCCACAAATTTTTTTGATTAAACAAACGATTAACTACTTGGACATAACTAGTTGAGTGGACGACTAGCATGGGTGATCTTTTGAGACGCCAACTTATTGATATAGTTACTTACAACCTTGTGCGTTCGGATGCCAGAAAGTTGCAGGGTTCAGAGAAGCAACATACGGAATTACATCTGACACGCCTATGGATTTACATCCGCTTTACTTGCTTGATTTCACATACATAGACTACTAGACTCAGGTGAGTCTTACAGCCCCACTTTTTACTATTTTTACTATTGGGGTGAGATACTTTGCTTTGTTTAACGCATGAACACAAGTACTGAACTACTTATACTACTTTTTACACACATTGCATGAGTACTTTTCTTATCCACCGAAAGCCTCCTGTCTTAAATTGTTAGTTATGGACTTAAGCGCGAGTACTAGTAGATGGATCCATTTGGGACTGACAATCCCTGCCTGGGGTAGTAGCGCTACCATGGATTTCACCATAGAAACAGGCATATTAGTAGTTGTTACATATGAGTGTTGTGGATAGCACTCACGGGGGTACATTATATGATTCTTGGTTTAATCATACTTACACACTGTTAAGCTTCAACTTATGAGCTCATGGAAACCGTGCTGACCTACTGATTTACTTACTTTGCTTGATAGCAACACCGGTACATACATGTGGTTCATAACGATTACTTCACTACTAAACCTGTAAGATTCACCAACCTTTTTGCTTGACACTTTTTAGCATTGTATCTCAGGTTCACAGCGCAGCAGTAGGACTGCACACCCTCAGCATTCATAGCTCGAGTCGCATGCATACAACTTTTGGAGATTCTTTTGCATTACTTTTTTTAATACCTGTTATGTATTAGAATCTCTAGGAATTTACTTACGAACTCGCAGCTTTACAAACATTTGATGATATCAATGTAATATCTTTGTACTATTTTACAAACGTTGCATATAGTTGTCGTTTGCTTTATCTTTGTGTTGTTGGTACTTGATTAGTCACGCCCCGACCCGAACCGCTTCCGTAACCCGAATTTGGGGGTGCGACAAATAACCTAGCTCTTCCAAAGCGTAATCCAGAAATTTGGTGGAAAAGTCATCAACATCAACGCAATCAATATAAACGTCAACAAACCTTGCGTGTACATTCTTTTCGCGCCTTGAAAATGTCCAGCGTGACGAAGAGCGATGGTAAACAACTCAGGAATTGTTGCGTATAATTCTTCAGTGTTTGGTTCTTCATTTGGAGATCGGAAATGCTAAAAATGGTCTGTGTGAACCATTTTAAAATCTCTATGAAATTGTGAAAAGTTGATATAATGTGTTTCCGCAGTCACAATGTATATAAAAGACGAAAAATCCCGAAAACCACGGAAAATGTTATCCAAAAATCTTAAAACTCGAAAATCACGGAAAATCTTATCCAAAAATCTTAAATCCCGAAAATCATGGGAAATCTAATCCAATCCAAAAATCTAGTTATCCGAAATAATTTTTGATATATCAAAAAATTGTGATTAGAGATTGTAAAAAAAAATTCTTTAAAATAATATGTTTATATATTAAAAAACATTTATAAGATTGAAAAAAAAAATTAAGTTTTTTGTTATTGCGGGAGCAAATCGTAAAAAATCCTCCACCAATTTGCGACTCGGTCATTCGGCATGTATTTCTCGAGCACAGAATGCATTAGCTTGCCATCGCAAAACATTAACATGAAAGAGCAAAAAGCAAAACGCGAATCATTTTTTTGCTCTTTGTGATGGCATGTGTGCTCGGTACCGAGCTCGAGCATGGAATGCGTTAGCTTGCCATCGCAAAACATTAACATGCAAAAGCATAAAGCAAAATGCAAATTTTTTTTTGCTTTATGCGATGGCATGTGTACTCGGTACCGAGCTCAAGCATGGAATGCGTTAGCTTGCCATCACAAAACATTGACATGCAGGAGCAAAATGCAAAACGCAATTTTTTTTATGCATTTTCCGATGGCATGTGTACTCGGTACAGAGCTCGTTCATGTGATCGGGTAGCAAAAAGCAAAACTTGGGTCGCAAAAACAAATTTGCTTTTGCGATTTATAAGAGCATATCGTCAAAAAAAAAATTCGGGAGGGCAAAACGATATATTACTAAAAAAATGGTATTTTTTTTAATTTCCCTTTAATTAAAAGTCAACATACAATTAATGTATGTCTAAAGATGCATACATCTCCTATATTGCATTATTATCTTCACTAACGGAGATCATGATCATTTCAAGGTTGACTCATTTTGGGACGATCAGGAAACTTCATACCATCATATCTAGAGAAACCATTAAACCTTCTTACCCAACACCTCCTCATCTCAAAACTCATATGCTTTCGGTGCTTGATCACATTATGCCTAACATTCACATGCCATGGTTATATTTCTACCAAAACTACAATAGTGGTGATATCGAATTCCTAAAGAAGTTGTTATCACAATCTTTAACACATTACTATACTTTCGCAGGTAGGCTACATGCACCTTTTTCACCTCATATCGACTGTAACGATGAAGGTGTTGTGTTGTTGGAAGCTTCTAACGATAGCTGACTTGATGACTACATTCTCAAAGTTGAGCTAGATGAAACTCTAGACCTACTCATTCCTGATACTCTCGGATGTGCTGCTAACAAAAGTAGCCCTATTATGATGGAGGTGAAGCTGAACCACCTCGCATGTGGTGGAATCACATTGGCTGTGTCCATATCGCACAAAGTTGCTGATGCATCAACAACGACCAATTTCATGAACCACTGGGCGAAAGTTACATGTGGCGGATCACCAAAAACTGCTTCATCCTTTTCTTCTTACATGGGTGACATGAAAGCATTGGAGTGATTAGGGGTCGTGGTTCAGCCTGAAAAGGAGGTTGCTTATGCAACCAGAAGATTTGTGTTCCCTAGTTCAAAACTGAATGAGCTCAAGAGCAAGATTAACACCATGGGTATAAGTCCAGTGAATCCTACAAGGGTTGAATCATTGTCATCTCTACTATGTAAGTGTGCAGTAGCTTCAGCTACAACAAAAGTAAGTTCTTTTCAGCCATCAAGCTTGGCTACAATTGTGAACTTGAGGAACAAGCTGTTGTCCCTAATCGTTTGATTCACAAAGATAAAGAAGTTTACAGGAAATAATGTCGTATATTGATTGATGAATCTGTTTACATATTGTCCTATTTATACTAAACCAAACGGTGCCTTCCAACCATTGCACTGTTTCGGTTGGTGGTTACAAACAGTTACTGGTGGTTGGTGGTGGTGTTTCAAACATCACACCTTTTCGTCTATTTCCTAATTAAGCCCTTAGGCTATACAAATATTACATAATACAACAGTAATTGTGAACGAGGGGGATTAGGTCCAGATTCTCCCCCTTAATCTCGATCGTTGCATCTTCCTAGATCTTGAACCCCGAGCATCTGCCGCATAGTGACAAACTTCAGCCTTGGCAAAGCTTTAGTCAATATATCCACCCTTTGTAGTTCGCCATTGACGTGTTCCACATTGATGTGTCCATTCTCTACACATTCACGAATGAAATGGTAACGAATGTCGATATGCTTACTTCTTCCATGAAATACTGGGCTTGACGAGTGATATTGCTGAAACGTTATCAACCTTCAACGTTATTCTTTCCTCTTTCCAACCCGTTATTTCACTAAGTAGCCGTTTTAACCATAGAGCCTGACATGCTGCTCCAGTAGCTGCCATGAACTCTGATTCACATGATGAGAGGCTACTGTTGGTTGCTTGTGAGTGCACCAGGTAATAGGTGATTCTCCAAAATATAATACTATTCCAGTAGTTCCTTTTCCTTGATCAGTATTGATTCCATAACTACTGTCGCTATAACCTGTTATCTTGCAGCCGCCATCTCTTTTGTATATAATACCATGCTCCTTGGTTCCTTTGATATACCGGATTACTTGCTTTATCGCCTTTAAATGGTGATCCTTTGGTTCTTGCATGAATCTGCCGAGTAATCCAACCGAGTAACTTAGATCTGGTCTAGTGTGTAATAGATACCTGAGACATCCAATTAAACTTCTGTAGTAAGTTGCATCAATTGGATTTCCGTCTTCAGTCTTGACCAACTTTGTTCCCGGGTCCATAGGTATCTTTGTGTCATTACTTTCCATCATCCTTGCATCTTTCAAGATCTTATTGATGTAACCTGCTTGCTTAATTGTAATCTCTCCTCCTGAATAACTTCTATCACGAGGTAATAAGCCAGCAATCCTAGATTGCTCATTTCAAATTTGTCTTCCTTCTGGGATTTGAACAAGTCTATTTCCTTCCTTGGAGTGCCCGTGACTATCAAGTCGTCCACATAAACTCCAACTATTAGTGTGGAAATCTTACTTCTCTTCGTGTAAATTGCTTGTTCGAGATTACATTTCTTAAAGCCTAATGACCTTAAAGTCTGATCAAGCTTTGTATTCCAAGCTCGTGGTGCCTGCCTTAAACCATATAAAGCCTTTGAGAGCTTGTAAACTTTCCCTGAACTTCCTGGTTGTATGAAACCTTTAGGTTGTGCAACGTAGACTTCTTCTTTTAATTCCCCATGTAAAAATGCTGATTTGACATCCAAATGATGTACTTGCCATCCATGGTATGCAGCCAATGCTAAAATCAAACGAACTGTCTCAATGCGTGCAACTGGTGCAAATACTTCGTCGAAGTCTATTCCTTGTTCCTACACATATCCTTTTGCTACTAGTCTTGCTTTGTATTTGATGATATTTCCCTTTACATCCCTCTTGGTCTTAAAAATCCACTTGAGTCCTACTGCCTTATGATTTGTAGGCAAAGTAGTAAGAGTCCATGTGTTATTCCTGTTAATTGAATCCAGTTCAGCTTCCATGGCCTCGATCCATTTCTTATCTATTGATGCTTCCTTGTAGTTACGTGGTTCTTCTTCTGTAAGTAGAAGACTTTCAGTTTCAACTACACGTGCATTTTCATATACTGCATTTATGTAACACCCCCAAATTTATTGTTTAGCGGAAGCAAGATTTGGGTGTTACTAATCAATATTCAAAGCACAGAGATTAATAGTAAACGACTCTATATGCGTCGTTTTAACATAATGTATTAATAGCAAAATGTTTACAAGGTTTGAAGCCACATATAGCTCGTGTTCGTTTAAAATGAGAGATTTCAATACATAAATACTTATACAAAATATATTAATGCAAGAAAATCTCTATTGTCTGCATGCTGACTCGAGCTATAGTTTCCTGGGGCAATCCTGCCTACTGCTTTGTACCTGCGATACATGCTAAAATGGGTCAGCTAACGCTGGTGAGCTCACAGGTTTGCGTATCAAATAAGTTGTGTGAACCGCAAGATTTAAGTATTGATTTGCATCCAGCAAATAAAGTTACAGATAATGTATACAGCCATGAGCGCATAGTCTGAGCTTAACTCGAGGGTCGGGTCCCATATAGAGAATTCCGAGCGAGGTGCCTCCACGAGTGCCTAATCCACACTCGTCTTCCCAAATATTAGTACGTCCGTTTACCCGGTTAGTGCTTGCTAACCCGGACGAGGAGGGTCAATCCTATATGGTACCATATACTAATATTCACGCTACTTTCGTATTACCAGACTATACTGACGGAGGACTTTGGTTTGATTAGTTGAAAACAACTCATGTAGTATATGGAAATATGTACTCGCGTTCATGTGTTAAAAACAGAGCAATTGGTCTCGTTTGTTTGCGCGTTAATGTTTGAGTCGCGTAGATGCTTATAATACGATACGAAGAGTACTCGAAATATCATCAAAATAATATTCTTGGTATGTTACCGTTATTAAATAATTTTTATATCATCCAATAAAATTGATCACCAACGTCCGCATTTTACTTGAACCGAAATGCATTCGATTTAGTTTGTGTACGATTTAAGCAAATCGCATTTTCGTATATATTTAACAATATATAATTTGATACATTAATTAGCCTAACACAGAACTAATTACATGTATTAACAAAGAATCAGGCACTAATTACTAGTCCTAATTTGGCGGGTGTTACAATTTAAGTCTTTGAACCCTCGTACTGGTTTATCATCAAATTTTTCTTCTGAGTTCCTCAATGATCTAATAGTAGCTTGTTCTTCATCTGAGTGTGGGTTATAAGTATATGTCTGTGGGGTAACTGGAGTGTTTGGGGCAGTGGTGTGTTCCTGTTCCTGATAAGCATCTTCATTGCTTTCCGAGTTGATTGATGTAGTATTTCCATCATCGATTCCTCTAACCACAAAACTTGTCCATTCTGAGTCTTGTGTTCTTATTTCCTCTCTGTTGTTATCCCAATTCCATGGTTTGGTTTCCATAAACTTAACATCCATGCTTACATGTTTCCTACCCTATTCCGGATCATATAATCTGTATGCTTTTGATCCTTCCTCTACTCCTAAGTAAATCATGGGAACACTTCTATCATCAAGCTTCTGCAATTGAGGTATTGTTACCTTGGCATAAGCTGTGCACCCAAATATCCTTAGTTTTTCCAAATTCGGCTTTCTGTCGTAGAGTACCTCATATGGAGTCTTATCCACCAGGGCTCTTGTAGGTACCCTGTTCAGTATGTATATGGTGTGTCTGACTGCTTCCGCCCAAAAGTTCTGTGACAACTTCATTGTTTTCATCATACTTCTAGTAGTAGATAATACCGTTCTATTTCTTCTTTCCACGACTCCGTTTTGTTGTGGTGAGTAAGGTGTTGTTAACTGCCGTGCTATTCCATTTTCCTTGCAGTACTTTGTGAAATCATTTGATGTGAACTCACCTCGTCTGTCTGTTCTCAGCATCCTTAATTTTGTCCTCATTTCCGTTTCAATCTTCTGTCTGAATTCCTTGAAAGTGTCAAATGCCCGATCTTTCGATGTCAGAAAGTAGGCCCACATGAAACGTGTACAGTCGTCCACTAACAAGAAAATGTATTGCTTCCCGAAGTGTGTGGCTGGGCTTATAGGGCCACAGAGATCTCCATATACTAGATCCAGAGGTTTCTTTGATCTGAACTTAGTTTGACTTGGGAATGGAGTTCTACTGTGTTTTTTCCTAATAAGCATGCATCACAAATCTGTCCCACATGGTTTATTCTTGGTACTCCTTCCACTAGATTCTTCCTTGTCATATTCTTGATATCCTCAAAATTTAGATGACCTAATCTAGCGTGCCATAACCATGCTTGGTTATCTACATTTGCTAAGAGACATATGCGTGTTCCAATTTTCAGCCTGATGCTGTAAAGTCTATTCTTTGATCTTTCAATCTTCATCAACAATCTCTTATTCTTGTCATGTATAGTCAATTGATTTCCTTCCATAACAACTTTACACCCAATTTCCGTGAGTTGTCCTAAACTCAATATGTTGCTCTTGAGGTTTGGGATGTAGTATACTTCCGATATAACCTTCTGTTCGTTATTCCTACATCTTAATAATATAGAACCTCTTCCTTTTATTTCTACATACGAACCATCTCCAAAACGAACACGTCATGTTATCTTTTCATCAATATCCTTGAAGTGACTCTTAGTCCCCGTCATATGGTTACTTGCACCATTATCTAAATACCAGATACTTCCATCTGTTGTAGCATACTTTCCGAGTTGAAACCGTCCTTCATTTAACAGATGCTCTTCGTGTTCAGTTTTGTGTGCCATTAATAGTGATGGCTCTTCGTCTTCTTAGATAAGGTTTGATTGTTCCTGCGTTATCGGCAGTTGTTTGCAGTCGTTTCTATAATGTCCAAATTTTCTACATTTGTGACATTGTACCTTGCTCATGTCCCTCACTTGCTTGTTCCACTTTATGTTTGTTTTTGCCTTGTGAGTTGAGCCTTCCTCTTTCGAGTCATTTTTATTTTTGTTGTTTTGCCAGTTTCCTCGTGAAGAGTTGGACCTACCACGTCCGCGATTACCGGATCTTCTTCCTCTTCCAGAGTGTTCGCCTTGTGCGAATAATAAGTTTTCCTGGCTTTCTCCATGTCCGCCTTTCCTGAGTTTTATTCTTTCCTCATAGGCTTTCAACTTTCCAATGATCTCATCTAAGGTAACCTCGTCTAGATCAGAGTTTTCTTCTATGGATGCCACAATTTGGATGAACCAATCTGGCATCGAATCCAAAAGTTTTCGTACCAGCAACGGTTGGTCCAAATTTTTTCCTAATTCGCTAGCCTTAGTGGCATAGCCGTTTAGTTTAGCGGTAAAGGCATCTAACGTGTCGTCCTCCTTCATCTGGAGTGTTTGAAACCCAATCATCAAAGATTGTAAGCGTGCTTTCTGTACTTTATCTACTCCGACATGTCTTTTCTTCAACGCCTCCTAGACTTCCTTTGCAGTCTTACATCCCGCGACTTGTAGTATTACGTCTTCGGTCAATGCTTGATAGATAGGCAATCGTTGCCTTATCCTTTTTCTCATCTGGTTACGTACCGTCCTTTGGTTCTATCATCTCTCATAACCCATTTGCCTCAAGTATTATTTTAAATTGAATGGCCCAAACAGTGTAATTTGTTGGTTTTAAAATGGGGCATTGGTAATGAGAGATTGGTGCAACGGTTTTTTGTGTCACTAGGGCGCTATTAAGGTCTTCGGCAGCAGACATGGTTTCTATTCGTATGATTTTCACTTTCTAAAATTTGGGGCTTTCCTAATAGTATAAGCAATAAATTTATACTACTAGTATACTTGAAATCCAAAGATAAATTTAGATTTCAAACCTGAATGTCGTCGGTACCCAACTTTTGTAAAATCGTGTTGTTTGCCCAAATTTGTAGAGTGTGTTTTTCTTTTAAAGAAAAACTGATTCCAAATTGAAGCCCAATAAGTTATCTCCTTGTCGGTTCAATCAAACCCGGTTGTTACTGATTAAGCCCAAAACCGTTTGGCTTTTCCTCTTGTGTCGGTCCTTCACGTATGCCGTTCCCACAAAAATTCTCACTTTGTTCTTGCCCACAGAAGCCGAAAGAGTATTGTATTCAATAAAAGCCCAATCTGCTTTTTTTACTAATCGGCCCAATTAAAATGGTTATACACAATAAAAAAAAATTGACTTTTCTTTTGTGTTCTTCACGTATGCTCTCAACAAAAAAACAGAAGTCTTCTTCCCAAAAAAGAATGTTGTTTTCTTCTTTTCTCTGTCTGGTTTCACGCACGTTCTGCAACAAGAAGAAACACAAATTTCTCCCAATATGAAATCCAATCTTTCTTCCTTCTGTGTCGGTTCTCAAGACCTGCTACCCACAAAAGTTCTTCCCCTAATCAAGAACCCTAGTTTTCTCCACTGGTCTTTTTGATTTGGTTCAATCGATTCTTCCTTCAATCGGTGTATTCCTCTTCTCGTTCAAGAATTTGATTGAAGTTAGGCACTATGTTTTTGTGCCCGTTGCCGTCTGCAACTTCCGCCGGTTGCTTCTCGATTCCGGTTGTGCACCACCGTGGCCGGCGTTCTTCCGATCTTTATTTCAAGTAAGTTCTTCTTCTTCCTGTTACCGTATTCCACCACCGTAGTATTTCCGTTTGGTGTTTCTGATTTCCGGTTACAGTTTCTGAAATCAAAGAGCCGTGGTGCTCTGATACCAATTGTTATCCCTAATCGTTTGATTCACAAAGATAAAGAAGTTTACAGGAAATAATATCATATATTGATTGATGAATTTGTTTACATATTGTCCTATTTATACTAAACCAAACGGTGCCTTCCAACCATTGCACTGTTTCGGTTGGTGGTTACAAACAGTTACTGGCAGTTGGTGGTGGTGTTGCAAACATCACACCTTTTCGTCTATTTCCTAATTAAGCCCTTAGGCTATACAAATATTACATAATACAACAGTAATTGTGAACGAGCAGGATTAGGTCCACACAAGCAAGGTACAGTCATTCCTATATCAGCGGAAGGTAACTTAATATTGGCGGCAATTGCAAAGATGGAGGATCCATCTCAAATTGAGTTGGACTACGTGATTACTAGCTTAAGGAAACAGATAAACGAGATTCGAGGAGTAAAAGACACAGAAGAATTAGACAAGAAGATAGCTAACACAGCGTTGAGGTTTGTAACTAATCATTGTCGAAACTATGCTTTTTCGATCTTGTGTAGGTTTCCATTCTACCAAGTGGATTTTGGATGGGGAAAGCCGGTACGAGTAATGTTAAGAAGTGGAAATATGGATGTTGATCTTGTAATTTTGATGGATACTCCTGATGCTGATGGTATTGAAGCAACAGTACAGCTGGATGAAGAAGAAATGGCTATTTTTCAAAAGAATAAAGAACTTCTTGCATATGTTGAAGACATCTGATAATTTTGTGTTCGACTATACATAATATGTAATTTAATTTCATAAGTTTATTATGGGGCATGTGCAAAGTCTTGCAGACTTCTTTTGCTTTTTTTATTTTCTACACCGTACAAATTAACACAATGGTCCACATAAATTATTAAATTGCCTATATTATGCTCACAAGCTACTTTCAATCGATTTCATTTATAATGGATTACATCAACTCTCCACTTATTGTATTCCTGTTAACATTGTGATAAGCATACATAAGTAAACAGGAGCCAAATTCATATAATGGATGCTATAAAGCTGAAGTACTAAGCATGAAATCTAGTAATGGTGCTGATTATATGTCGATATACATATGTATTGGAAGCTAATAGCCTAATAGCGTCTTGCGTCAACGTTGTGTAGTTAAAACTTAAACTGTAGAGGGAAGTAACACATTAATTTTTAACATAATGGTTATCTGATTTATAATATTGTATTGCAGGATGATTCGAACTTAGAAAGCTACAATAGAACTAATGCAGGACAATTCTACCTTTGAAGAATTTGTATTATTATTATACAATATAAATAAAACTCCTAGGGGTGGAACCGCTACTAATGGTTTACGCCTTTTGAAGCGGGTTACTTTTACCCGCCACAAATGTTTTTTTTTCAGTAGGGGTAGTTTTTATTCAACTGCTACATTAACATTGTTGGGACTCTAAATTTGAACAGGTTAACCACTCCAGTGTAGATCTTTGGACCCACTTTTTGGTCATGATGACGGTTTTCACTTAAAACGCTCAATATCCCCATTTCTGACTCTGTAATAGTGAGTAGTGATAGATTAAATATTTTAAACTTTTTTATCAATCATGTTGTTTAAGATATTAGTGAGCTGAGAAAGACAGGATACCGATACCTAATTGTAAACATTAAAATATATGAACCACCCAAATATTTTTGGCATGTAACGTCGGCAGTCGGCATGCGAGACACAATTAACAAATTAGTCACCCCCACCTCACACACACACTGTTTTTTTTATGCTTATATTTTTAATGTTTTCATAGACAACATTTTTCATATCATGTTTTAATATCATCTATACTTCCTTTTCTACAGCAAAGACAAAAAGGCACTTAAAGTTATTTCATAGTTCGGGACTTTGGTATCTTTATTTGTCGTTTAATGGTACAGATGCAGGTTTTGTAAACAACAATGCCGAACGAACTTTTTAATCTATCTATTTATCTATCTATCTATTCATACATATTAAATAAAGATTTTTTTGCTTGTATGTCATATTTTTAATCATCGTAAGATAACATGTCAAAAACACATTACTCTTAAAATTCTAGATATGCCATATGACTTTCCATTATTATTAATTTAAGTTTAAATATTATCATAAATCATTTTTAAAAAGTGTGTGTAATAGTTTAATCCTCACACTTTATTTTTTCTTTTTAACTCTTCTAACTTTTTATAAAAATGTTGGGTTGACCAAAAGTTAATCATTTAAGTTTGTTTTTACTAGGTATGTTTTGCATTGATTAACATAAGAGTGGAGTACACCCGTTGTCTTATTGAATTTATTTCATCAACAATTGATTTCACTCGTGATCGATTATATGTAGACATTTCATGAGTTAAACTGTAACACCCGTCAAATTAGGACTATATTTAGTGCCTAATCATATGTGTAAATACATGTAATTAGGATTAATTATATGTATCATTATGTGTATTGATATATTTATATAAATACACACGTACGCGATTTGATAAATCGTGTATTTTCATATCGGGCGGATCCCGATACATTAAAGCGGACGTTGGTGAACTCTATTTATTAAATAATATGAGATTATTTGATAAACATACTTATTTCCAAATATTAATGCGATAATGTTTCATAAACATTTCGTATCACATATAATGCTCAGAAACGACCAAAAACGCGTGAAACGCGCCCGACAAACGAAATAAAAACAAATTATATTTTTATTATTCATTATTAAGTATTTTGACAAAATCCTTCGAGTAAAAATATTACGATTACACGCGCACGAATAAAACGTTTAAAAACGTTACACGAATTAAATAAACGTACAACTACGCAACGAACGTGCAAACCGAGACCCGACAACATTTAGACAACTTAAAATAAAGTATTAGGATAATACTTTCAATAAAAATATCGAGATTTAAATCATTATTCAAACACGCGTATTAAAACGTATAACGATAATTAAACGTTCAAACGACCGGGTAAACGAGCACTGCACGGGGTACAACTTTGAGGAAACAATTTAGGCACCCACATGGAGTGGGGGCCCACTAAATTCTGCAGAAAATGAGGCCATGCCCCATGCCCTCCTCTCCCCTTACTTGTGAAAGACATTCCACACCACCATACCTCATTTTCAACTCCCACCATACCTCTTCTCTCATTCCTTACCCAATCCCTTCTCTCCCACTCCTTCACCCACGAAAATTCTGCTCTCTCCACAGCCCCAAATCACCACCATCCAACCACCACAAGACCATCATCATCCACCATCAAGTTCTTGGAGAAAATCGAAGGAAAGGCTCGGTTATCGCATCACCTTTGCATTTCGACTCTAGATCTTTGATCCTCTTGTAAGAATTCTTAATACTCTACTAGCTTTATTTTAAATATACTTGTATACATGTTTAGTTTCTCATTTAACTAGAAAATGTCCAAAACATAAGTCGAATCGCATTTTAGAACTTGAAATCTTGAGTTTTGTTTTCTGCTCAGATTTCTGTTCTCACTTCAACAAATTATATAAAAATCATTAAAACATGAAATTGAACATTTCTTGAGCCTAAAATCAACTTTAAGAAGTCTACTTTTCAAATCCATAAGCCTCACAAAAATATAAGTTCATTTGCTATTTTTAGTTACTGAAATAAAAGTACATAGCAGATCTGATGAATCTGACCAGAACTTTGACCAAATCAAAATGGTTATATCTTGGGCTATGGAATGAATTAGAACTTTAGACCAATGGGAAAAGATTAAAAATTTTGTTAGCTTTCCAAATCATACTGGAACGTTTTGTGAAGTTTTGTAAAACTTGAGATATGACCAGATTGGCACACATATGTCAACTAAAAGAGCTGTTGGACCACTTTCACTTTGTAAAATTATATCTCGAGTTGTGCTTGGTTAAAATCGATGAAAAAATACGTTTTGGAAAGCTAAGACATAGGGGAACCTGGTGTAAAAATTTCAGAACGATTCGTTAAGTTTTACTTAGTCAAATAATTAAATGAATTTGAGTGAAAAACATAACTGCACAATGAGCCTTCTGTCCGTGAATGCCCAAATCCGACAATGCCTATTGTCGGATTAGGCATTCCGTGAATACCAAAAACCCGTGAATCCCATTATCCGACAATGCCTATTGTCGGATAATACACTTCGTGAATCTCAAGCCATAAACTTTGATATTTTCGCATAAGTAAATCCGACAATCCTCATTGTCGGATAAACAGTACAAACCCGTGAATACCCTATTGTCGGACCAAGGAAGATTTAAATAAAAATCATACTACTGAATAACTCATTGTCGGATAATTAAACATTTACATACGTAAATAAAACTATCATTGTCGGATAAACACACTTACAAAACCTTATTGTCGGATGCCCATTCACGCATATATATCTATATATATGCATATACATTTCCTGAGTGATATTGTCGGATAAATAAAACCCATATAAAACACCTACTGTCGAACACCAATCATGAACATATATATACATATAAAATTCTTATTGTCATATATACTATTCTTCAAACAATATATAAGAAAACCCTACGGGAAAGTTACAAATAAAGCTAAACGAATCACCAACGGGCCGTACATACTTTTAACACAAACCAAATATATTTGGACATAACTAGTGGGATGAACACTAGCATGGATGGTCTTACGAGACATCTACTTATATAACCTTGTATGTCTAGGACATTAGAAGGTTACGGGTTCGGAGAACCTACCAGCTGTTTAGCACTCTACTTACGTTTATTGATATAAACGCAAAGGCTCAGGTGAGTCTCATAGCCCCTCTTTACTGTTTTTACCCAGGGGTGGGGATACATGCTCAGATTTGTTTTACATGTGAACACAAGTACAAAAACCACGATATATTGATTGCATGAGTTTGTTTTATCTAATCATGAAGTCCCTCACAACATAGTTTGTTTATATTGCGATAGCGTGAATGTTAGTGTATGGTATCATATGGGATTGACAATCCCCGTCCGGGGTAGTCGCGCTACCACGACTGCGGTCGAACGGATGCATTTTCATTTGTTCATACATGTGTAGATTAGGCACATGCCGGGGGCAAACTCGATCAGGTCCTTGAATGTGGATCCTGGCACACTCAGTTAAGCTCAAACTATGTGCTCATGGCAATAATATACACTCATATTTTATTTGCATGTTTGCAAATCACTAAACTAAATCTTGTGGTTCATAACATGGATTTCATCAACTTACACCTGTGAGCTCACCAGCTTTTTAGCTGACCTTTTAGCATGTATTCTCAGGTACCCAGCAGTAGTAGATCTGCTCATGACATATTAGCTCGAGTCGCATTCAGATTTCAGAAGATTCATATGCATTTCTATATTTTGTACAATTAGATATGCCTTAGAATCTTTTACTTTTAGCTATGAGCTATTGTAACAAGAACAACAATGTAAAACCTTTATATTATTTATGTAATGTTTAAAACGACGCATTTAGAGTCGTTCACTTTATCTTATGTGCTTTGTTATTGATTAGTAACACCCAAATCTTGCTTCCGCTAAACGATAAATTTGTGGGTGTTACAGATTGGTATCAGAGCCTAAGGTTATAGTGAACTAGGTTGCATTTAGTGGGCCTAGACTATGACAGTTAGGTGGTATTCCTTACTAGGTATGATTAGGTTCAGTGACTGCATTGTATTAGTTTAATTTAACATAGCCTGATCAACTATGTACAATTAAAAGAATATGATGTGAAACCTGAAAGGAATCATGACTGAACAGGATACACTAGTTGACTCTGACCACGAGAGAAACCGGGACTCAAACTTGTCTGTGTTAGACACCCTAGACTATTATGTGATATATATATATACATAGATAGGCCTCGTTCTCACTCTATATCCTAGGCTATATTATATATGTATTATATATGAATATAGGCCTCACTTTCTCTAAACGCTTTGTCTCAGAATGGCAAACTCACCACACAATTCATCATACACTCAATCTGGGTCGCAGAACCCGAGGGTAGCTAGGAGGAACAACAGGTTGCCTCGAGCTGGCCCGTATCCAAACAACCTCACTCTACCGGCCTTGGCCGCTAGACTAGACCGTCAGGAACAACGACTTGGCGCTATGGATATCGAACTTCAAGAAACCAACGAAAACTGGAGACTCACATCACTTGAACGCATCAATCAAGTCTCCGAGGATCACGAACACACAATCAACCACATGAACACCCTTGACAATCGTCTGGGTGAAACCATCGAAACCATGGAGGTTGTCCACAATCAAGTGATTGGCAACCGAAATGAAATCTCCATCCTACAGTCAAAGCTGAACCAGTGCGAGACACGTCTAAGGGAAGCCGAGGACGCCCTCCGAATGGTTAGCAGACTTGCAGAATCTGTGGACCATCTCACCACACTACTGCCACAACTCAATCTACGCCAGGATTAGCTTAGGCTGAACCTGTACCTTATTATGCTTTCATAGGACCTATGTAATGCGAACCGGATGTAACAATTCCTGGTACCTTTTGTACTCCCCATATTATGTAGTCTTTTGAGAAACTCTTATCATTCGAACCGGATGTAACAATTTCTGATGCTTTTGTAAGACTTTTAAGTCATGACTCCCGAGACTCTAATTAGAGATTCTCTATGATCATTCAGCTTCATGTTATGTATTGACAGTTTCTTCCACTGTTTCCACTTTATGATTATTTCTTACAATGTTGCATATTATCGCTTGAATATGCGCACATCCATCGAGCTTATTATCTTAGTAATACTTCTCATGTACCTTTCATTTATCTTTTGAAGAAATATGCCGCCAAAGAAGAAGAGTTACAGTGATGCTGAGCTTGCTGCCATAGTATCCCGAGCTGTGGCTGAAGCCCTAGCCACTCGAGACTCCCCTCAAAACTCAAGCAGGAATACTGAGACTCCCGAAGTCACACCTGTTGTCAAACCTTGTTCCTACAAGGACTTCCTCAGCTGCAAACCGCTGAACTTCAAGGGCACAGAAGGTGCCATCGGTCTAATCAAATGGATCGAAAGGACCGAGTCTGTCTTTGGCTTGTGCAACTGCACGGAGGACAACAAGGTCAAATTTGCTGCATACACCTTCCAAGAATGTGCTCTCACCTGGTGGAACACCCATGCCAGCTCTGTGGGGATCGAGGTGGCTAACCAACTCCCATGGGCAGAGCTGAAGAAAATGCTTAGGGATGAATACTGTCCCACTGAAGAGCTCCACAAGTTGGAGGAAGAATTCTGGCACTTAACTGTGCAAGGAAACGACATTGCTGGTTACACCACCAAGTTCCAGCAACTTGCTCTCCTATGTCCGGGTTTGGTTGACACGGACGAAAAACGCATCAAGAAGTACATCCGCGGCCTTCCCAAGAGCGTTCAGGGAAATGTCGCCTCATCAAGGCCAGCCACCATCCACAGTGCCATTCGACTGGCACATGAACTCATGGCGATGATTGTCAGCCGTGAAACATCAACTACTTCCTCTAACAACAAGAGGAAATTTTCTGGAAACCCTAACAACCCACCAACCTTCAAGAAGCCCGAAACTGTCAGGGCTTACTCCTCTGGAACTGGGGAAAAGAAGGGTTACACCGGGAGCAAACCCCATTGCTCAAAGTGTGACCGTCACCACGAGGGTCCTTGCAGTACTCCTTGCAACAACTGCAAGAGGTACGGGCATTCTAGCAAAGACTGCCGAGCCCCTAGAACCAACAACAACACAAGCAACAACAATAACAACCACAACAACAACCGCAACACCAGTAACAACTCCAACCAACCCAAAGCCTGCTTTGAATGCGGTCTCACTGGGCATTTCAGAAATGACTGCCCGAAGCTGAAGAATGGAAACAATAACAACAACAATGCAAGGGGAAGAGCCTTTGTTCTGAATTCGGGAGATGCCCGTCAAGACCCGAACGTGGTCACGGGTATGTTCCTCCTCAACAATCTTACTGCCTCTGTTCTTTTTGATACCGGTGCTGATAGAAGTTTTATTTCCCATGAATTTTTCCCATTACTTGACATCATTCCTGTTGCATTAAACGAAAAGTATATGGTTGAATTAGCTAATGGTAAACTCATTGAGACCAACAGTGTGATACCCAATTGCACTCTAAACCTCGCCGGAGAGCTTTTCTCTATTGACCTTATACCCGTCGAGATCGGAAGCTTTGACATCATTGTCGGAATGGACTGGTTGTCCAAACACCGAGCTGAGATCGTTTGTTTTGAAAAAGTCGTCCGTATTCCTCTCGCTGCTGGTAGAACCTTAGTCATACAAGGGGAGACCGGCAGAACGGGACTGAACATCATCTCTTGTTTGAAAACCTGAAAGTTTCTCGGAAAAGGGTATCCCGCCATCCTCGCGCACATCACCGAGAACAAGTCAGAGGAGAAACGGCTTGAGGATGTGCCAATTGTTAGAGACTTTCCAGAAGTCTTTCCAGAAGAACTACCTGGTCTACCTCCGACTAGACAGGTTGAGTTCTCAATCGATCTTGTACCGGGTGCCGCGCCAGTAGCCCGAGCACCTTACTGCTTAGCCCCATCTGAACTACAGGAGCTTTCTACCCAGCTACAGGAGCTCCTGGATCGAGGATTCATTAGGCCGAGTTCCTCACCTTGGGGAGCTCCGGTCTTATTTGTGAAAAAGAAGGATGGTTCCTTCCGAATGTGTATCGACTACCGAGAGTTGAACAAGTTAACCGTCAAAAACAGATATCCCCTCCCTCGTATCGATGACCTATTTGACCAGCTACAAGGGTCGAGTATTTATTCGAAGATCGACCTTCGGTCAGGTTATCACCAACTTCGAGTTCGCAACACCGACATTCCAAAAACAGCTTTTCGAACTCGCTACGGGCATTACGAATTCCAGGTGATGCCATTTGGCTTAACCAACACACCGGCGGTATTCATGGATCTGATGAATCGGGTGTGCAAACCTTATCTTGACAAATTCGTCATTGTCTTTATCGATGACATCCTCATATACTCGCGAAACGAACAAGAACATGCGCAACATCTCAAAACCATTCTAGAATTACTCAGACACGAGGAGTTATATGCTAAATTCTCCAAGTGTGAATTCTGGATAGAATCCGTTCAATTCCTTGGACATGTTGTCAATAGTCAAGGAATCCATGTTGATCCATCAAAAATAGAAGCCATCAAAAACTGGCAAGCGCCAACCACTCCCACCGAGGTACGCCAATTCTTGGTGTTGGCCGGGTACTATCGGCGATTCATTGAGAATTTCTCAAAAATAGCTCAACCACTCACAACCCTGACTCAGAAAGACAAAAAGTTCAACTGGACTGATAAACAAGAGTCAGCATTCCAACTTCTGAAACAAAAGCTTTGCAGTGCTCCGATTCTATCTTTACCCGAAGGCACTGATGACTTCGTGGTATACTGTGATGCTTCTCATCAAGGTCTCGGTTGCGTGCTGATGCAACGAGACAAAGTGATTGCTTACGCTTCACGACAACTCAAAATTCATGAAAAGAACTACACCACCCACGATCTTGAGTTGGGAGCTGTTGTCTTTGCTCTCAAAATCTGGAGGCATTACCTCTACGGCACTAAGTGCACCATCTTTACCGACCACAAAAGCCTCCAGCACATCTTTGACCAAAAGGATCTCAACATGAGACAACGTCGGTGGGTCGAATTACTCACCGATTATGACTGCGAGATCCGTTATCATCCTGGCAAGGCAAATGTTGTTGCCGATGCCCTCAGCTGCAAGGAGTGTGTAAAACCGCTACGAGTCCGAGCTCTCATTATGACTATTCATAATGACCTCACCATTCAGATTCACGCTGCTCAACTCGAAGCCTTGAAACCCGAGAATGTTAAGAATGAAGCCTTGCGAGGCATGGATAAGCAATTTGAAATCAAACCTAATGGAGTTAGGTACTTCATGAACCGAATCTGGTTACCCGCTTTTGGAAACCTGCGAGACTTAGTGATGGATGAAGCTCACAAGTCCAAATATTCTATCCATCCTGGATCCGATAAAATGTACCACGACATCAAAAAATTCTATTGGTGGCCGAACATGAAAGCCGAAATTGCCGGCTATGTCAGCAAGTGCCTTACCTGTTCCAAGGTCAAGGTTGAACATCAAAAACCTTCCGGATTGCTCCAACAACCCAGTATCCCCGAGTGGAAATGGGAGCAAATCACTATGGACTTCATAACTAAGTTACCAAAGTCACCGAGCGGTTGCGATACCATTTGGGTGATCGTCGATCGTCTCACTAAATCCGCTCACTTCCTTGCAATCAAGGAAACCGATAAAATGGAGCGCCTTTCACAAATCTATGTCAAGGAGATCGTTACCCGACACGGTGTCCCAATCTCAATTATCTCCGACAGAGACGCTCGTTTCACATCTCACTTTTGGCAATCACTTCAGAAATCATTGGGTACTCGTCTCGATATGAGTACCGCATACCATCCTCAAACCGATGGCCAAAGTGAACGAACCATCCAAACACTGGAAGATATGCTACGAGCTTGCGTAGTTGATTTCGGTGCCAACTGGGAAAGACATCTGCCATTGTGCGAGTTTTCCTACAACAACAGCTATCATGCCAGCATAAAAGCTGCACCATTCGAGGCACTTTACGGTCGTAAGTGCCGATCACCGATTTGTTGGACCGAAGTGGGAGACAGCCAACTCACTGGTCCCGAGCTCATACACGAAACCACAGAGAAAATCTCTGAAATTCAGAACCGACTCAAAGCTGCCTGTGATCGTCAGAAAAGTTATGCTGACGTGAGACGCAAACCACTCGAGTTCCAAGTTGGGGATCGAGTACTCTTGAAAGTATCGCCTTGGAAAGGCGTGATTCATTTTGGCAAACGCGGAAAGCTAAACCCCAGGTACATTGGACCCTTCGAGATCCTTGAAAGGATCGGCCCAGTGGCTTATCGATTGCAACTGCCGTCCGAACTCAGCAGTGTGCACCCTACCTTTCACATTTCAAATTTAAAGAAATGTATGTCTGATGTGTGTTTACGGTTATTTTGTGTAAACAGATGATTATGCTAAGTTGAATTGTGTGTGACACATTCACTCACTTAGCTTCGTGCTAATCCCTCATTTTACTCCCGCAAGTTATGTTTTGGGTTTGTGGGTAGCAGGAAGTGGATGCTTTGAAAGCAGGGAATGTTTGACGTCGTACAACTCTGATATGATTTTGATAAACTAAATTTGGAGTTATATAATACCCCATTTTGTGTATTAAATGTAATATGGGTTTAATAACATTAAACAATGGTGTGTTTTAATATGTAAACAGTTTATGTACAGTTTAGTTATATGTACAGTTTATATAATGAAATATGCTTATAATATACGCTTCTGAATAAATAATGTATTATATTAATTTATAGAAAGAGGGGTGTTATAAGTTGGTATCAGAGCATAGGTTTGGGTGAATTGAGCATTATAAAGTGTTCAATCCCAAATCTGAATCGAGTTATGTCAAACATTCCTGGGTATGGGATTTAGCATTGAATATGAATCGGTAAGTAGATAAGTACTAACGATTAACGAGTGTTGAGCTATTTTGTAAATACAGATATGGCAAATAACGAACAACCGACCACCAACCTGAACAATGCCTCAAGGGTTGATGTTCATACCTCGGATACTCATAACGAAAGACATAATTATGAAGGTACTTCTGTTCCGGTACATGAAGAGTCGAGTAGAGATGATTATATGCTACAATTAGAAAAGGAAGTAATGTTACTCAGAGAGTATAAACGTCAGACTGAAGCTGAATCATCTCAACAACAAATACCTATTTTTGGTACTATTCCAACAACGTTCGTATATACGATTCCAACATCCACATCGGTACCATTTTCTTCTTCTGGGCCATTTAATTATCAAATTCTAGTAATTCCACCACCCCAACAAAGTAAGGTGTGTTCTTTTAGAACCTTTATGGCAAGTAAACCACCGGAGTTTCATGGTAGTACAAATCCTTCTGTAACTTTAAATTGGTTGAGAGACATAGAAAGAAAATTCAATGTGACTCGTTGTGAAGAAGAATTTAAAGTTTCATATGCAGTTCAGTTTTTGAAGGATGAAGCTATGGTTTAGTGGGATTCAATCACCGCTCATTTGACACAGCAACAAAAAGCATCTATTCGTTGGGCTGAGTTTTATAATGAAGTTTGTAAGCATTATTGTTCTGACTTTGATATGGCTCGCATTAGACGAGAGTTTGTGAATTTACAATTGACTGATAAAATGACAATCGATGAGTTGATGTCTCAGTTTTCTGAGAAACTGAGATTTGTTCAGCAGTGGGTTCCTGATGAGAAGACAAGGGTGGAACAATTTGTTGGCACTTTACCACCTGATTACCGAACTACCGTGAGATTAGCTGGTTCTCTTTCACAGGCATTCACTCTTTCCCGATTGGTTGATAGTGATGTGAGAGCTCGAGATAATAAATCTAAGGATACTTCTTTTCAAAGGTTTAGAAGTGATCCTTCGAGTAAAGGAAAATCCAAATGGCAGAGTAATCGACAAAACAAAAAGTTAAGTAGTAAAAGTAGTTCATCTTGGAGTTCTAATTGGTGTGGTTCGTGTAAGTCAAAGCATACTGGACCGTGTACTGTTCAAATGAATAAATGTATTAAATGTGGTGAACTTGGACATGCGTTTAAGAATTGCAAGTATCCGAATTATGTCTGTTGGAATTGCAAAAAGGAAGGTCATAGAGTTGGTCAATGTCATGAGGCGGGGAGACAGGGTATTGGTTCGGTCAGGAGTTCGTCATATTCCTGTCAAAAGCAGAAGAATCCGGCGCCAGCAGCAAGTAGGGCGTTTTAAATGACAGTTGAGGAGGTTGTCCACACAAATGATGTTATCACTAGTACTTTTCTTATAAACTATGTACCAGCTCGTGTTTTATTTGATTCTAGAGCAAACTGGTTCATATATATCTGTGTGTTTTTGTGATAAGTTGAGGTTGAACCCTACTGTGATTACTAAGCCCGTTGAAGTAGAAATTGTTAGTGGCAAGTTAGTTCATGTTACCACTTCGGTGACTGGAGCTAGTATTATGATAGATGGACAGACTTTCCAAATTTCATTTCTATTGATGCCAATTCCTAGTTTTGATGTGGTTATTGGTATGGATTGGTTAAGTCAGAATAGGGCAAGTATAGATTGCCATAAACAGTTAATAAGAATCCCAATTTCTGAAGAGTCATTTATCGTGGCTCGAGGAGAACGGGATAGTGGGCATATTCCTTTGATTAGTATGATGAAAGCTAGGAAATCTTTGTCTAAAGGTTGTGAGTCTTACCTAGCTTATGTTATTGATGCCAAACTTGAAAAGAAATCTGTCTCTGATGTCCGGGTAGTTTCTGAATATCCGGAGGTGTTTCCTGATGAATTACCTGGTTTATCACCAGTTAGGGAAGTTGAATACCAAATTGATCTTATCCCTGGCTCGACACCTGTGGCCAAAGCTCCATATAGATTAGCTCCTTTTGAAATCCATGAAATGATGAATCAGATTAAGGAGTTATTGGATAAAGGGTTTATTAGACCGAGTTCATCGCCCTGGGGTGTACCAGTTTTGTTTGTTTTAAAGAAGGATGGGTCTTTTAAAATGTGTATTTATTATTTGGAATTAAATAAAAGAATAGTAAAGAACAAGTATCCCCTACCTCGAATAGATGATTTGTTTGATCAGTTACAGGGATCTTCTTTCTATTCTAAAATTGATTTGAGGTCGGGTTATCACCAGGTTCGTGTTCGTGAACAGGATATTCCTAAAACTGCTTTTCGTACCAGGTATGGTCATTATGAATTCATGGTCATGCCTTTTGGTTTAACAAATGCTCCAGCAGTTTTTATGGACTTGATGAACCGTGTTTGTCGGCCTTTCCTTGACAAATTCGTAATTATTTTCATTGATGATATTTTGGTTTATTCAAAATCTGAATCTGAACATGAAATGCATTTGAGGATAGTTCTAGAAACTTTGAAAAGAGAACACTTATATGCAAAATTTTCAAAATGTGAATTCTGGATTCGGGAGGTACAGTTTATGGGTCACATTATCTGTAATGAGGGGGTTAAAGTTGATCCATCTAAAGTTGAAGTTGTAATGAATTGGAAAGCTCCAAAGACTGCTTCTGAAATAAAGAGTTTTCTGGGATTAGCGGGTTATTACCGGAAGTTTATAAAAGATTTTTCTAAAATTGTCAGGCCATTAACTAAATTAACCCGTAAGGATGAGAAATTTTAGTGGACTGAGCCACAAGAAATAGCTTTCCAGACTTTGAAACAGTCTTTATGTCAGGCTCCTGTGTTAGCAATACCTGACGGGTCTGAAGACTCTGTAGTTTATTGTGATGCATCTTATTCTGGGTTGGGTGGTGTTCTTATGCAGCGGGATAGAGTAATAGCTTATGCTTATCGTCAGTTGAAATTGCATGAAAGAAACTATCCTACTCATGATTTAGAATTGGCAACTGTTGTATTTGCATTAAAAATATGGAGACATTTTATATATGGTACAAAGTGTGTTATTTGTACAAATCATAAAAGTCTTCAATACATGTTTTCTTGGAAAGATTTGAATATGCGACAAAGAAGATGGTTGGAATTAATCAAAGATTATGATTGTGAAATTCGATACCATCCAGGGAAAGAGAATATGGTCGCAGATGCTTAGAGCCGAAAAGGTACTTCTAACCGAGTTTATTATATGAAAGTGGATGTTTCTTTAGATTTAGTGGATGAAATAAAAGCTGCACAGTTGGAAGCTTTATTAGATCATAATTTGAAGTCTGAAATCATGTTGAAAAGAAAAGATTTATTGATTGATGATTCTAGAGGATTAAAGACTTTTCAGTCTCGTGTGTGGATTCCTCTTATTGGTGGTATTCGGGATATGATTTTGACTAAAGCACATAAGTCTCGATTATCTGTTCATCCCGGGAGTACTCGAATGTATCTTGATTTGAAACCTTTATATTTATGGCCTATAATGAAAACTGATATAGCATGGTTTGTTGGTACTTGTTACATTTGTTCTCAAGTCAAAGCTGAACACCAGAAACCGTATAGATCACTGAAACAGTTGGAAATTCCAAAATGGAAGTGGGAACACTTGACTATGCATTTTGTGACTAAACTTCCATGTACACCTCAAGGAAATGATATGATTTGGGTCATTGTGGACAGATTGACGAAAAGTGCATATTTTCTTGCTACCAGTGAAACTGCATCTTTAAGTAAAATTGCACAGTTATATGATAATGAGATTGTATCGAGGTATGGAATTCCATTGTCGATTGTGTCAGATAGGGATTCTCGATTTATTTCTCATTTCAGGCAGAGTTTGCAACAAGAGTTGGGTACCCGAGTTAATCTCAGTATAGCTTATCATCCTCAAACCGATGGTCATTCAGAGCGTACGATTCAGACAATTGAGGATATGTTGCGGGCTTGTGTTTTGGAATATGGAGGTTCTTGGGATTCTCACCTGCCGTTTGTGGAATTTGCTTATAATAATTCATATCATTCCAGTATCGGTATGCCTCTGTATGAGATGTTATATGGGCGTCGTTGCAGAATGCCTACTTGTTGGTTAGAAGCTGGAGAGAAACAGTTTGCTGGGCCTAATATTGTGCATATTACAGCTGATAAAGTGGCAATTACACGTGAGAAATAAAAAGCTGCAAGAGACAGGCAGAAATAGTATGCAGATCCACGTAGACGTCCAGTGATATTTTCTGAAGGTGAACTTGTTTATCTTAAAGTTTCTCCATGGAAAGGTGTTATCCGGTTTGGAAAATGAGGGAAACTAGCCCCTAGATACATCGGTCCATTCAGAATTCGTCAAGTGGTTAATGATCAGTCGGTTATACTAGATCTTCCTCCAGAACTTGCTGGTATTTATTATACGTTTAATATTTGTTATTTTAGAAAGTGTAATGTTGAAAACTAGTCTCAAATTCTTCCGTTACAAGATTTGAGGGTTGATAGGAGCCAGAATTTAGTTGAAGAACCTGTTGAACTCCTAGACCGAAAAGTTACCAAACTTAGAAAGAAACATATTCCCATGGTATTAGTGAAATGGAAACACATTTTAGGTTCCAACTTAACTTGGGAGACTGAGGAGAGTATGAGATCCAGATATCCTGGATTATTAGATCGTAATGAGATTTCGGGGATGAAATCTCCTTAAGGAGAGGAGATTTGTAATATCTTCTCTATCGGTCTGGTAATTCCTCTATTTTAATTGATTATTTAATTCTTTTAGGAATTTCTTGATATTATTTGTTTTATTGTGAAACTTAGATAAATAAGTCAAAGGACTTATTGTGGATAGTGAACTATTGGTTATTTTAAACTATTCTAGTTGACGGTAAAATAAAATAATATTTCTTGAAAGTGGTTTTTAGGTTCCAGACAATAGATTAAGAAAGGGACAAATTAAATGGGTCGGTTTTGAGTTAGCTGACCCATGTTTTGTTAACTTTCCCAACTTTGGGATGTTACTTCATTTTCCTTTGAAATCAAAGAAACTTAAACCTAAGAACCCATACACAAGAAGTTTAACATCAAATTAGGAGCTATGATGTTGAAACAAGTATATCATCATCATCATCATCATCATCATCTTGACTACTCACTTCTTCATTCCTTGTATGTTCTTGATTCATGTATTCAAGAATTTAATTTGGTTAGAAATTATATGGAATTAAAATTGAAAGTGATAACTAGTTGTTGATGTTAAAGTATACATATATGATATATTTGAGCTATTAGTAACCTTAGAATTTGAGTTTGATCATGTTTGAATGGTTAAAAATGAGTTAGGGTTCGAATTTTTTTTTTTTTTGCAGGTCTGATGTTGAGCTGCAATAAGCTCAAACGCAATCCCCATGTTAAGGCATGGATCGCGTTCATCAGGTATAACAGGAATCAAATGAGGTTTTGTTCTTGGGAACGCGATCCCAAGCATTCACCCGGATCGCATTTCCATGTGCAAATCGGTCACATAACGTTTTCTTATAAGGAACGCGATCCCAAGCCTTAGTCTGGATCGCGTTGCCAAGTGCAATTTGGTTACAGAATAGTTTTCAACATGGGAACGCGATCCCACCATTATTTCCGGTGCACGTTGTTTAGTCCAAATTGGTGACATAAACTTTTCTTAAGGGGAGCGCGATCCTATCCACTAGACCCGGATCGCGTTTGCCAGTATAATTTTGATAATTATGATAACTTGTGAACTTATGTAATTACACTATTAACATAGTATTATTATTATTAATACTATTTGAACTGTTTAATGATTACCTTAAAGTATAGTTGTGTTTCAACTACGAATTTAAATTACTAACTTCTATTGATTTCATTCTCAGATCATCCGATGACTCGGTGAGACAAGTTAACTGAGTAAGTGAACTGAGATTGACAGGTGAGTGGATCTGGAACTCACTGTTTAATTTAGTTGTAACTGTTTGATTGCGACAAGTAAACGTAGATGTGTTTATTATACTTGTTAGTCTGAATTGTTGATTAAGAATCTACGTGCTAATTGGCCTATGGGTATCAGTGTTATTGAGGTCAACGTGTTAGTTAGATTAGTTAGTTGTTATGTGAATTACACAGGGACTTGATACATTTGTTGTTTGGGGAACATGTATTTGATTATAATAACGATTAGCTATCGGTCTATTCTGTATTGGCCTTACAGATTGATGGTAAGTGTTCTTGGAGAACCACCCGGGTATCATGGTATCTCAAGAACCACCGATCCTCATTGATTAATGTGTGTTTATGGTTATTTGGTGTAAACAGATGATTATGCTAAGTTGAATTGTGTGTGACACATTCACTCACTTAGCTTCGTGCTAATGCCTCATTTTACTTCCTGCAGGTTATGTTTTGGGTTTGTGGGTAGCAGGAAGTGGATGCTTTGAAAGCAGGGAATGTTTAACGCCATACAACTCTGATATGATTTTGATAAACTAACTTTGGAGTTATATAATACCCCGTTTTGTGTATTAAATGTAATATGGGTTTAGTAACGTTTAAAAATGGTGTGTTTTAATATGTAAACAGTTTATGTATAGTTTAGTTATATGTACAGTTTATATAATTAAATATGTTTGTAATATACGCTTCCAAATAAATAATGTATTATATTAATTTATAGAAAGAGGGGTGTTATAAATTGGTAGGTGTTTCCTGGATAGAGCTCGTTTTTGCCCTGAGTATATGGAAAATGCAAAGATGCTCATGAGTCATTTTCAAATTGTTCTGAAGAAAGAAATTCGAAAGTTTATAGTTCCCAAGAGGTGTAATGGTTTTGAGGAAATGGTAGATGATGCCAGATTCCATGAGCTTGAGCTGAGTCGTGATATTCGCAAAAGAAAAGCTGAAACTGTTGTTACTACTAAGAAATTAAAGACTGGCGATAGCTCTAAACAAGATGAAAAGCGGTGGTCATTTCCTGAGTGTAAAATTGTCATAGAAGACATCCTGGATTTTTTCGTTTTAAACATGTCACTTGTTTTAAATGTAAACAGGAAGGTCATATTAGTAGTAATTCTCCAAATCCGCTTTGAGTTTGCTATAACTGTTATAAACCTGGTCATATAAAAGCTTACTGTCCTGATCTAAAAGCTCAGTCTGCTTCTTTTACTCCTCGCGGGAATGTGGAGAAAAAGACAAATGAACCACCCGATGTAGCTCAAAAGGCTCCCGATGTACTGACAGGTACTTTTCTTGTTAACCAGAAACCTACATATATATTGTTTGATTTGGGTGCTTCACGATCCTTTGTATCTTAAAGGTTTTTGCAAAATTTCTCAATTCCTCTCACAAAGTTAGACATTCCATTAGATGTTGAAGTTGCTGACAATAGAATCATATGTGTGGAAAATGTTTTTCGTGGGTGTCAACTTGAGATTAGTAATGAAATGTTTATAATTAATCTTATTCCTATGCAAATGGGCGAGTTTTATATTGTGGTAGGTATAGATTGGTTGGGCCAGCACAAGGCTATTATCCAATGTGAGAAAAAGATTATCCGAGTCATCTCACATAGTGGGGGAATAATTGATATAAATGGGAAAAGAGAAGATCTTCTGTATCTATCTGTACGTATGCTTATGCTAAACGTTATTTACTACATGGTTGTCAGGCTTTTCTGGAACATGTGGTAGATACCCAAAAACCAGTACAGAAACTAGAAGAAATTCCTGTGGTAAATGAATTCTCAGATGTATTTCATGACGAGCTACCAGGTATTCCACCCGATAGGCAAGTCGAGTTTTGTATTGATTTGGTACCTGGAGCAACTCCTATTGCTAAAACACCTTACAGACTTACCCCATAAGAAATGCAAGAGTTGATGAAACAATTAGAAGAATTACTTGATATGGCTTTCTTTCGCTCGAGTAGTTCGCCATGGGGAGCTCCAGTACTTTTCGTTAAAAAGAAAGATGGCACCATGAGGATGTGTATTGATTATAGAGAATTGAACAAGGTAACCATCAAGAATAGGTATCCTTTACCTTGGATTGATGACTTGTTCGATCAGTTGCAGGGTGCTAGTTATTTTTCTAAAATTGATCTACGGTCAAGGTATCACCAATTGAAAGTTCGTGATGAAGATGTGTCTAAAACTGCTTTCAGAACCAGATATGGTCATTATGAATTTGTGGTGATGCCTTTCGGTCTAACAAATGCACCAGCCGCTTTTATGGACCTTATGAATCGGATATGTCGACCATTACTCGATAGGCATGTAATTGTATTTATTGACGATATTCTTATTTACTTTAAGTCAGCTCGTGATCATGAATCTCATCTAAGACAAATGTTGCAAATTCTGAGAACTGAAAAGCTTTATACAAAATTCTCAAAGTGTGAATTCTGGCTTCGATAGGTTCAATTCTGGGGCACATGATAAATGATCAAGGCATTAAAGTTGATCCTGCTAAAATTAAAGCAGTGATGAAATGGGAACCTCCAACAACTCCAACTGAAGTTAGAAGTTTTCTGGGATTAGCCGGTTACTACAGATGGTTTATCCAGGATTTTTCAAAGATTACTACTCCTCTCACTAGACTTACCCGAAAGAATCTTAAGTTTGAGTGGAATGAGCAAGCTGATCAAACAACAACTTAGCCAGGCACCTATCTTGGTACTTTCTGATGATACTGAAGATATGGTGGTTTTCTGTGATGCTTCATATAATGGCTTAGGCTGTGTTTTGATGCAACGTGGCAAGGTAATTGCTTATGCGTCTAGATAGCTAAAGTATCATGAAAAGAATTATCCAACTCATGATCTTGAGTTGGCAGCGGTTGTTTTTGCCTTAAAACTTTGGAGGCATTATTTATATGGCATGAAGTGTACTATTTACACTGATCATAAAAGTCTCAAATACTTTTTTGATCAGCGGGATCTAAATATGAGATAACGGCGTTGGCTTGACTTGGTAAAAGATTATGATTGTGAAATTCTTTATCATCCTGGAAAAGCAAATGTTGTTGCTGATGCACTCAGTCAAAAAGCCATTCAGCCACCTTTGGTTGTCAAATCTCTTATGACTATTGTTCCCGATTTATTTGATCAAATTAAGAGGCACAATTGGAAGCTTGGCAAAGAGGTGATTTATCAAAGGTAAAGTTCAAAATTTTGTTGACGATTCTCGTGGACTAAAAACAAGATATAGTAGAATCTGGATTCCTAACTCAATTGAGTTAAAGAAGCTAATACTTGATGAAGCTCATAAATCCAGATATTCTATTCATCCTGGTGCTAGAAAATGTACCATAATCTAAAAACAAATTTCTGGTGGCCAGGTATGAAAAGGGAAATTGTTAGATATGTAGAAAAATGTTTAACTTGCTTACAGGTAAAAGCTGAACATCAGAAACCATATGGTAAATTACAACCATTGGATATACCTGTTTGGAAGTGGGAACACATTACAATGGATTTCATTACCAAATTGCCTAAAATGCAACACCAGCATGATGCAATTTGGGTGATTGCGTATCATCTGACAAAAAGTGCCTTGTTCTTACCGATCAAGGAAACCTCATCTTCCAAAATTCTTGCTGATTTGTACATATGTGAAGTCATTTCACATCATGGTATTCTTTCTATTGTATCTGATAGGGATACTAGATTTACTTCATGGTTTTGGACGAAATTTCAGGAAAATATAGGTACTCGTGTGAATTTTAGCACCACTTATCATCTGCAAACAGACGGCCAGAGTGAAAGAATATTTCAAACTGTGGAGGATATGTTGAGGGCGTGTGTTATTGATTTTGGTGGTAGCTGGGATACACACTTACCATTGGTGGAATTTTCTTACAACAACAACTATCACTCGAGCATAAAGATGCCACCTTATGAAATGTTATATGGAAGGAAATGCATAACTCCTACCTGTTGGGAAGAAATTGGGCAGAAAGAATTGGGAAGTACATATATTGTTCAATTGACTACTGAGAAGATAAACCAAATCAGAGAATGGTTGAAAGCAGCCCAAGACAGACAAAAGTCGTATGCTGATAACAGGAGATGTCCAATAGGATTTCAGGTTGGTGATAAAGTCATGTTTAAAGTATCTCCCAAGAAAGGAATAATTCGGTTCAGGAAATGAGGTAATTTGGGTCCACGATTTATTGGTCCTTTTAAAATCCTTGCTAGAGTCGAAAATGTGGCTTACCGCCTTGAGTTACCTGACAGATTAGCATGAATTCATAACACTTTCCACGTGTCCTTTTTGAGAAAATGTTTGGTTGATGAAGCTGCATATGTTCCATTGGAAGAAATTGAAATAAACGATCAACTGAACTATATTGAATAACCCATCGCTATACTAGATGAAAAAGTTACAAAGCTGAGAAATAAGGAATTAAAAATGTTCAAGGTACAGTGGAAGCATCGAAAAGGCTCGGAGTATACTTGGGAACCGGAAGGAGAAATCATTCGATTATATCCTTCGTTATATCAGGACTGGATTGTGAGGACACAATACTAAATTCGTAGAGGATAGTTGTAACATTCACTTTTCGTAAGTTCTAATTTATATTATATGAAAATATATATATACGTGTTCTATTGTTTGAGTATGTGTATTTATATGTATATATATGTGTTATAATATTTAATTTTGTGTACATATATATATATATATATATATATATATATATATATATATATCCATACATATAGTATGCATAGTTAGAGAAAAGTTGAAAAAAGAATGGTAAAAAAAGGGAGAATGGAGGAACCAATAGGATTTCTCCATTTCAAATACCCATTTCCACCTTTTTTTTTTCAAAGCTAAATATCTCACAAACTGTGTGTCTACAAATTATAAAAATTACATATTCAGAATCAGCGTCTTTTTCTCTTCGATTCTAGATTCAACAACATATACTTTCGACGAAGTTTTTTTTTCCATTTATTTGGGTTTTAGAAACTTTTAATGTGAAATCACATATGGTTTAACACTAAAAAATAATCACACCCGCTTATATTTCAGATTAAACTTTGAATTCAAATCATTGATGATGTAAAGAGATTCAGACATGAAAAACTAAGGTATAATCACATGCGACTGAATATCAAACTATCAATCACATGTGTTTAAAGAGTAATAAAATACGGATTTCAAATCATTGACTAAGAATTATACAATCAAGTTGAAATCATACATGAATTATCATATATCGGTAAATTTCTCATCGAATATCATTTTTTAAATGAAAATCATATGTGATTATATGCAAAATCATATGTGATTATATAACAAATCACTTGTGATTAAGTGTACAAATAACAATCACATGTGATTTTTAATGAAAACTATTGTAATTTTTTATTTTTTATTTATAACTATTAATGTGGGTGAATATTAAGTTATAATCACATGTAAAGTAGCAAATACCATGAATAAATAATCGTAAACAAATTTTATTTTATTTTTATCATAAATCACATGTGATTATATTGTGAAATCAGGTAAAAAAAAGCGAAGAAAAAAAATTCGTCGAAAGTATATCTTTTGACATCTCTAATCAAAGAGAAAAACGCGTTGGTTCTGAATATGTAATTTTTATAATTTATGGACTTACGGTTTATGAGATAATTAACCAAGGGGGTAGAAAAAAGAAGTGGGTTTTATAGAGAAATGAAAGAATCCTATTGGTTCTCCCATTCTCTACTTTTTTAGCATTCTTAAAAGAACTCATAAGAATTAGAAAATATATGAATTAGAAGGTATTATAAGAATTGGGTAGAAAGTGGAATTTAAAAAAGTAATGGGGCTGTACAAACTAAGATTGCGACACGATTTGGGGGTAATCGCAACGCGATTTGCCCAGTTACAAAAACGGGTTTTAAGCTCCAGCGACTTCCAGACTCGATTATAACCTAAAAATATCACTGAAAATTCGACCAGAGCTCTGTGAAGAGCAAAATTATGATACTTGAACCCATCTTTCTTAATTTTAAGCTAAGAGGCATCTTATTGAGTTCCTAATCACTTCCTAGTGAGAAGCAAGGTATAATTCTTTAGTTTTATTGTAAAATTAGATTAGGGTTTATTATCTTATGAACCCTAATTGTTAATACTTGTCAAATGGGTAGATTGTTAATGTATAGATGTAGTACACTTGTTAGATAAACATATTATTAAGTTTTCATGATGAATTTAAGTTAGGGTTTGAAGTTTTAAACCCTAAGTTTGTAGAAATTGATAAATGGTTATACTAATGATGAACAAGAAGATTTTACATGGTAATGATCATGTTATGATTATGATATTGTTGATAAAAGAAAGAAAGTGGAAACAAAGTGAAATTATATATATATATATATATATATATATATATATATATATCATGGATTTTAGTTCTAAAAGAAGGATATATGATGGGGTTCCGACCGTCGCAAGCGCGAGTGATCACAACACCTATCGGTGGGTGTTTTAAATTTGTAAATGATGGGGTCTAAGTGTGACTTATTACTACTGAACCAAAGGCTAGTAGATGGTAAGTATGACCTAGAGTCGTACTTAAAGAGAAACTGAATTGAAACGGAAGTGATCCAATCAATCGTTCTTTCTAGTATAGATTTTTATAAAAGTGCGTTGGGGGTTTTGGTTCAGTTAACTAAATAAACTACATAAAGAAAATAAAAGATAATAATATATCAGGTGATGGAAAGTAGTATTTGTTGCGATTTCATTAGCTCATAATATGGGATGATGACTTTTCAGAGAAAACGTTTATCTAAATCGAAAATGTTTACTAGATTCAATAACTTATGGTATAACCTGTAGATTCCTTATCAGTCGGTTATCAATTGATATGTCACGAGGAACTAGGGTATCATAATTCTGATCAGACAAACATAGCTCAACTCTCCACACTCTCCTGCGAGGGAGTCACTGGCCCTTATTATTGAACGCATTCGCTCGTGGGCGAAGGATAAGAGTAGCAAGTCCATAACAAGTCTAACCGTTCTTAATACCACAAGGACTACAAATCCGGCAAATAACTAACTTAGAAAATATGTTCGGCCTTATTTGATTAATTCCTATTAGTGAAACTCGAGCATGGTAAGCGAGGAAAAGTGTTTAGGTTTTCTTGCATACCTTACTTTAGGTTTCATATATCATTTTAAATTTGATTTTAAACTTGCATTTCTCAATACAATTAACAAATCCCTAGGTTTTCGTGAATGGTTACTAAGCCTATAGCCTACCTACTCTAATCTAATCTAAACTAATTAACATGCTGGTGTCTTTTGCATAAAGTTAAACCCATACCATATTGTAAAACTATGGTAGTTCACAATGTATTTAATCGTTAACCGATGTTTTCGTTGTGAATTTAATTGCTTCGCAATATTTTCATGATAAGTACATTGTGATTGAAGGTGTACTATACTCATGGCAATTCCACGTAATCACATTCCATTATATGATGATTGCATGACGTTACAATTAAACCATAGTTTTGACACAGATAACTATAGACCAAGTATTAAGGTTCGCGACTCCTCTTTACAAGGTTACAATCACGTTTGTTAATCGAAAGGCGATATGTTTAAAATCACAAGATAAGTCCGTTCATAAAGTTTCCATTTTTATAGTGTCGATCCATAATACAACTACCTTCGGTCGTTTACTGACTTCCATACATTTGTACTCTGCTTAACAGCGTTTCCAGTACTATATCAGGTAAACAGTCAAATAGGGGCCGTCATATTACTTCACGACATATTTAAGATCATCCCATAATTATTTATGCTAACTACGTCACAACAAATACAATAGTAATCTACTCGCTAATCATAGTACAAACTATCTCTAGCATAACTAAAGTATACATATTTAATTAAGATATATAAGAATAGAAAAAACCGATATTAATGCGCGAGAAGGAATAGACTTGAATTAATAAGAATAACTCCAAGCTTACACCAAAGATTACAAGCACGTTCATTGCTTTCGTTCTATTCTAACAAACTTCCTAAACTTATACTAATTTAGAAATTAAAATTAGAGAAATGAGAAAGATATGGAAGGTGAAAGGTTGTATGAAAAGATATGTGAAAGTGTTATGAGGTGTGTTTTTTAAGGAGCCATGGATCCTCCTATTTATAGGAGAAAATTGGTGCTTTTTAGAAACTTGGGGCACATGTTAGCAAAAGTTGGAAAAGTTGCTAGCACATGTACCATAAAGCGTGTAAAGGTCTAGCACGTGTACCCTAGAGTTGCGGAAAAGGCCTAGCACATGTACCCTGCAAGTACGAGCGAGGATGAAAAAGCATACGGGGGATGGGGGTAGGAAGCCGACGCTGCCACCATGGCAGCCGGCGGCAGATGGCTTGTGGCCGGCGCCGGCTGGCAGCCTACCGCCCCAGTTCGCCGTCTTTCGCTTCGTTTCTCGATTTGTGCGTATCTTCTTCGTTATGCGTCCGTTTTCATCGATTCTTTTTGCGTTGGATTCTTTTTTCAAAAACGAAGACTTTGATGAAAATGAATCCCAAAAATATGTCTCTGATCTTTGGATGTCTCGTACGAATCTTTTGATTCTTCTGGTGTACGTAGAATCTTCATTCTTCATCCGTTTTTGTTGATTCTTCTTCTGTTAGATTCGTATTTTGAAAACGAATATCTAGGATAAGATAAATCTCAGTGATGGATACTTTTGTCTTTGAATCTTGTCTTGATGTCTTGAATCTTCAAATGTGTGTGGAATCTTCGTTTTTCATCCGTTTTGCTTGATTTTTCTCGTGCAACTCTATTTCGAACTTCTTGACAAAGTTTCATTGATTTGAACATTATTTGAGTTTATTTTCCAAGTATTATTCCAGAATGAGAGAGATATCGGTAGTAAAAATGTGACTTTTTACGCGATATCAAATATCCCACACTTAGAACTTTGCTTGTCCTCAAGCAAACTCGAATTTCAAGCATGATTAGAAATAAGTAGATAATGAAATATTTCGAGGTGGAACCTTTTACTGCGAGGGTTATGGAAAAATAAAATATTTGTGCTTTTGAAAAAGTGGCATTGTAATCTTTGGGAGCATACTTTTGATCTTTGATCTTGGATACATGACTAGGCGATCCTCTTACGGTGGTCACTCCAATCACTCAAAGTGTTTAGGGTTTCCTATTCTAATTTTATCAATCACTCAGAACGCCAGTCATGTATCGTTTATCGTCATAGGCTTGATCGAGAATCAAATCGTTACCTTTTTAGTGAGCGCGAAGTCGATCTAGCCACAATCATTCTAGGAGGGGTGATGTAAGATTTTTGGAGTGGAGTGTTGGTGATATGAGAGGGCGTGGTGTTGGTTTTTCATAGGTTTATATAAATATTTTTTGTGAAGAGGAAAGTTGGAATTTTTAGGAGGATTGATGCTCTTTTCTCATGATTTTTGGTAGGAGTCTTTTTCTCCATTTGACTTTCTTTTCTTCGAATTCTTTTCTTTTGATTTTTTTTCGACGTCATATCCTTGTAGCTTTTCTTCTTTCATCTTTGGAACTTTCTTTGAAGTTTTGAGGGATGCTTCTGAGAGGGTAGGGATAACGTATTTTCATTTTTAGGTGTATGGATGGGTTTAAGAATGATGTGATTCGATCTCCTTTTCATTCACCAATTCGGATTCGAAATGCATAACAGGAGCAAGTTCTGATTCTAAACGCATACATCGGCACACTCAAGAATCGAAAAAGAAGTGCAACATTAAAAATGAATGCTTTATATGGCTCAACATACCTCACGAATCGAAAGTTGGTTTGTTGTGTGCCTAGTCATGCGATGCTCTTTATGGGACTACTAAATTAATTTTTCAAAGGAATTCATATTTTATTTATCCTTCTTCCCCAAAGTAAATCATTCTTTGTCTAAATTTTTTCATTTTCAACATATTTTTAACTCAATTTTAATTAATTTTGTTTACTTAATGGAGAAGGATGGTCTAAAGAGCAATGAGCTTAGAATCAAGCATATACCATTATCCATTTTACAGTAGTGTAACTACTGCTATCCCACAATTAAAGGAACATCGTCCTCGATGTTATTCTAAGCTCTGGATGGGGTAAAATTCCACACCTAAGAATTGAAACATTTAAGACGTATTCTTTCATCGGTGTATGTTGGTTTTGAATCCCACACTTAGTGATAAGCATAGTGGATATGGTATATTTGTAATGAAGGAAAAAGATTGGTAAAGAGGTATGATATCGCGTAAAAAGTCATGTTTTTACTACCGATATCTCTCTCATTCTGGAACAATTCTTGGCATTTTAAACTCAAAAACAGTACAAATCAATGATATTATGCCAAGATGGTCAAAACAAGGTTGCACGACAAAAATCAAGCAAAACGAATGAAAAACGAAGATTCTACGCACGTTTGAAGATTCAAGGCATCAAAACAAGATTTCAAGAAACAAGTGCCCATCATCAACATCCATCTCATCCAAGATGTTCTTTTTCAAATTACGAATCCAACAGAAGAAGAATCAACAAAAACGGATAAAGAATGAAGATTCTACGCCCACTTGAAGATCCAAATGATTCGTACGCAATATCTGGAGATAGGAAACATATTTTTGGGATATCTTTACATCAAAGTTTTCGTTTTTGAATTACGAATCCAACGCAAAAAGAATCAACGCAAAAGGACGCATAACGAAGAAGATACGCGCGAATTAAGCAACATAGCGAAAGACGACGGACCGGGGCGGGTGGCAGCCAGCCGCAGCCGGCCAGCAGCCAGCCGCCGCCGGCCTACTGGTGGGCGGTGCCGGCCTCCACCCCCCGTCTCTTTTGCGCTTTTTCATCCTTGCTTGTACCCGGTGCACCACCTTTCACTACTTTTCCGTACCCGGTGCACCACCTTTCGCTACTTTTTCGTACCTGGTGCACCACCTTTCGCTAGTTTTTCTAATGTGAGCCGAGGGATGCTAATGTGAGACACTTTTCACCTATATGTGCGAATTAAGCAACGTAGCGAAAGCCGACGGACCGGGGCGGGTGGCAGCCAGCCGCAGCCGGCCAGCAGCCAGCCGTCGCCGGCCTGCTGGTGGGCGGTGCCGGCCTCCACCCCCCGTCTCTTTTGCGCTTTTTCATCCTTGCTTGTACCCGGTGCACCACCTTTCACTACTTTTCCGTACCCGGTGCACCACCTTTCGCTACTTTTTCGTACCTGGTGCACCACCTTTCGCTAGTTTTTCTAATGTGAGCCGAGGGATGCTAATGTGAGCCACTTTTCACCTATAAATAGCAGCCCTTAGGCTTCATTTCAAGAAACACCTTCCTAGCTTATTTTCTCTCACTCTAGAAATAAGCTCCTACTTTCTCACTCTACATTTTTTCTCTAGATTAGTTTTAACTAGTATTTAAACTAGTTTAGAAGTTTAATTAGGAATAGAAGGAAAGTGCGGAACGCATTGTAATCTTTGGTGTACGCTCGAAATCGTGTCAATTAATTCAAGTCTATTCTCTCTCGCATTTAATCCTGGTTCTTTCTACCCTTATCTATCTTAATTAATTACGTTTATATTGATTATGCTTGCGATGTAGTTAAATAATTATGGGATGATTTATAATTAAATATTAAAGATCGGTAGTATCGCTTTGATCGTCTTATTGCATGTTCTTGTTTGATTGTCGCCTTAGGATCATCATAGTGGTAAAATATAAACGGTCTTAATTATCGTAAAGTAATATGATGGCCCCTATTCGACTGTTACTCGGTATAGTACTGGAAACACTTCAAGGTGGAGTACAAATATATGGAAGTCGAGGAACGACCGAAGGTAGTCATATTACGAAATGGTACAATATTACGAAGTAATATGATGGCCCCTATTCGACTGTTATTCGATATAGTACTGGAAACACTTCAAGGTGAAGTACAAATGTATGGAAGTCGAGTAACGACCAAAGGTAGTTATATTGCGGACTAACCTATAAAATGAGAAACCTAGTTTAATTAACCTTTCTAAATAGACTTTTAAACTTCAATTTAATCTATCGCCTTTCCACCAATAAACGTGATTACAACGCCTTTTTAACGACGTCTAATTAAAAGGTAGTTAGTCATCTGTGTCAATATAATTTGTCAAAGGTATGAAACTATGGAACCGCAAGGCTACATAGGGGATTATCATAGGACAAGACATGGCCAAGGTTTGAAGCGGCGGAACCACTTTAAGTGAGGAATGCTATGGATAATTAGGGGATTTATTGGGTAGTCTTAAGCAAGGGCTGGTTTAAAGTCATAAATGAACTTTTTAAATATACGAATCTGTTAGGATGACGAGGAATCGTTTATGATTCAGTTATGTCTAGTACCTTAAGATTTTGTTCCCGTTCATATGAAAGTATTATTAAACCATAATTAAGATTTTGCTTATTATTCTAAATACTTTGTAATGTTACCTTATCCTAGCTCCCGGTGTGACATGCTAATTGAATTTTAATTAGTAGGGAATCTAGTGTTTACATACAAGTATTCAAGAATGATAATTAACTAATATCTTTCAAAATAATTTCTCCAAACATCATCCCATAACTTAATTAACGAAGTCTCAGCAAACACTATCTTTATTTATCTGCTTTAGCTTTTACTTTTATTTCGCTTTTATTTATTTACTTGCCTAAGTTAGTTAATAGAAAAACCAAAACTCCCCCGCTATTTTATAAACCCTTTACTAGTTTAAAAGCCCTCATCTGCCACGCCTTAGTTTCAATTCAGTCGGTTTGAAGAACGACTCTATGTCATACCTACCACTTGCTCACCCTTAGGATTAGCATTGTTAGGGAAAACTTAGGCCCCACAATTACAAATTTAAAACACCCACTGATGCCCATCGCTAGTAGCCGGTGCAACGACAAGGGTAAAATCCTTACCAACCGCTGGTGACGCATCAAGGTACTCCCCAGTGGATGCAGTTTTCCTTGGTACGCGTGTGCTAAAGTTTGTCTTGTTGGGTTCACTCTTGATCAAGTCTTCTTGTGATTGGTCTCGTAGGTGTGAACACGTCGGATATAAGATATGTTAGATGCGGGTACTTCCTTGAAGGAGGAGATATTCTTTGCACATCCGAGTGTGAAAGATAGTCGGAGATTTCATCACTTCTTGGAAAGTAAAATTTGCATAAATGTAAAACATGGGTTGCCTCCCGAGAAGCGCTCTTTTAAAGTCGAGAGCTTAACTTAGTCCTTTTCTTCAGATAATGATGTTGGATGCGTCCCAGGTGCTGGAGTTGTTACCGTGGCTCCTAGGTAAGTTGTAACATGGAGGGAAGTACTGAAGGAATTGCTCTATCATGTCAGCAATTAGGATTGGTGGATTGGTGGATTCCATCTTGAAGCTTTTAAACTGATCAGTGGCTAGTCGATCGAGGATTGCTATCCCGTAGCTAATGTATCTAACTGACCGTGTGACTGGTCCGTTAGGGTCAACTCTTGTGCAGGTGTGAGTTCGAACAATCTCACGCTGGGGGTGGTTTCGGCCTATTGAAGCGATTAGGGCCATGAACTGAGTTTTTACTTCTTCAAAGTCATTAGCCAAAGGGTCTTGTGACACCCGACGATTAAGGGTTACTGATTAACCTGCTAGAAACCCTAATTACGTGTGTTTAGTTTAGTATTGGGCTAAATACTTGTAATTACTTGTAACTATTTGTATATTTATGTGAATATACACTCCCGTAATTGATTTATATTACGCTTACGTAATTGGTTATAATTATGCTTACGCAATTTGACAAAATTGTGCGAAACAACCGGACGGAGTCCGACACAGTATAAATACGGACGTTGGTGAACAAAATATTGAATAATATGAAATTATTTAATAAACTCAAAAACTCGTAAATATTATGTTGATAATATTTAACACGTTAATTATATCGTATAAAGTAACATAAACACGACGAAAACGCGCGAAACGCGGACAATCGAACGAAACCCTACCTAATACCTTGACAACTCAAATTTAAGTATTTTAATAGTACTTCAATGAAAAATAATCACAATTATAACATGAATTAAAACGACAAAAGAAAGTGCTACGCGCTCTAACCGAATAACTGAAAAACGAATAAACGAGCACCGATCGCAACACAGGCTGAAAACGAAGATAAAAACTTAGCCACTCACCATGAGGGACCCATGTGGGCCGGCCCCCATGTGACCACCCTCTTCCCCCTCTCTTGTTTCATGCAAACTCATCATTAGACTTCACCACTTACTCCTCTCATACCCACATGCACTTGGTTCATTTTACACACTTCCTGTCAATTGATTCCCATCATTTTCTCTCAAATTTCTGGAGATTTTCCAGCCCTTACACCATCACCAAACCATCATCATTAAACCATCACATTTTAAGAAAAGAGATCAATGAAAGGAGGCTAGGAACTCAAGAACATCATCTTCATTTTCCTTTGTTTTCACCACCTCCACTGTAAGGATACCAACACTTTCTCTCTCTAAAACTGATTTCATATGGTTTATTTACATGTTATAAGGTTCATCTAACACTAATATATCCAAATCTATGGTCAAAAATCATTTTTATACATTATACAAGAACATGCATAATCTGTCTCGGAAAACACAGGTTACAAAAATGGTCATAACTTGAGTTCTAGGAAGAGTTAGACAACGATTTTTTTAAAAAAATTGCGTATTGAAAAGAGCTACAACTTTTATGTTTTACACTTTTGCCAGATCTGTACGGATTTTTATGAGTAAACCCATCTTTGAGTCTGGTCTGCACATGTTCAAAAACTGAGTTCGATTCCTTAGCAAAATTAATTACCTATGAAAATGGACACTATAGTTGCTGTAAAAGTTATATGTTAGACTAAAAACATGATGATCAGTTGGTAAAATTTTTGAGACTTGATTTGGACCAGAAGTTAGTAAGATCTAGGGCGAAACAAACTGACAAAAACCTAAAACATAACTTAGGGGCTATTTTGGAACTTTTGTAAAACCGATACTTTTGGTGAACTCCGACATAAACCGACAAATTATTTGGACTCTATGAACAGAAATATGGGTTAGGTGAATGTTTCGGGTCAAACCGAGTAAGTTTGACCAAGTCAACAAAAGCGACTCGATTTCTAAAAACTTACTATATTTGGAAAATGGTAACAAAAATGGTTTGGGTGACTTAGTCAGTAACTTGGACCAAAAACTAAACTTAGAAAGTTTCCCGAATGAAAAACCGACACTTAGAAATGCTTGGATTAAAAATTGGAAAGTTGATCAGACACAAGTATCGCCTAACCAGCGACACTTACCCAAGTGACGCCTAATCTAGCGTCACTTATCCTTAGTGCCGCCCAATTATTCAAACTAATTATTTAGCATCACTTGACCCAGTGCCGCCTGAACCAAGTGTCGCCTACAACCACACTTACCCCAAGTGACGCTGCTAATTTAAAAACCACATTTAACGTCACTTAACCTAGTGCTGCTAACCAACCAAGTGTCGCCTATAGAGACACTTAGTTGAGTGACGCATAGAGTGACGCCCCTAATTGACGCCTAAAACAGAAACTTCAAAACTAGTTTTCGCACTAAGTGTCGAACTCACACAACTTCAATACTTGTATGCGACACAACACACGAAACATATACTTGGAAAGTATACAATGAAACAACACATAATAATAACGGTTTAAGATTATTATTACAAACTTTCACCAACGGGCCGTACACATTTTTGATAAACGAACTTGAACAACTTATTTGGACATACTACTTGATGAACTAGCTTTAGGTGGACATAAACCCCCCACCTACCCGATTGGCTTAAGTGGACATTAACCCCCACTTATACAATCGCTATAGATGGTCTTTTGAGACATCTACTTATACAACCTCATACGTTTAGGGCGTTAGGAGGTTGCACACGGGACGAGAACACCCACTACTTGCTAATATTTGATATTGCTTGCTACCTGCTTAACTCTGGTGAGTTTCATATCCCCTTTTTACTGTTTTTCACTGGGGTGAGGATACATACAACTATTTTATAAACTGCTTTATGATCACAAGTACTGGCAACAACTTTTCGTACGGATTGCATGAGACCTTATGATAATCCACTAAAGTCCTCTACTTATCATAGTTCGTTAATATATGCATGAATATTATTGGATAGTACTATCAGGGTTTGACAAACCTCATCTGGGCTAGTCGCGCTAGCCAACCCACGGGCGCAATATTATTTGTGAATTGGAAGTGTATCGGATTAGTACACTTACCGGAGGCAAACAACGTTAAGCTCGAACTATGAGACTCATGCAAATGGTATACTTATATTGCAATATGCAATACTTTTACTTGTCGTTGGCTAACGATACTTTTACTTATCATTGTTGAATGATGCAAACTTGTGAAATCTTATGGATCATATTAGCAACTGATTACTTAACAAACCTACGAACTCACCAACGTTATGTTGACCTTTTAGTATGTATTTCTCAGGTAACCCGCCGCAGTAGGAAGCTTTTGGAAAGCTTAGCTCGAGTCGCATTGTTTTCAAAACATCAAGAGATTAGATTGCATGTAGCTGTATTTTGTAAATTCAGTAATGTATTAGAAATCTCTAAACGGTTTATGCGGACTCCAGATATATTTTGTAAACATTTGAATTATTGTAATGTAACTATTTTTGAAACGTCTCAAATAGAGGTCGTTTGCTTTAATATTTGTGTTGTGATATTTAATTTGGTCGGCGCCCCCGTGACACCTCCTCCTTCAACTGCCACGTGTTTTGGGGGTGCGACAGATTGGTATCAGAGCCAAAGGTTCTAGCGAACTAGGATTGCATTAGTGACCTAGACTATAACCATTAGGTTAGTATTCCTTGTTTAGTATGACTGGTTCAGCGATTGCATCATTTGAATTTAATTTAACATAGCCTGATCAACTATCTACAATTAAAGGAGAATTGATGCAAGACCTGAAATGGTTATAGTGAATGGGAATGCATTAGAAGACTTTGACCAAGGATAGAAACGGGACCAACCTTATACGTGCTTATGTGCTAGGTTATTATATTACTATATATATAACCTTAACTTCTCGTATACTAAACTTCTTGCCACAGAAAATGGCAACCACTCCCACAACTACGTCACCTAACATCGGGCAACGAGATAATCGAATAGGACTCACTTGAGGAAAATCCACCTAAGGATTCGCCACCCAAACAAGTGACACCTACTTCACCCTCTTCTTTCCACTCGCAACCAAATCACTCAGGAACATGTATAAAACTTGAACAATATGATACTTCATCACTTAGACAAACTACACCTACTTCCGTCACTTCACACTCTCCCTTCCCACTCACATCATAGATCTATGGATCACATACGTTACAAAAAACTAGGGGAAACGCTAGAACCGCCTCGAACTATAAGTTACCTTGTTCATACTACTACTACTGATACTCCAACCACTAGAACCCGTTGTCATGCAAGGGTCTGCGGGTGAACTTTGTCAACCACAACACCTACATAATGGAAGTAACCATTAGAACAATTCCATGAATTTCAACGATCCACTTAACTCTTTACTTGATCATGATTGATCACTCTTTGACTTGTACGTAAACAATTCTTTCAAACACGAGACTTACTGCTTAATCATGTTTGGTCACCATTTCGACACGTTTGTCAAACGATTTACTCATAACTTAATTCGCGATTTTGTCTGTTCCGAACATCACTGGATTTGTATTGCGAGGGATACTCACAACGACTAAGTCCATAAAATACTTCAAATTATTTAAAACTATGACTTGAACATTTTAATCACTACTGCAAGGACTACCCGCAACTACGAATTTATCAACAATCTTCACCAAACACCTTCACCAAGCATTTGTTCATTTCGAAACAACAATATAGTCATGATTGACTACTTTGAGAACACTACCCGGTCATTTTTGTGACTACTCTTTGACTAAACCTTTTTGTTGTTGATTCATTGTCTTAATAGAATGCCTCAAAAAAAAAAAAGATAGCAAACTCCCCTAAGAACGACTACTCATCAGATGACGACCTAATCTGCGAAGAACAGATTCAGTAGACATATCTCGATGAGGAAATAGAACCAATGGGAGAAATCGTTATGGGGGAAAATGAGCATCACAATTTTGGAATGATTGGCATCGAGGAATACGAAAGAGTGTGAGATCAGGCCGAAGATTTAGATGGCCGCAATTGGGAGCTCAAGCTTAGGTGCAAGACCTAGAGCAAGAATTGAGGATTCTGAAAAGGTCTATTCCTGACCGAATTAGGGATAGGGTTCACTACTGGAAGGAAGTGGCTACTCATCTTAAGAAAAGAACAAAAACGTGGATCAAATGGATGTGCCAAGGCTCATCAGACAATATCTTACTCCACTCCCGTAATACAGTGTCATGCTCAAAGCACGTTACTATCCACATGACCTGAATCTAGAATAGATTAGAAGTTGACCCGAACAACGGTGGACATAGCTAGTGTTAGCTCGATGATCTATCGATGGGTGTATGAAACCTCATCACATTTTGTATAAGACTTACGCTTTCGTCCGGATGTAACGGTGCCCGACATGTTCTGTAAACTTTGAACTTTGTAAGCTATCAACCTATTAACCTTGTACCTTGTTGGTTACAAATCACATTACCTTGTATTGATTCATCATCATATTACTTTTCATCATGATTGTGAGAATCTTGACTCTCATACAAAGACCTCATTCATTCTCTTAATCCCCTTTTCGTTTAAGGAGACACCACTATAAGAATCATCTGAAAATTTCAACACTTTACAATAACAGAAGTTTTCAACAGATTTCTACCAAATCAAGTTTTCAAAGAATTTTCACCAAACAACTACCCTGAACTATTTACAACTTTTTAATGTTCAATTAATTTGGCTAGACAAAAATTTTCAACAACTTATTGACGACCAGATTTTTCCAACATATTTTGATTAAATCAAGTTTTCTACGTACTTCATAGTTCCAAACAAACTATTATCATAGAAGTTTATCGATTGATTCTACACCATCACAAGCGAACATTTCCCCATAGATCTCATACCCGTCAAAATCAGAAACCTTGATATCATCATAGGCATGGACTGATTGTCCAAACACAGTACCGAAATTGTTTGTCTCTAGAAAATCGTTCTTATTCCCTTCATTACCGGAGGAACTTTGATCAAACAAGGGGAGACCGGGAGACCGTGAACTCAACAAACTTACCATCGAAAACCGATACCCACTTCCTAGAATTGATGACCAGTTTGACCAACTTCAAGGTTCGAGTTTCTACTCAAAAATCGACCTACGATTAGGTTATCATCAACTTTATGTTCGAGACACCAACATACCAAAAACAGCTTTCAGAACCCGCTATGGGCATTACAAATTCCAATTGATGCCATTCGGCTTAACCAACGCACCGGCTGTATTCATGGACCTTATGAATTGGGTGTCTAAGTCATACCTAGAAAAATTCGTTATCGTGTTCATTGACGACATCTTGCTCTACTCTCGCAACGAAACCGAACATGGCCAACACCTGAAAACTATTTTGGAATTACTCAGACACGAGGAGTTATACGCTAAGTTCTCCAAGTGTGAGTTCTGGATGCAAACAGTACAGTTCCTAGGGCATGTCGTTGACAATCAAGGGATACATGTTGATCCAGCCAAGATCAAGGCCATTAAATGCTGGAAAGCACCTACTACTCCAACCGAGGTACGACAAATCTTCGGTCTCGCTGGGTATTACCGGCGTATCATCAAGAACTTTTCCCGAATAGCTCAGCCATTAACCTCCCTGACTCAGAAAGATAAGAAATTCAACTGGACCGATAACAAGAGTCAACATTCCAACTTCTGAAACAGAAACTCTGCAGTGCACCAATCCTGTCCTTACCTGAAGGCACCGATGATTTCGTAGTTTACTGTGACACCTCACACCAAGGACTAGGTTGTGTGTTAATGCAACGTGAAAAAGTCATCGCCTACTCATCACGACAACTGAAAATCCACAAAAAGAATTATACCACTCATGACCTTGAACTCGGAGCTTTCATATTTGCTCTCAAAAACTGGAGACATTACCTTTATGGCACTAAGTGCACCATCTTTACCGACCACAAAAGTCTCCATCACATATTCGATCAAAAAGATCTAAACATGAGACAATGTCACTGGGTCGAGTTACTTGGTGACTATGACTGCGAAATCCGATACCATCCAGGCAAAGCAAACGTTGTTGCTGATGCCCTCAGCCGGAAAGAACGTTCAAAACCCCTTCATGTTCGAGCCCTTGGTTTAACCATTCACAATGATCTCACCACTCAAATCCACACCGCTCAACTCGAAGCACTCAAAAATGAAAACATCAAAAATGAGGCCTTGCGAGGCATGGAAAAACAATTAGAAATCAAACCCGACGGAACCCGATACCTCTCTAACCGGTTTTGGTTACCAAACTATGGAAACCTACTAAATTTGGTGATGCATGAAGCTCATAAATATCGATACTCCATACATCCTGGTTCTGACAAGATGTATCATGACATCAAACAATTTTATTGGTGGCCTAACATGAAAGTTGACATCGCCACATATGTTATCAAATGTTTAACCTGCGCCAAGGTTAAGGCCAAATACCAGAAACCCTCGGGGTTGCTGCAACAGCCCGAAATACCTCAATGGAAATGGGAAAACATAACCATGGACTTTATCATGAAACTACCAAAAGCACCGAGCGGTTGCGATACCATTTGGGTGATCGTTGACCGTCTCACGAAGTCTGCCCATTTCCTAGCTATCAAAGAAACCAACAATATGGAGCGTTTGGCTCGCATCTACATCAAAGAGGTCGTAACACGACATGGCGTACCCATCTCAATCATCTCTGATAGAGATAGCCGCTTCACCTCTCGATTCTGGCAAACACTTCAAAAAGCCATCGGTACTCGTCTGGATATGAGCACTGCTTATCACCCATAAACCGATGGTCAGAGTGAACGGACCATCCAAACCTTAGAAGACATGCTACGAGCTTGCGTAGTTGACTTCGGAAGCATATGGGAAAACCACCTACCCCTGTGTGAGTTTTCCTACAACAACAGTTACCACAAATTTGGGTTGCGGAAGCGAATCGGGTCGGGGCGCGACTAATCAATATACACAGCACATAAGATATAATGAACAACCACTAAATGTTGAGACATAGTTTGTGACAACAGATCTAGCTTTGCAATATGACTAGTGTAATTGTTATCATGTTGATATATTGGTTTAGATTTGTAAATTGATATTGTTTTGATATTAATATTCGTTAAATATATTATTATGATAAAGTGTTAGACGAATATAGATTTTAACAATATATATACATATGCTGCGAATCGAGTTATTTGTTTGAGACGTTTGTTGCGAGTCGAGATCTCAAGTCGCAAGGCTTTGCGATGCGAGATGAGATCTGAACTCGCAGAACTCAACAAAAGACAACGAGCCGAGTTCATGGGCTTGGGCTGCGTAGCGAGTCGAGTCAACTCGCAGGCCCAGTGGCTGCGAGTTGAGACGAGATATATAAATGTTTTTGTACGTGAAAACAAAAGATAACTTTTAGATAACACTTTTGGGAGATCAACCTGCGAACTCAGTTAGTATTTTCCAGAGAAACACAAAAACTAAAGGCTAGGTTTTTGACGTTTATTCGTAAAAGACAAAGCAATTAGTTAACCTAAACGCGAACAAAATCGTTATTAGTAAGATAACATCGTATTAAGGAATTCCGCACCTTAATACTATAGATAACGAAGTTATCGATCCTAGAACTAGGGACTTACAATTGGTATCAGAGCTTTCGGGCTAGATAACGAGTACTGTTCGAAGTTTTCGGGTTAATCGCGTGTGATTTAGGATTGTTTTGACGTGCATTAGTGCGTAAAAACGATCAAAATCATTCTCTGGACGATTTGGGGTTTGTTTACGATCGAAATTTCCAGTTTTAATCTCCTGAAAAAGCAGTTTACTGTGTTTAAAGCTATGAAAGGAGAAGATCTTGATGCATATACCACAAGATACTACCATTTGCTGAGTGAGCTAGATAATCATGAGATTATTTCTACAGAGACTGAGAAAACCGACAAATTTATTGAGGGTTTACCGTCTAAGTGGGAAATGCATGGCATAATGCTCAAAGACAACGATGAGAGGTATGCTACCATGACCTTAGAGCAGGCAATTGATAAGCTCAGAGGTTATGATTTCACCAAGAAAACTAGAGATACTGATTCTGATCAGGCTCAGGATCCGGGACTTTATCATGGAAAATCTACTATCTCTACTGCTTCCTCGAGCTCGACCACTGCTTTATTTGTTGGTAATGCTGAAGGAAAAGGTGAAATGATTACCGATGATCTGTGTCTTCTTACATCATCTGGTAGTGATGCAAAGGGCAAACCAACTGAGAAGTCACCTCAGGAGCATCAAAAGATGCCTATGAGTGTGAAATCTGCTGAACAACAATTATCTCTTCTTGCTTCCTTTGTAGCTTCTTATGAAAACTACCTTCAAGGGAAAATCAATGATCCAATTATGTTTGACGAAGATTATGATCAGATTGACCCTGATTATCTAGAAGAAATAGACCTTCAGGACCAACTTGCTATGTTGTCAAGAAGGGTAAAGAATTTCTTGAAGAAAACAGGTAGAAAGGTAGTTGGCAATAGATCAGGGTTTGATAAGACCAAGATCAAGTGTTTTAACTGTCAGGGTTATGGACACTTTGCTAGAGAGTGCCAAAGACCTAAGGTAGAAGCTGGCAATGGACAACAAGGTTCGGGAAGTACTCTCGCTTCCAAAGCTTTGGTTGTAAAACAGTTGGATGGATCGTATGAATGGAAAGCTCAATCTGAGGAAGCTTTCATGGCTGAGATTGATAGATCTACGTCCTATATGCCTACTGATGCAGAGGGTGAGGTAAAAGTGCCAGAGGTTGCAGCTAAAGCAAGTGATGAAGATGTGCTATATATGGAGTCAACTGAAAACATGAATCCTGAAGACTTTGTAGCACGCATGGCTGAAATTCAAACAGACAAGAAAAGGGTATATATTGATATTCTTACTCTAGCTGATGTCTGTTATTTAGTTACTGATTTGCAGTCACAGGTTAGTGTTTTAAATGTAGCAAACAAAAACCTGACATCTCAAGTTAGCTTATTGACTGAATCTAGTAAGACTGTTAGATCTGAACTTGAACTAGCCAAGATTGATGTGCGTAGGTTAAGTGATGATAAACAGGACTTAAAAGATAAAATTAGGTCTGATGCTTCTGATAGGAGTGCTCTTAGAGATACCATTAATGAAAAAGCTGTTATCATAGATGGTCTCTATATTAATCTAAAAGACTTAAATCAGAAATTAGCCAATAAGGAGAAAGAGCTAGCTGACTGTAAATTGAAGCTAGTTGAGCAAAATAGAAAGATAGAAAATTATAGATCCACTGAGATGGACAAAATGCTTGACGCTCAACGAAGTGTAAAGGATAAGACAGGATTAGGTTACAATGAGACACCACCTCCTTTCAATTCGAATTACACAAAGCTTCCAGAAGATACTGAAATGACTGAAGTAAGTTCTGAGAAAACAGTAGCTAAACCTGATCTGTCAGAGGCACAGAAGGAGTTTATTAAGAATCCTTCATCTGATGATAGTAAGAGAGTTTCTTTCACCAAAGTACAGTTTGTACCGGGTGGAGTAATTCATGATACTAAGATTGATGAATTGATTAATAAAGAGCATGTTATTAATCCTTTAGTGCCTAAGACTCCAATAGCGGTTACCAAAGTTAGTAAGTCACGAAAACAGATGTCATGCTTCAAGTGTCACCAAAAAGGACACGTATCTTCTTGTTGCCCAAATAAGAAGTTGGAAGCTATACATAAGTTAGTGACTACTGATAAGACACCGACCACTTCTAGTCCGATTGTAGATAGGTTAGGCTCCAAACCGGGATTAGGAAGCAAACCTATAAACATTCTGAAAAGAGATGGTAATCATAGTGTCTCTCCACCTAAACCTAAAAGGACTTATACTCCAATCGAAAATACTTTCAATAAACAAAGGGATAAGACACCTTCGAGGTTTAGGACCCCAAGTAGAAACCATAGTCAATTTGAGAATGGTTCTACTTCGAGTGCACAGGAATCTAAGTATGTGCCTAGGAGGTTTTCTACTCACTCTCCTCATAGGCCCAAGATTATAGATCATAAACAATCTCAAACTCCTGTGAAAGCTACCAAGACTCCCGATGGGAACAGTTATGGTCACTTTAAGGAGGTTCAGATTGTAGATGATCAGGGACAAACCAAGACCGTAATGGCTTGGGTCCCTCTTGATAACTAACTGTGTACAACTTGTTATGTGTAGGAGCAGACTGTGAACAAGGACAGTTGGTGGTATGTAGACAGTGGATGCTCAAGACACATGACAGGTGAACGAAGTCTACTGAAGGACTTCACAGAAGGTTTCAAGCAAAAAGTAAATTTTGCAGGAGACAAAGGAGGAGTAATTACCGGGAAAGGAAAAGTTTCAAATGGAACTTTGACTCTAGAGGATGTGAATTATGTTGAAGAACTAACTCACAACCTAGTGAGTGTTTCCCAAGTCTGCGATAAAGGTCATCCAGTTCATTTTAATGAAAAGGAGGCCTTAGTTCTGAAGCCAGGCTTCATAATTCCTGAAGAATGGATATTGATGAGGGCACCAAGGAAGAAGGACATCTATGCGATAAACATGGGTGTTCCTAATTCTTCAATGGTGTCGACATGTTTACTATCCAAGGCCTCAGAAGCAGATGCACTCTTATGGCATAGGAGAATGGCACACCGAAACTGGAGAAAAATGAATTTTATAACTAAAAATGGGTTAGTTCTAGGTGTACCACAAAATCATTTCGAGTCTGAAGACAAGTGTGTTCCTTGCCTCAAAGGAAAGCAGCACAAGAAACCACACAGGTCTAAGACTGAAAACTCAATCTCCTCGCCATTTGAACTGCTGCACATGGACCTCTTTGGCCCTATAAGCAAGAGAAGTCTAGGTGGCAAGTGGTACTGTTTAGTTATCACAGATGATTACGCTAGATTCTCATGGGTATTCTTTTTGGGATCTAAAGATGAAACTCCAGGAATTTTAATAGAATTCTTTGATCTAGTAGAGAATGTCTATAAAACAAGAGTTAAGCGTATTCGTAGTGATAACGGAACAGAATTCAAAAATTCAACGTTGAATATCTATTGCTTAAGCAAAGGGATAATTCATCAATTCAGTGCACCATATGAACCTCAACAGAATGGTGTAACTGAAAGGAAGAATAGAACGTTGATTGAAGCTGCTAGAACTATGCTTGCAGATTCAAAGCTTCCGGTCTTCTTTTGGGCAGAAGCGGTGAATACAGCATGTCATGTTCTAAATAGGGTTCTTACGGTCAAAAAGCGTAACAAGACTTGTTATGAATTATTGAATAATAAGAAACCTAATCTGAAGGGATTTGAACCCTTTGGAGTTCCATGTTCAATATTGAAAACAGGATATCAAGCTAAATTTGGTGAAAAGGCGGACGAAGGATTTTTTCTAGGTTATATGCCCAACTCACCAAATAAAAGAGTTTTCAATAAAGTCACAGGACGACTGGAAATTGTTTATAACATTGAAGTTACGAGCTATGTACCTGCTGTACATAAGGGATTAGATTGGCAATTTGACTATTCAGATCTATTTCAGTCATTTAAAGTTCCTATAAGTGACTTTGTCAGTGATTTAGAGATCTCTAAACACTTATTGTCTGAAGAATCGGACAATGGTCCTTCTTCAACATCGAGTGTTCCGAGATCTGGAATCAGGACACCAAATGACTCAAATGAAGCTTCTTCAAGTGGGTCACAACAACCTTCAAAGGATAAGTATCAAGAAACTGCAGATTCTGAAAAGGATCTTCAAACAACGTTTGATGATATACTTACCTCTTTGAATCATTTAAGGTTGTCTTCAGCAAGTTCAGAAGATATTCCTTCATTAGAAGAGATTGGTACTAACTTAGGAGATGAGTTAATAGTTGATCCTATACCGGTTACAAGAATGAGTAAGAATCATCCCGTTGAAAACATCATCGGTGATATTAATACTCCTGTTCAGACTAGGACTCAATCTAAAGCTAGTACCTCTGAGAACTTGGAAAGCTTGTATACTGCTATGAAAGAGACAGGGATTCCTAATCAATGTCTATATTCATGCTTTATCTCACAAATCGAGCCTAAAAATGTGCAGATGGCTCTCAAAGAAAGTTCGTGGGTTGAAGCTATGCAAGAAGAACTGCAACAGTTCTCTAAGTTACAAGTATGGGAGTTGGTTGACCTTCCAAAGGGAGAATATCCAATTGGAACTAGATGGGTATTTAAGTGTAAGAGAGATGACCGGGGAGTCATTACTCGCAATAAAGCTCGTCTAGTGGTTCAAGGGTTTAATCAACAAGAGGGGATAGATTACAATGAAGTGTTTGCACCGGTTGCTAGGCTAGAAGCAATTAGAGTATTCTTAGCATTTGCCTCTTTTAAGGGTATCAAAGTTTATCAGTTGGATGTTAAGAGTGCCTTTTTGTATGGCAAAGTTGAAGAATTGGTGTACGTTTCACAACCGCCAGGGTTTACTGATTCTGAACATCCAGATAGAGTATATCGCTTGAATAAGGCTCTATATGGATTACATCAGGCACCTAGGGCGTGGTATGGAACGCTATCAACTTATCTACTTGATAATGGATTTACAAGAGGATCAATTGATAGTACACTTTTTGTAAAATGGAATAAAAATGACTTTCTATTAGTACAAGTATATGTTGATGATATTATCTTTGGATCTTCGGATGAAAAGATGTGTCAAGAATTTGAGAAAGTCATGAGAAAAAGGTTTGAGATGTCTGCAATGGGAGAGTTAAATTTCTTCTTAGGATTACAAGTTGATCAAAAGAAGGATGGATTCTTTATTCATCAATCTAAATATACATATGAGCTATTAGAACGCTTTAAGATGGATGAAAGTAAGGTCTATAATACTCCAATTCCAGTTAATCACAACCTTGGTCCAAATGCATCGAGTGATAGCGATGTGGATCCAACTCTTTATAGAGCCATGATCGGATCACTAATGTATTTAACTGCCTCTAGGCCTGACATTATGTTTGCTGTTTGTATATGCGCAAGATATCAGGCAAATCCGAAAGAGTCACATATGCAAGCTGTGAAACGGATTCTTTGTTATCTCAAAGGGAAACCGAAGTTGGGACTTTGGTATCCGATTGATGGAGACTTAGATCTTATAGCTTATACTGATTCGGATTATGGAGGATGCAATCAAAATAGGAAATCTACGACCGGAGGATGTCAATTCTTAGGAGGTAGATTAGTATCTTGGCAGTGCAAGAAGCAAAGCTCAGTAGCCATTTCTACATGTGAAGCTGAGTATGTTGCAGCTGGCAGCTGTTGTTCTCAAGTTCTTTGGATACAACAGCAACTGCGGGATTACGGGTTAAATATAACCAATACTCCTATGATGATTGATAACGAATCTACAATGTCAATCACCAACAATCCGGTAAAGCATAGTAAAACTAAGCATATTGATATTCGACATCACTTTATTAGAGACTGTGCTGAGAAGAATTTGATAAAGTTAGTTAAGGTTCCATCTTTGGATAACTTAGCAGACTTATACACCAAGGCGTTTGACAGAGTGAGATTTGAGACGTTGGTTCAACTTAACGGAATGAGAAATCCAGAGTGATTAGTCTTCCATGGGTATTTTTGTAATAGTTAATGGTCTGTTTTATATTAAAAAAAAAAAAAAAAAAAAAAAAAGAGGTGGGCGTATTGCATTCATTTGCTTGTTACCTAAGGGGAATCGCCTTCCATAAAAGAACACTTGAAGTTCTTTTAGAAAAAGCTTTAAGTTTTGGCTGTAAAAACTTGGGAGATGATAGTACATTAGGAGAATACGGTTTCGAATAATAACCTTAAGTATTAAGAATGATATGTTAGTAGATTCTAATAAGTTGCATCAAAATGATGACTGTTAATTAGGATTATATTTATATTTATCTTATTATACACCTATATCCACTGATTATAACTTGTCCTTTTACCTAACAAGTGATAAGAATAACTTAAGTCTAGTCAGCTTCATTATACAATTTATTGGTAGGCAGGTTATGCTACGATTTCCGAGCAGTTAAGAAGTATAACTGTCATGTGTACTATCTTATGTGATCTGTTATATAACGTATGACATATGTCTTAATTGTAGAATCATAGTACTACCATACACTGTGATCTAAAATAAAAAAAATTGTGAAATGATACAAAGTATCATAATGTCAAAAGGTGAGTTATATGTTTCGAAAGGGCATCATTTAGTAACCTCTACCTTACATATGAAAGATACAAAGTATCTCATGTTAAGTGTATGTTATATGCTTCTAAAGAACATCATTTAGTAATCTCTACCTTGATATTACAAGATTCTGTGTTATGTGTTGTACTTGCATTCTTCAGTATGTTGTATAGTAGAAAACACTAGATATTGTGCACATTAATAATAAAGGATTGGCTCAGAAATCTGTGTGTAATTTGTTTATGTGGATCATATTACCGGTAATTGTCTTGAACTGTCTATGATATTTGAACTTTCACTTTTGTGAATAATAAGAAATAATAAGTTATATTTCAATGAAATGTTATATCATGTGGATAAAGGTACATAAGATATAATTTTATAAATATAAGTTTAATACCGATTAACATTGTGATTTTCTTGTGCTTATATGAATTTCATGAGGTATGTATACTAACAATCATCTTAAACTTAATGTAATATAATAAGTACCGCTTATTCTCTCTAATATGATTCCTAAGCAGTTACAACTTTAAGCGTTTTATAGTAAGTTATTTTCTTTTCTTAAAACGTTAGTAGTTTTATTACTTTAACGTTTGTAATTATTTCTTTGAATTAATAAACATTCTATTTACTATTCTTGTTTACCCTTTGGAATTGAATTATACTGGATATTTAGTGTAAATGTTGAACAAATGTCCGTTGAAAATTGAGAATATTATATAGGTTACGTGGAATATTAATCGAAAGTCTTCCGACTCACAGTGTAGTCAAGCAGCGTGTCCTGATTTTATATCAGCGGTTAATTTTTCTATTATAACTTATATATATATTTTTACATAAACTGAAGACCAGTAGGTATATCAGTGAATAATTTTAGCTTGATGATTTGTCTTTATACAAGATTAACTGTATCACGGGTTTAGTCGGTTAATATATGTAAGAAGATTATTGTTAAGGAAAAATTATGCGAAAACATTTTATTTTAAATGTTTAGGCTAAATAGTTACAGAGATAACTATTCACATAAAAGGGTTCTCAATTTATACTTAGTATTAAATTTGCATTTTATTTAATTTTGTGAGTTTGACTAGTCAACCTTGCGAATCGAGATATATTGCGAATCGAGTACAGAGTATAAAAGGGTGGTCAAACGAGTCAAAACACTCCACCGAACCCATTTGATTTGCGAGTTTACTTAAGCTCTGCGAATCCACTTCCTGCGAAACGAGTCGAACAGAGTACTTCTTTTGATTTCGATTTGCCTAGTTACCAGGACGAGTTTTTGATCCATAGCTTTTATACACTTTCAAATTGCGAACATATTGAGGTATAAACCAATGGACTTCACCGTTTAAATTACACGAAATCGAAGTTTTTATCATTCTAGGGTTTCGTTTCAAAATTTGAACGATTAATGTAGATTAAGGTGTTATTTGACAAGAATCTTGTAGATTAATGTTAATCGAACCTTAATGAACGTAAATAAATCGATCGATCACTTTTTCATAGATAGATTATTTGATTTTAGTTTCACCTCGCAACATCAGTTCATGCTGCGAGTTGAACACTAGACTCGCAGACTTAGCGAGTTGAGATTTTTACTTTGACTATTTGACCATGCGAGTCGAGTTTCACTTCAACTCGCAGATTACATTTAGCGAGTTGAGATTGATTCTTTGACTTGTTGACCTTTGCGGACCGAGTAGATTAGCGAATCGACTTGCGAGTCGAGTTGCGGATTGACTTGGTTAGCGAGTTGACATGGTTGCGAGTTGAGTTGCGAGTTCACTTTAGATTTTTGCGAGTTTAATAACTTGTAAAAATAAAATGTAACATGCAATTTTAACTTTAATAATAAGCTACATTTATTTGTGTACAGGTGAACCCAGATGTTGCTCAAAAGGTGATTCAGGAGGTGCTTGTAGAGCATGATGATGCTACTGATTCCTTGTTAAGGGAGATTGATAGTTATGTTGCACCGTCTGAGGTATATTTTAAATTATATAATAACATATGTACTTAGATGATAAATATTTCATAAGATTTTATTATATAATGATAATGATATAGATACTTAGTTAATTAGATATTATTTCTAATTATAAAATATAAATATCATTATGATCAGGGAGCTGAGACTGCAGACCCAGAGGTCATTCGACCTGAGGGTGAGCAGGGACACTTAGATGGATCTGAGGTTTTACCTTCTAAGGTATTTATCAGATTAATCATAAATATATAGAACTCGTGTGATAGAGCTTTTAGCTAATCATAAATGTTTAATATATTTAATAATTAGGATCCTGATGTTGGTCCATCTGGAGGCCGTGATGGAGAATCGGCTTCAGATGATGATGATAGTACTCCTTCTCCACCTCCAGGTGCTGGTTATATTCGATACCGATCTCGGATGATTCCAGATCCAGCACTGAAGGAGAAGAGAAAGGCTAAGGAAGTTGATCCTGACTTCAGTCTTGTTGATGAAGGTTCTGAGGAAGAGGATACACCTCTTATTACTCGACGCCGTAAGCGTTCCAGGACTTTGACCATTCAGGATGGTATGTAATATTTAAAAGTTAGATAATCTTAACTTGTTGTTTATCAGGAGTTCAAACTGAGACAGTTGATTCTGTGACAGTTGCTCGAGATACACCGCAGGTGGAGAATGTAACACCGGTGGTTACTGAACAGATATCTGTACCTATTGAGGTAAGGGATATAAGTTTAGTTATACAAGTGTTATATAATTAATTAGAGATTGAGACAGACTAATCTGTAACAATTACTTAATTAATTTTGTTTAACTTAACAGGCTGAGATCAATAACGCTAGTAGATTTGCAGCTACTCTTCTTAAGGAAGCGTTATCTCAAGCTATTCCACCACTTACACGAGATTCATACATCGCTTCAGTGACACCACCTGGACCACATACTATTTCTGTTACTCCTACGACAGATACTGAAAGGATTACATCCTTAGAGTCTAGAGTTAAGGAGTTAGAGAAACTTACTTCGAAGATTCCAGGGATGTTAGCTGAAAATGTCTCTCTTGCTCAGCAGATGGTTCATATGAGTACATCCTATTTGACCCTGCTAAACACTCATAATACTTTGCTTGATGATTTTACTGCCCAGCGACTGAAGCTTGAACACTTAGAACAGTTAGTGTTGAGAGTGAATTCAGGACAGTCAGCTCAGGGGGAGCTATTGGTATATCTAGAATCTTGCAAAGAAGATGAGTTGAGGAAGAAACGAGATGATGACAAAGACGATGATCCCAATGCTCAGAAGGATAGTGAGCTGGCTGGTCCTTCAACGACTGGTCAGCAGACTATTATTCAGGGGGAGTCTGCTGGTGTAAGTGCAAGTGGTGATGGTGCTGGTACAAGTGCTACAGGAACAAGTGAAGCTGGTAAGACAGTTTAGACTTGTGTAGTTATTTGTATTTAGAATTTAGTTGAATTGTAATTGTAATTTATAATTGTAACTAAATATTTGTAACTTAATGGTTTTGTAATATATTTGATTTGAGATTATTATTATTACAAGTTAAATATATTAGAAATTGTTTAAGTTATTTAATTTTAAAAGGTTAAATAAATTAGTGATCGAAAGTCTTCCTACTCATTGAGAAGTCGAGCGGCGTGTTCTGATATATTTCAGCGGTCAAAATTTATTTTAACTTAAACATTTTAGACTTGAGAGTTTTTATAACTGACAAGTTAAATTTGTATGATTTTTAACTAGACAAATGATATATAATTTTAAAGATATAATTGAAAGTTAAGATCTTATGATATAACAGTTCAATTAAGTCTTAGAAATTATATAAGTTAATTAATTGTAAACTTAAATGTATGGTGATTCTTCATAGTACATTAGAGTTTAAATTTAATTAATGTTTGTTAAGTGTTTGATATAAGACTTAAGAAATCTTAGATTGATAATTAATAAAAGATTTATAAGTTATATATATTTCGCGTTTATATTACACAAAAGGATTAGTATTGGAATTCTTAGATTGATTCAGGGAAATCAATAAGAGAATTTAAATTATTAATATATTTGTGTTTGTTTGTTTCTCTAGGAATGGAATGTCTAGATCTATCAGATTCAGAAAATGATGTTTTGGATGAGATAGATGAAGATATTGATTATGATCTTGAAGAGGGTGAATTTCAACCGCCTACAGATTGGACTGTTGTTTCTGAGATAGTGCATGACATGGGTGTAGATCCAGATGTTTATGTTGATGAACACCATGTGAGCCCATCTAGAACAGAAGTTATTTTTGAAAATGTTGAAGGTCCAACGGTTGTCGATGTAGATGAAGAGATCGATGATTCAACTGATTCAGATGAAGAAAATCTTCTTGATAAGCATAAAGATAATCCTATATTCAAGCCTTTACCAAAGAAAAGGAAAGAAAAGCTTGGTATATCAGAAATTGATATTACAGGTAAGCGTATAGCAAAAAGAGGGATTATAGGATGGTATTTTGATGCTGATCTAAAACTGTTTGCTATTAAGAGATTTGATGGAGTTCAATATTTTGAAAGAAAGCTTGCAGTTTTTAGTTCTTTGCCTAGATTTGAAATTAGAGATTTGGCTAGATTATCATTGAATAACGCAAGTGATGATTTTGTTGGAAGATATGTTGAACACATAATCAAGACTGAGGTTAGAGCTAATAAGTTTGAAAAAATTAAGCCAAGGAAAGGAAAGACAATTAAGTTGGAAGAAAGAAGTCAAAGAACTGGTAGAAGGAGAAGGAAGAAGATTTATCCAGCTATAAAATGTGTTCAGCAGATACCAATGAAGAAGATGCCTCAAGATATTTTGGGAAATATGAAAAGTTGGCATGTGGATTCAGAAACTGGAGAAGCTGTAATGGTTGAAGCTGATGATGAGGTTGAAGGTGGTGAAAGGGAGATCTTCAGAGTTTATGATCATCGTCATCTTATGAACATGTCAAGAAAGGATTTATTGAAGTTAAATGAGAACAGAATCCTTTGTACTGAAGCATGGGGTGATTTAGCACGAGATTATCAAATGATGATTAAAACTTGTATGAAGATGAAGATTTTTGCAGGTAGTAAGATTTACTCTTAAAACCAAAGACAATGTGAAGATAAAGATGCTAGAGCTATTGTCAAGGGGGAGTCTGTTGAGACATAGTTTGTGACAACAGATCTAGCTTTGCAATATGACTAGTGTAATTGTTATCATGTTGATATATTGGTTTAGATTTGTAAATTGATATTGTTTTGATATTAATATTCGTTAAATATATTATTATGATAAAGTGTTAGACGAATATAGATTTTAACAATATATATACATATGCTGCGAATCGAGTTATTTGTTTGAGACGTTTGTTGCGAGTCGAGATCTCAAGTCGCAAGGCTTTGCGATGCGAGATGAGATCTGAACTCGCAGAACTCAACAAAAGACAACGAGCCGAGTTCATGGGCTTGGGCTGCGTAGCAAGTCGAGTCAACTCGCAGGCCCAGTGGCTGCGAGTTGAGACGAGATATATAAATGTTTTTGTACGTGAAAACAAAAGATAACTTTTAGATAACACTTTTGGGAGATCAACCTGCGAACTCAGTTAGTATTTTCCAGAGAAACACAAAAACTAAAGGCTAGGTTTTTGACGTTTATTCGTAAAAGACAAAGCAATTAGTTAACCTAAACGCGAACAAAATCGTTATTAGTAAGATAACATCGTATTAAGGAATTCCGCACCTTAATACTATAGATAACGAAGTTATCGATCCTAGAACTAGGGACTTACACTAAAATGCATCGTTTTACATTGTATTGATGAAAACCAAAGTATACATCAAGATACTATTTACATTAGCTCAGTTACTTGAAAGTGAGAGATTTACATTACATAATTAATCTATTCAAAATATAATGATGCAATTAAATCTCTGATGTTTGAATGCAGACTCGAGCTAATGATTCATGTTGGGTACCCAACCTACTGCTGAGTACCTGTGATACATGCTAAAAGGGGTCAGCGAAATGCTGGTGAGCTCACAGGTTTGTATGTCAACATATATTTGTATGAACCGCAAGATTTAGTTGAATTTAAAATGCAATCAAGCAAAATAAAAGTTATACAGCCATGAGCACATAGTTTGAGCTTAACTTGAGCGTCAGGTCCAATTAAGGAAACCTAACTGAGTTGCCTCCTACGAGTGCCTAATCTACACTCATCTTCCCAAATGCTAATACGTCCGTTTGACCAGTTAGTGCGTGCTAACCCGGACGAGGATTGTCAATCCTATATGATATCATATACTAACATTCACGCTACAGATGTATTACCAAACTATGTTGTGGAGGGCTTTGAAATGATTAGTGAAAACAACTCATGTAGTATTTGATTTGTATTGTACTTGTGTTCATATTGTAAAATAAAACGAGCAATGTAATCACACCCCTGATTGAAAAGCGTTAAATTAGGGGCCATGAGACTCACTTGAGCCTTTAGTGTTTATTTAAATAAACTTGGATTGATTAGCTGCGAATTGATGTCTGAAGACTTGTAACCTGAGGGCGTCCAATACGCGCGATGGTTATTAATTGCATAGGTATCTTAAAAGACTACCTTTGTAGTTGTTTGTTCAACTAGAATCTCCAAATGATTACAACTTGGTTGATTGTCTAAGCGTTTGAAAATGTGTACGGCCCGTTGGTGATTGTTTGTAATAATAATCTTGATGTTATCATATTGATTTCGAAGTGTTATACTTGAAAAACATGTCTTACAATGTTTTAGGAGTCATATTGTATAAGAGTTTGAGGTTGTATAAGTTCGACACTTGGTGTAAAAAGTATTTACAAGTTCCTGGATGACGGGGGTCCGGGGGCTGCACCCCTGGTAGCGGGGTCCAAGGGGCGGCAGCCCCTGGTGGGGTCCAAGGGGCAGAGCCCCTGGCTGGGGTCGAGCTGGACTTGAATTTGGGTGAAATCGAGTGATAAAATTTTAGGTCTCGACACTTAGTAAAATTTGTGTTTTCTTGGTTCTGTTTAATGCGACATAGCGTGCGACATATGGCTTTGTGTTGCTAAGTGCGACATAGCCTGTTGTGTCGCAGATCATATCTGCGACATAAGGGCTTGTGTCGCTAAGGGCGACATCCACAATTTAATGCGACGTAGGGCGTTGTGTCGCTATATGCGTCATCCGTAATTTCTGCGACATAACTATTTGTGTCGCTATATGCGACATCCGTGATTAGTGCGACATAGTGGCTTATGTCGCTATATGCGACATAAGGTCTGATTTAGCGACATAAAGACTTATGTCGCAGGTGGCCTGGAGCCTCTACGACATAACGCGGTGTTGGCCGGAAAATGGGCCGAAAAGGTGTTTTCCGGCCTCCGTTTGACCTGAGACTTTTACCCAACCCATTTTTGGACATTTTAAGCTTAAACAAACCATATACATGTAAAAATAAGTGAAATCGATGAGTTTCGAGAATTTTCCAGAAACTTACGAAGTGGCGAATCAAGATTCCGGAAAGGTAGAAGTGTAGATGGTGACGCGGTGGTTCTTTCCTTCCAAATGAGTAAATCGGTTTGAGCGAGTTTGGTGGTAGTTTTTCTTTGATTTAGGATGATGGTGGTTTTTGGTTTTGAGAGAAAAGAGATAGGGAGGATGGAGAGAGAGGTAAAGAAAATGAGGGAAAATGGGGAGGGAGGAGATTTTGGGGAGGGGCAAAAAGGGTTTTCTCCCAACTTTTTAGTCTCCGTGTTTGCGCTCCGTGCGGTGTTCGTTTTCTCGGTCGTTTAAACGTTAAATAATGGTTTTATACGTTTTAATTAGAAGTTACAAAATGCGGGTATTTGTTCAAAATTATACTTGAAGTATTTCATCAATTACTTAATAATTGGGTTATAAATTGTAACTTTAACTTTATTTCGGTTGTTCGCGCGTTTAACATTTTATCGTGTTGACCTTGTTTGTACGATACGAAATAGTTATGAACTATTATTAAAATAATATTTGTGATATAATAGTGTCTTTAAATAATGTTACACTATTTAGTGAAAATGTTCACCAACGTCCGTATTTAATTGAACCAAATTACATTTGATTTGAAACTTGTGCGATTTAATCAAATCGCATAATTGTATATATTCCTCAATATATATTTTGATACATAAATTAGCCTAATAAAAAGCTAATTACATGTATTAACAATTGATTAGGCACTACTTACTAGTCCTAATTTGACGGGTGTCACAGCCGATCACCCATTTGTTGGACCGAAATCGGCGATAGCCAACTCACTGGTCCTGAAATCATCTATGAAACAACCGAGAAAATCGTGACCATTCAAAACCGGCTAAAAGCCGCACGTGATCGTCAGAAAAGCTATGTTGACGTGAGACGCAAACCACTCGAGTTCCAGGTTGGGGATCGAGTACTCTTAAAAGTGTCACCTTGGAAAGGTGTCATACATTTGGCAAATGCGGCAAACTAAACCCTAGGTACATCGGACCTTTTGTGATTCTTGAAAGAATTTGGTCCGGTGGCATATCGACTGCAGCTACCACCACAACTCAGTAGTGTGCACAACACATTCCTCAATTATTACCTGAAGAAATGTCTGTCTGATGAGACACTTGTAATCCCGCCCGACGAAATCCACATTGATGACAAACTCCATTTCATCGAGGAACCTATTGAAATCATGGACCGTGAGGTCAAACGCTTGAAACAGAGTCGTATTCCCATCGTTAAAGTCCGGTGGAATTCTAGGCGCGGTCCTGAATTCACTTGGGAACGGGAAGTCCAAATGCGGTTGAAACATCCACATCTATTCTTAGATACCCCACAGACTGCGGCAACAAACTAATTTCGAGATGAAATTCTCCTAACAGGGGGATAATGTGACACCCGACGATTTAGGGTTACTGATTAACCTGCTAGAAACCCTAATTACGTGTGTTTAGTTTAGTATTGGGCTAAATACTTGTAATTACTTGTAAATATTTGTATATTTATGTGAATATACACTACCGTAATTGATTTATAATATGCTTACGTAATTGGTTATAATTGCGCTTATGCAATTTGACAAAATTGTGCGAAACAACCGGATGGAATCCGACACAGTATAAATACGGACGTTGGTGAACAAAATATTGAATAATATGAAATTATTTAATAAACTCAAAAACTCATAAAATATTATGTTGATAATATTTAACACGTTAATTATATCGTATAAAGTAACATAAACGCGACGAAAACGCACGAAACGCGCCCGACAATTGAACGAAACCCTACCTAATACCTTGAAAACTCAAATTTAAGTATTTTAATAGTACTTCAATGAAAAATAATCACAATTATAACGTGAATTAAAACGACGAAAGAAAACGCTACGCGATTTAACCGAATAATCGAAAAACGAATAAACGAGCACCGATCGCAACACAGGCTGAAAACGAAGATAAAAACTCAGCCACCCACCATGGGGGACCCATGTGGGCTGGGCCCCATGTGACCACCCTCTTCCCCCTCTCTTGTTGCATGCAAACTCATCATTAGACTTCACCACTTACTACTCTCATACCCACATGCACTTGGTTCATTTTACACACTTCCTCTCAATTGATTCCCATCATTTTCTCTCAAATTTCTGGAGATTTTCCAGCCCTTACACCATCACCAAACCATCATCATTAAACCATCACATTTTAAGAAAAGAGATCAAAGAAAGGAGGCTAGGAACTCAAGAACATCATCTTCATTTTCCTTTGACGCTGCCAATTTAAAAACCACATTTAACGTCACTTAACCTAGTGCCGCTAACCAACCAAGTGTCGCCTATAGCGATACTTAGTTGAGTGACGCATAGAGTGTCGCCCCTGCCTAAAACAGAAACTTCAAAACTAGTTTTCGCACTAAGTGTCGAACTCACACAACTTCAATACTTGTATGCGACACAACACACGAAACATATACTTGGAAAGTATACAATCAAACAACACATAATAATAACGGTTTAAGATTATTATTACAAACTTTCACCAACAGGCCGTACACATTTTTGATAAATGAACTTGAACAACTTATTTGGACATACTAGTTGATGAACTAGCTTTAGGTGGACATAAACCCCCCACCTACCCGATTGGCTTAAGTGGACATTAACCCCCACTTATACAATCGCTATAGATGGTCTTTTGAGACATCTACTTATACAACCTCATACGTTTAGGGCGTTAGGAGGTTGCACACGGGACGAGAACACCCACAACTTGCTAATATTTGATATTGCTTGCTACCTGCTTTACTCTAGTGAGTTTCATAGCCCCTTTTTTACTGTTTTTCACTAGGGTGAGAATACATACAACTGTTTTATAAACTGCTTTATGATCACAAGTACTGGCAACAACTTTTCGTACGGATTGCGTGAGACCTTATGATAATCCACTAAAGTCCTCTACTTATCATAGTTCATTAATATATGCATGAATATTATTGGATAGTACTATCAGGGTTTGACAAACCTCCTCCGGGCTAGTCACGCTAGCCAACCCACAGGCGCAATATTATTTGTGAATTAGAAGTGTATCAGATTAGTACACTTACCGGAGGCAAACAATGTTAAGCTCGAACTATGAGACTCATGCAAATGGTATACTTATATTGCAATATGCAATACTTTTACTTGTCGTTGGCTAACGATACTTTTACTTATCATTGTTGAATGATGCAAACTTGTGAAATCTTGTTGATCATATTAGCAACTGATTACTTAACAAACCTACGAACTCACCAACTTTATGTTGACCTTTTAGTATGTATTTCTCAGGTAACTCACCGCAGTAGGAAGCTTTTGGAAAGCTTAGCTCGAGTCACATTGTTTTCAAAACATCAAGAGATTAGATTGCATGTAGCTGTATTTTGTAAATTCAGTAATGTATTAGAAATCTCTAAACGGTTTATGCGAACTCCAGATATATTTTGTAAACATTTGAATTATTGTAATGTAACTATTTTTGAAACGTCTCATATAGAGGTCGTTTGCTTTAATTTTTGTGTTGTGATATTTAACTTGGTCGGCGCCCCCGTGACACCTCCTCCTTCCACTGCCACGTGTTTTGGGGGTGCGACAGGTCTCCTCCAAAGGATCTGGTTGCTTGGCATACTTGTCTGATGAGTTGATGTTGTTCACGGTTGAATGGAAAGTCCGAGTCCGTGAAGACATAGATTAGCTTGCTGAATATTTCATTGTAGCCGTTGCGATAAACATCAAGCTCCACATCTTCTTCAGTATACATTCCGCGTAGTCGAGTCATCACATATGTTGCTAAGTTGATTTGCGACAAGTGCGGAATGAATCTTGGTACTTCACGAACTTCTTCTTCATATACTGAGTCATTTAGTTCATCAATTATCAGCTCAACATGATGAAAAATATTAGAATGAATGAAGATCCTGAATTTTTCTGAAGCTGTGAGGTATTCTCCGGTTTCGATGAGATCTAGAAGGGTTCTAAGATCTCCCACCATTCTGATATCGGCATAATTCTGCGGGTTTCCAGTAGCTCTTTCCAGATGGGTTCTCATTGATGCTAGTGTAGCCTTCTGACTCGATGAGTAGGGGAAAGCTGATCCGGCTAGGGCACAATATACTTTTTGGTATATTTGCCTCTGGTTGCTGCAGAACTCGATTTCTCCCATCGGTTAGTAGGGCCTTTCTGGCTGTTGAGCCTTTCTTGTGATTTGAGCTTGAAGGGAATCTGATAGTTCTTGGATATATCTGCGTAGAGCGTGAGGTTCTTGCGATCCATAATTGGCAAGATATGAATCGTATTCTTGTTCGATCTCCCTTATCAGGTGCCTTTGAGCGGTGGTGTAGTCATTGGTTGATTCTCTAATAGCTTCTATGATGATGTGGACATCGTCGTTCTCATCAATCAAGTCAATCATCTCTTGGTGGGTATCTAAGAGGGGGATTTCCAATATCTTGGTTGTGGAGATAGGAGAATTTGCTGGAGCAGGGGGAATAGAGTGTTCGTCAAGAGTGATGTCGATACAATCATCGTCATACTCGATTTATTCTTCAAAATCTTCATCACGGGAATCTGGAAATTGGTGGAATTCTTCATCTAAGGGTGCATTATTGAAAGGTTGGGAACTATTGACTTCAATGGTCCTGACTTCCGTGGCTGAATCTTGAAGGTTTTCTTCCACAAAGCCATTCGTTTGACTTGCTTTATATGCAGTGATTTTTTGTAAGAGCTTGTCATATATTTCCGAGTGTCTTGAGTATCAGAACTCTTCCTCAATTACATCTATATCTCAGAGTCAGGTTCGGGTGAATGGTTTTGAATGGTAGAGATAAGGGTCGAGCATGTTTTCCATTCTCCTTAGATGAACAGATTTGAAGGATTGACGGATGGATTCATAATCAACAGATTCGTCTGATAAATTGTTTTTTTCAGAGCACTGTATCCTTTTGACTTCAGCCATTTGGGGTGAATTAGTCTGATCTTCATCTTCCTCCATTTCTTCAGATCTTTCTTCTTCGGTCTCTTCGTCCATTTCTTCTTCTTCCTCTTCAGTTTCTTCTTCTTCCTCAGCGGGTTCTTCCTCTTCTTCTTCTTCGGGTTCCACGTCTTCCTCTGCATGTTGATACTCCTCCTCCTCTTCTGGGTCAGTTTCAGCGTCAGAGATGAATGTTGATGATCGGGTGAAAGGTCGTTCTTCTTCGGGCTCTGATTCATCATTATAGGTAATTCTGCCTGTTGATATAATATAACATTCTTCTTGTTCTGGAGTGCATTCTGGTTGGTCGATCTTGTAAGTGATGCTTTCGCCATGCGAGCGTAGGACAATCGTGTGGTTATACACATCAATTACTGCTTGGGCTGTATTCATGAATGGTCTTCCAAGGATAATCGGGATGTTTATGTCCTCGTGGATGTCCATTACCATGAAATTTGTAGGAAAGAAGAATTTGTTAACTTGAACTAAGACATTTTCAGCTATTCCTTTTGGGTATCCAACGGATTGGTCAGCTAGTTGGACAATCATCTTAGTGGGTTTCAAATTTTCAAGTTCTAGCCTCTTAAACAGAGAGTAAGGCATGAGGTTAATGCTAGCTCCTAGGTCGGCTAAGGCGCTTATATCTCTGGATTGGTAAATTGAACAAGGGAGTGTAAATCTACCGGTGTCTCCTAGTTTTTCAGATAGGCTATTTTTAAGTAGGGCTGAGCTTTCAAGACTAAGAGGAATGTTGTTTACTTCGGGCAGTTTATCCTTAGTGAATAGCAATTTTCTAATGTATTTGTTACGACCAGGAACTCTAGACATAGTATTGAGGAATTTTCCGTCTAACTTAAAAGATGATAATTTCTTAGGTTGGACTTTAAGTCTAGCGGGGTAAGGGATTCTAACCTCCTTGTTCATGGTCGAGGTGATTTTCACAGATGGTATCTTGATCTCTGTTTCTTCCTTTACTGGGACAGTAGCACGAGGTGGAGTAGCTGCTTCCTTGGTGGTGGTAACTTGCTTTGCCTCTTCAATATGTGGGTTGTGAACCGTGTTGCTAGGTAAACTTCCTCTTGGTCTATTCTCAAGACGTTATGCCAATTGTCCAATTTGAGCTTCCAAGTTCTTCAGTACGACCAATTGATTTCTCATAAAGAGATCGGCTTGATCTTGCCTAGCGGATGTCTTTTGGTTGAGTATGTGTTGGCCTTGCATGAACTGTGTGAAGGCATCATCTATGCTTGAAGCTAGGGCATTTGTCTTGTTGGGTTGTTCAGTGGTTCGGTTTGTGTCGGAAGTGGGTCCAGGAAGTGCGAGGGGTTGGTTGTAGGTAAGTTGTTGTTGTTGTGGATAAGGTGGGTATCTAGGTGGGTATCGGGGTTGGAAAGGTTGGTTGTTTCTTTATGGGAATGGACGTCCTCTAGGTTGGTGGGTGTTTTGGTTGAAACCGGGTGGAAAATTTTGTGGTCGAGCGGGATATTGAGAATAGTAAACGGTGTCGTCTGTCTCTTCATATTCAACTTGATATTCACCGGGTGGTTGCGAGTTGGTGCAATTTTGACAGGCTTGCACTTGGTGTACTTGGTGATGTTGTTTCTTAAGTTCTCTGAACTGTTTGACAAGTGTGTCCATCTTCTCCGTTAATTCCTTAATTGCTTTGACTGGAATTGGATTCGATGCAGCGAGAGGTGCTGAAGATGTTGAGTGATCTCCAGAGTTCCAATCATGGTGATGCATAGTCATGTTTTCTATAAGGTTCCATCCTTCTTCGTCCGTCTTCGTCATAAAGCTTCCTTGTGCGGTAGCGTCGAGGGTGGTTTGGTGGTTGGGGTCTAAACCATTATAAAAGCTAAACAATTGTGCGGATTTGTCGAGTCGATTATTTGGGCATTTCTTCAGTGCTCCTTTGAAACGTTCCCATGCGGTGTATAATGACTCATCAAAAGTTTGGTGAGAGTTCATGATGTCATTTCGGAGTTTGGTTTGTTTAGAGGGCGGAAAGTACTTGGTTAGAAACTTTGTCGCCATCACCGTCCATGAAGGGATAGAGCCAGTTTCTAAACCTTCAAACCATGTTTACGCATGATGTGTGAGCGAATAAGGGAAGAGATACAATTGGATTGTATCTTGGCTAACTCCATTTTGTTTGTAGGAGTTTGAAAGAGATATGAACTTGTTGAGGTGAGAGTTTGGACCATCACTTGGCAATCCATGGAATTGACAGTGGTTTCGGATTAGCTGGATGATGTGGTGCTTAAGCTCGAATGATTGTCCTGGGGTTTCTGGGTAAAGAATTAGGTCTCCTCTTCCTTCAATAGAGGGCTTGTTGTTGTCAGCGAGAGTGATGCGATCAACCATTGCTTGTCTAAATGCAAATTGCTTCTTTTCTCGTCAAATAGTGCGTATTATAAGTTCTGGATCAGGAAAGTTAAAAAGCGGTGCAGAACTAGGGGAACAGGTCATACACTAAAGAAAAATAGACAATAAAGAAAATATTTTTTTATAAGGTTTTATCCTAAGGGTATACAAGAAAACAGGATTGGTTGGGCCTCTGTATCGGGCAGTTAGTCTCCCCGGCATCGGCGTCAAAAACTTGATGGGGTTCCGACCGTCGCAAGCGCGAGTGATCACAACGTCTATCGGTGGGTGTTTTAAATTTGTAAATGCTGGGGTCTAAGTGTGACTTATTACTACTGAACCAAAGGCTAGTTGATGGTAAGTATGACCTAGAGTCGTTCTTAAAGAGAAACTGAATTGAAACGAAAGTGATCCAATCAATCGTTCTTTTCTAGTATAGGTTTTTATAAAAGTGCGTTGGGGGTTTTGGTTCAGTTAACTAAATAAACTAAATAAAGCGAATAAAAGATAATAATATGGGACGATGACTTTTCAGAGAAAACGTTTATCTAAATCGGGAATGTTTACTAGATTCGATAGCTTATGGTATAACCCGTAGATTCCTTATCAGTCGGTTATCAACTGATATGTCACGAGGAACTAGGGTATCATGATTCTGATCAGACAGATAATGCTCAACTCTCCATACTCTCCTGCAAGGGAGTCAGTAGCCCTTATTATTGAACGCATTCGCTCGTGGGCGAAGGAAAAGAGTAGCAAGTCCATAACAAGTCTAACCGTTCTTAATACCACAAGGACTACAAATCCGGAAAACAACTAACTTAGAAAATATGTTCGACTTAGTTGATTAATTCCTATTAGTGAAACTCGAGCATGGTAAGCGAGGGAAAATGTTTAGGTTTCTTGCGTACCTTACTTTAGGTTTCATATATCATTTTAAATTGGATTTTAAAGTTGTCTTTCTCAATACAATTAACAAATCCCTAGGTTTTCTTGAATGGTTATTGTCGCACCCCCAAATTCGGGTTGCGGAAGCGAATCGGGTCGGGGCACGACTAATCAATATACACAGCACAAAAGATATAATGAACGACCACTACAATGCGTCGTTTTACATTGATATTGATAAAACAAAAGTTTACATCAAAATATTATTTACATTAGCTCGGTTTGAAATTGAGAGATTTAAGTACATAATTAATCTATACAAAATATCATAATGCAGCTAAATCTCTGATTGTTTGCATGCTGACTCGAGCTAATGGATCTTGATTGAGCAGTCCAACCTACTGCTGGTCACCTGTGATACATGCTAAAATTGGTCAGCGAAACGCTGGTGAGCTCACAGGTTTGTATGTCAACACATGTTTGTATGAACCGCAAGATTTTATAATTGAATTTAAAATGCAATTAAGCAAAATAAAAGTTATACAGCCATGAGCACATAGTCTGAGCTTAACTTGAGCGTCAGGTCCAATTAAGGAAACCTAACTGAGTTGCCTCCTACGAGTGCCTAATCTACACTCATCTTCCCAAATGCTAATACGTCCGTTTGACCAGTTAGTGCGTGCTAACCCGGACGTGGATTGTCAATCCTATATGATATCATATACTAACATTCACGCTACTACGTATTACCAGACTATGCTATGGAGGGCTTTAAATTGATTAGTTGAAGTAACTCATGTAGTATTTGATTTTGATTTGTACTTGCGTTCAACTTGTAAAACAAAACGAGCAATAATATCACACCCCTGATTGAAAAACAGTAAAATAGGGGCCATGAGACTCACCTGAGCCTTGAGCGATTAAATTAATAAACTTGAATTGATTAGCGGTGGATTGATGTCCGAAGACTTGTAACCTGAGGGTGTCCAAGACACATAATTGTTATAGCATGAGTAGGCATCTCGAAAGACTGCCCTTGTAATTGTTCGTCCAACTTAGAATGTCCAAATTACCGCGATTTGGTTGTTTGTTTAAGTCTTTGAAAATGTGTACGGCCCGTTGGTGCTTGTTTGTAACAATAATCCCACATTATTATTTTGAGGGTTTTGAAGTGTTATACCTAAAACTAAGTTCCAATGTGTTTTAGAAGTTGTGTCGCATTCGTGGTTGATGTTATACAAGTTTAACACTTTGTGTGAGAGTTTAGATGTAACACCGTTACTTGTGAACCTAGGGTAAGGGCGAAGCCCGTTAATGATGGGGGTCCGGGGGCAGCGCCCCTGGTAGCGGGGTTCAATGGGCGGCAGCCCCTGGCGGGGTCTAAGGGGCAGAGCCCCTGGCTGGGGTCGAGCTGGACTTGAATTTGGGTGAAATCGAGTGATAAAATTTAATGTCTCGACACTTAGTAAAATTTGTGTTTTCTTGGTTCTGTTTCATGCGACATAGCATGCGACATAAGGCTTGTGTCGCTAGGTGCGACATAGTCTGTTGTGTCGCAGATCATCTCTGCGACATAAGGGCTTGTGTCGCTAAGTGCGACATAGTCTGTTGTGTCGCAGATCACCTCTGCGACAAAAGGGCTTGTGTCGCTAAGTGCGACATAATTCAAATTATGCGACACAAAGGCTTGTGTCGCAGGTGGCCTGGAGCCTCTGCGACACAACGAGCTGTTGGCCGGAAAATGAGCCGAAAAGGTGTTTTCCGGCCTCCGTTCGACCTGTGACTTTTACCCAACCCATATTTGGACATTTTAAGCTTAAAGAAACACTCAAAACTCAAAAACACTTGAAATCGAAAGGTTTCGGGATTTCGTCGGAAACTTACAAAGTAGCGAAACGAGAATCCGGAAAGATAGAAATGTAGGTCTTTACGCGGTGGCTCTTTTCTTCCAAACAAGCGAGATGAAATATTGAGGTTTGATGGTGTTATTTTGTGGCTTAATGGTGATGGTGAGGTTGGTGGTAAATTGAGAGAAAAGAGAGAGAAAGGAAAAGATGAAAGAAAGTAGAAGTGGGAAATGGGGTGGGGAGGTGGTGACCTCACCCCCCTTGTGGCTGATCGGTGGGGGCCCTCCCTAGTGTGGGGGTCTCCACTTTTTAACTCCGTGCAGTGTTCATTTCCCCGGTCATTTAAACGTTCGATCTTTATTTAATATGTTTAAAAATGTAAGTTTCAAAATACCAAAGCTTATTCAATATTTTTATTGAAGTATTTTACCAAGTACTTAGTAACTTAACTGGTTTCGTTTGTTCGTGCATTTATGTTTTAGTTCACGTAGATGTTTATTATGCGATACGAATTTTACTTGGAATATTATCAAATAATATTTTTTTGAGTATGTTTTTGTTTTTAAATAATTTTATATTATTTAACAAAATTGATCACCAACGTCCGTATTTACTCGAACCGAAATTCATTCGATTTGAAACTTGTACGATTTAATCAAATCGCATAATTGTATATTGATACATTAATTAGCCTAACACAGAACTAATTACATGTATTACACTTGATTAGGCACTAATTACTAGTCCTAATTTGACGGGTGTCACAGTTATTAAGCCTATAGCCTACCTACTCTAATCTAATCTAAACTAATTAAAATGTTTGCGGCTTTTGCATAAAGTTAAACCCAGACCATATCGTAAAATACTATGGTAGTTCACAATGTATTTAATCGTTAACCGATGTTTTTGTTGTGAATTTAATTGTTTCGCAATGTTTTCATGATAAGTACATTGTGATTGAAGGTGTACTATACTCATGGAAATTCCACGTAATCACATTGCATTTTATGATGATTGCATGACGTTGCAATTAAACCATAGTTTTGACACAGATAACTATTGACCAAGTATTAAGGTTCGCGACTCCTCTTTACAAGGTTACAATCACGTTTGTTAATCGAAAGGAGAATATAAGTTTTATGTTTAAAATTACAAGATAAGTCCATTCATAAAGTTTCCATTTTTATAATGTCGATCCATAATACAACTACCTCCGGTCGTTTACCGACTTCCATACATTTGTACTCCGCTTAACAGCGTTTCCAGTACTATATCAGGTAAACAGTCAAATAGGGACCGTCATATTACTTCACGACATATTTAAGATCATCTCATAATTATTTATGCTAACTACATCACAATAAATACAATAGTAATCTACTCGCTAATCATTGTACAAACTATCTCTAGCATAATTAAAGTATACATATTTAATTAAGATAGATAAGGATAGAAAGAACCGATATTAATACACGAGAAGGAATAGAATTGAATTAATAAGAATAACTCCAAGCTTACATTAAAGATTATAAGCACGTTCCTTGCTTTCGTTCTATTCTAACAAACTTCCTAAACTTATACTAATTTAGAAAGTAAAACTAGAGAAATGAGAAAGATATGGAAGGTAAAAGGTTGTATGAAAAGATGTGTGAAAGTGTTATGAGGTGTGTTTTTAAATGAGCCATAGAGCCTCCTATTTATAGGAGAAAATTGGTGCATTTTAGCAACTTGGGGCACATGTTAGCAATAGGTGGAAAAGTTGCTAGCACATGTACCCTAAAGCGCGTAAAGGTCTAGCACGTGTACCCTAGAGTTGCGAAAAAGACCTAGCACATGTACCCTGCGAGTACGAGCAAGGATGAAAAAGTGGACGGGGGATGGGGGGAAGGCAGCCGGCGCCGCCACCATGTCAGCCGACGGCGGCTGGCTGGTGCCCGGCGGCGGCTGGCAGCCTGCCACCGCGGTTCGTCGTCTTTCGCTTCGTTTCTCGATTTGTGCGTATCTTCTTCGTTATGCGTCCATTTTCGTTGATTCTTTTTGCGTTGGATTCTTTTTTCAAAAACGAAGACGTTGATGAAAATAAATCCCAAAATATTTCTCTGATCTTTGGATGTCTCGTACGAATCTTTTGAATCTTCCAGCGTACGTAGAATCTTCATTCTTCATCCGTTTTTATTGATTCTTCTTCTGTTAGATTCTTATTTTGAAAATGAATATCTTGGATAAGAGAAATCTCAGTGATGGGGAATTTTGTCTTTGAACCTTGTCTTGATGTCTTGAATCTTCAAACGTGTGTGGAATCTTCATTTTTCTTCCGTTTTGCTTGATTTTTCTCGTTCAACTCTATTTCGACCTTCTTGGTAAAGTTTCATTGATTTGAAAATTATTTGATTTTATTTGCCAAGTATTGTTCCATAATGAGAAAGACATCGGTAGTAAAAACGTGACTTTTTACGCGATATCAATATAATTTTGTTATGAATATTATGATGATTGATGGTAAATAGAACCAATGATCATGTGTATATGATAAAATGATGAAATCATAATTAGTTGGATAAAAGTGAAAGTTATAGAATAAATTGATACAATGTTGTATTATGTGTAATTTGAGTTACGTGCTTATATGATTAGGTAATAAAGAAGTCGGAAGAAGTGAAAGTGAATTAATTGTGCCTTTGCAAGGTAAGTTTTCAGATTAAATGATCATGGTGCCGGAATGATTGCGGTCATTGTTGGTGGTTTGGTACAGGTAATGGTTGTGACCATAGGCTTGTGTGATTGCTAGTAGTATACGACTAGCATGGGTGGTTAAGGATCCTTAGCTAATAATATTAATAATGACATGTGATTGTTTTTCCGTTACTTACTAAGCTTTGTGCTTACGGTTGTATATTTCTTATGTTTTAGGTGAATCAAGTGGACCAAGGGGTGATTTGGGTAAAAAGCCCATTTAGAACTAAAGGTGGATATTGCTCTTTCGGTAATTAAACTCATTTTCTTTAAATCATGCTCATGAGGCCGATTACCCCAAATCTTTTGATAAAATATGACTTATCTTGTTTTGGACATCTAAACTTGTTGTGAGTCTTGAAATGGTGTGCTTAGCACCTTGATCGTATGTATCTATATGTTGTAAGGTTACATCAAGTAAATGTAATGCTAGTATATTGTGGAAGTTGTAATTCGGTGTTAGTAAAGTGTTAAAAAAATGGTTTGATGGAACTTTGGTTGTTCTTAAGAATTAAGGATGTTTTAGTCGACAAGTTGTAATTGGAAAACAATATCGTGTTGTGATAAACAGATTGTACAGCTGGTAGTTGATAACATTGAATAATATTATATTTATAGTAGTAATATTTGCTATTTTTATTATATTTATATTGCATTTATTTGATAATAGATACTGATTTGGTTAATATTTGTAAATAGGTATATAAATGAGTTGGGACAAGAAAATGTTCAAGAAATAAATAAAGTTTGTGAATAGTTGAGTTTGAAAAGTTAAATGGATTGAGTGAAAATAATTAGATTGAATATTTATTTGAGTTTACGAGTTGGATCAAATAATTAGTTGGGCTAAATAATAATAATAATTAATAAAGTTAGTAATAATAAATAATAATACCAATATATATATATATATATATATATATATATATATATATATATATAATAATAATAATAATAATAACTGTATAATCATAATCAAAATAAATAAAATAATAATGATGATTATCTTTGGAGCATATGTGCAGGTTTTTCGTAGATGCAAGCTAGCAAAGGCTCAAGTCAAATGCATGTATGTGGAGTTGGGCCGAGAAGTCGTGAAAGCCAAATTAATTTGGTTGGGCCCAGAAGCAAACAAAAGATCAGATTCAGCATTCGCATGTTCAAAGGGATAAAAAAGTCATTATTCAAACGTGAGGCGGTGGAAGGATTCTTGTTGCATACGCCAGTTGCAATCCATACGCCATATACTTTATCCATACGCCGTATGAATTGTGTCACAGCATGGAAATACTTATTGTAGCTTTCTGCCTATGATTTGAAGAGAACTTTTTTTCATATATTTTTATTAGAGTTACGAATATTTTAGGGTTTTTGTAGGTTCTTATTCATCTTTGAAGATCTTTCATTGTCTAAAGTTATTCGGTTACGCGCATTCATCAACAACCATTGTAATCACTCGGTTTGCATTATTTATTTATTTAAATCATGTTTTCTTTAATTTCAATTATTACTTTTGATTGTTATTGCTTGAATATGAGTAGCTAAATCCTTTAACACTTACTTGAAAAAAGTGATCTAATGATTAAGGTTGTTATCTTTTAATATTTATGTTGAATTATTTTTGTTTAATCATGAACGTTATGTATTCGAGTTTATATTAATTGATTTATCTTGTTGGTAAATTATTATATGATCAATTTAGCGGGAGCTTTTTCATACAATAGTTTATTATAATTATTTGTCTATGAATAATTGTTAATTGATTGCGGAAGCAGATATTAAACAAGATAATCATTTAAACATGAATGTGTAAGTAGGTGAAGTTGATGGAAGTTATTCACTAGTTTAAATCTTAAATTATTGAATCGAAATTAAGGTGTAGGTTAAGTGGACGCACTAATCTTAGTTTAGTTAATATTCATGTATTCAACATAATTAAACTATCTATTGCAATTTAATTAATGTTTAATTGAAACTATTATGTGTTTAAGTTTTATATATTATTGAAGCTTGTTAATGATTTAATTAGTGGCTATAGCGAACGTTTGTCACAAAGTTATTTCATTATTTAATTATATGTCTATGTATGATTAATCCAATGATAGCGGACGCAAATTTGGTATAAGTTAAATAATTAAACTTAAATGTATAATGTGATGATATTGGCGAATGTCTTTCATTAAGTTAAATTATTAATTAGTTAATCAAGGTTTATGTGAAGGTGATGGCGAACGTTAAAGCTGATCTAAATTAAGATGAACATTGATTGCTAGATAACCTATTTTTTTTATTATACAACCCGAAATCATTAGTGAGCTTCAAATTCGTCGATTTTGTTTAGCGGAAGCGTTTAGTTAAGTAGGGGGAGTGCCACAATACACAGTACATGCATACGTATCAGAGCTTATGATTACAACAAAACATAATATATTAAGATGCCAAATGTAATAGTTACAAAGTTTACGATTTATCAAATCGTACAAATGTGAAAGTTATTAAGTTTACAAAAGTAGATTTCGTAAATATGACTAAAAAAGATTAGTTATATAAAAGAAATCCAGTTGTCAAAAGTTGGCATCCTATTCATCGCGGGTCGCCTATGTTCCAAAGTGCAGGCGGTTCTTACATGCGCAGCTAATTCCCTGAAAAACATAGTAAAAGTCAACAACGAGGTTGAGTGAATTCACAGGTTTTATGTTTACAATTATAGTTGGTTGTTTCAAAGCGTTCACAAATAGTTATCGTCATCACGATCAAATACAGTTTCGTGGAGTGTTATCCAATGTATACGTTTAGTGGGATGTAGCCCAAAGATGTAGTTACGTGGGATGTTACCCAAAATATAGTTTAAGATTCGTAGGAAAGCGGTATCCTATTCTTAATTATAGGAATGTCAGTATCCTAATAGTTGTTAACGGATCCATGTCAGTAGGATCGAGTACCCATGTTAGTAGGGTTCACCTAGTGGGGGAGTGTCAGTGTCCCCTGTTCTACAAGTATAACGGATCCATGTAAGAAGGATCTAGTACCCATGTCAGTAGGGTTCAAATAGTAGGGAGTGTCAGTGTCCCTTGATCCAAGTCAATAGGATCCAGTCCATGTCAGAAGGACCTAGTACCCATGTCAGTAGGGTTCAAATAGTAGGGAGTGTCAGTGTCCCTTGATCCATGTCAGTAGGATCTGGTCCATGTCAGAAGGACCCATTAGTTACCCAATCAGTTTCGTAGAAGTGTTGCTGGTCGTTCTCCAGCGTTTCCAAAACAAGTTTAATACGTTTACAGTGTTTGTAGTATGAAAACGTTTATTCATAAACGTCAGTTTGTGTAACAGTTTAACAGTTCAATGTACTCTAATTGTTCGAGTAAATCAGTATACAATCATGTATTTCAAACGTTTAACTATGTTTTCCACCCCTGTTCAAATGCAGTTAAAACAGTAAAAGTAGGGGCTGTGAACTCAACTGTTGAGTTAAGTAATATGCGAGTACTAGCTAAGCCTAAAGCCCAAGTATAGTCCAGAATCTCCTAACGCCCTAAACGTATGAGATTTGATAAGTATGTGGATGTCTTAGTTTGACCATCCGTGCTAGTGTCCGTTCAACCAAATTATGTCCAAAGCGTTTGTTTATCGTTTTAGTTTGTAGTTTTAGAAATGTATACGACTCGTTGGTAGCGGTTTGTGATAATAATTTCTGAAAACATTATTATATTCGTTTCGTTTTATGCTTAGCAAAAGTATATACTTTTGTATGTCAATCATCGTTGTAAAAAGTGTAGTTATCGTTACGCGAAATGTCGAATCGTTGGGTAAAACTCAGTTCGCAGGGCAGAACCTCAGTTCGCAGACCAGGTCAGTTCGGCTCAAAAGCTCGGCTCGCAAGCTCGGCTCGCAAGCTCGGCTCGTAAGAATTCAATTCGCAACTAGTTCGGTTCGCAGCTCGATTCAGTTCGCAGCTCGGTTCGGCTCGCAGCTCGGTTTGGTTCGCATCGCGAGCTCGGTTCGCAGCTCGGCTCGGTTCGCAGGAAGAACAGATCTCAGCTCGCAGAACGAGCTGATCGTATTTTTAAACTTTAAAAACGCATTTAGGTCATTTTTGGACATAATAAGTTGATATAACACTAATACATGATATATTAATCATTATAAACATGAAATAACAAAGAAAATATCGAAATATAATGAGTTTGCGGGAAATGTCGGAAACTTACGCGCGTCGGTTTTAAAATCCGAAAAAGTAGAAATGTTGCTCATGATCTCGTGAATGTTTTATTCCAAAGGAGCTAGATGATTCGAGTCATTTTTGTGGTAGTTTTGTTGTGATTTGTGGTGAATTTTAGAGAGAGGAAGAGAGTTTAGAGAGAGGGAGGAGAGAAAGTGTGTTTTTGGTGAAATGAAAATGAGAAGGAAATGAGGTGGGGGTGGGGGTATTGGGGCTGATTTGGGGAATCAAAAGGGGAGGGATTTTGTCCCAAATTTGTGGTATTTAACCCGTGTTCGTTTACCCGATCGTTAAATATTAATTTATTTTAAATTGGAAATTTTTAAATGCATTTTAAGATATATATTTTAGTTGAGATATTTTTATAAAGGTAACTTAACTAAGTTGTAACATTATAACTTTGTTTTGTTATAGAAATGTCTCGAATTTGGTTCAGTTTACGAAATACTCGTTAAATATTATCAAAATAATATTTAATAGACGTTAATGTTAACTCATAATCTCCTATTTTTAATAAATTTTTGTTCACCAACAGTCGTATATTTTGTCACGTTTGCTCCAATCGTTTTGTACGTAATTACAAATAAGTAATACTACGCGTATTAACTAGTGGGCTTTGCTAGACTTATCTCTAAAGTAGTTGTGAATTCACTCAAGTAGGGAATTAGCCTAAATGTGCGTGCTAATTACGTTTTTAATTATGTCGAAATTGCGGGGTGTCACATTCTCCCCTTGTTAGAGAAATCTCGTCCCGAGATTTTAGAATCAAGTCGGAACGCCAATCGCGTATGTTTTCCGAAAAGTCACGTCGTTAATAATAATAATAGTTTGTGTGGCGCTCTAAGTTGCCATAAATTTCTAACGGTTTAGTATACTCGCGGTATAGTTGGATAAGTAGTGCGTTTGTAACATAGTCAATGTTTACCAAGTGTTAGGTTTGAATCGACATTCAAATAGTGTAACGTTTAAGCGTAATAGTTTGTTAAAACGTACCAATGTTAGTGTAGGGATCTGGTTGTGCATCCCTTGCCCCTATGACGTAAGCACGTCCGCGAGCTGGTGGAACAACGGTGTTGTTGTTGTTGTTCTGATTGTTGTTGGTGTTGTTGAGTTGTGGGCACTGGTTTCGGTAGTGTCCTGGTTCACCACACCTGAAACACCCATTATTTCGTTGCTCATTGTTCGCGGGATGGGTTCTGCATGCCTGGGTTCTGTGTCCAAATCGGTTGCAGTTGTCACTGAAGAAGCAATCTCCCTCGTGGTGCTTTCCGCACTTTCCACACTTGGGCCTCTTGCCAAGATAAGGTTTCGTTTCAGTGTTGGTGATTGCAGCGTAGGCTCGGGTGTTTCCCCCGTTCCTGTTCTGTTGACCTTGACGGTCATTACCCTCGTTGTTCCATTTGTGTTTATTGTTTCCAGAATCACCTGCTTCGATTTGGAGGGGTTCACCTTTCCCAGTAGCAGCTTTCAAAGTTCCAATCAGGACCGCGTCGTCGGTCAAGCTCTGAGCCAGGTCAACTGCGCTCCTAAAAGTAGCTGGTTTGGAGGACATTACCATGCCTCTGATTTGTGGGGCCAAGCCCTTAAGGTATCGCTTGATGCGTTCCTTCTCGGGGGTTACCATGTGGGGTACCAAGCGTGCAAGTTCCTGGAACCTAGTTGTGTAACCGGTAATGTCAGCGCCGATCATCTGAATGTTCCAGAGTTCAGTCTCGAGTTTCTAGATCTCGTTGGGAGAGCAAAACTCCTCCATCATCATCTGTTTCAGAGTCTCCCAGGTCATGGAGTAAGCGGCTGAGCGTCCAATAATCTGGACGTGAGCGTTCCACCTGGTTAACGCTTTGTCAGCTAGATTACATGTGGCATATTTCACCACGTTGTTGGTAGTGCAGTCGCTGATGTCGAGGACCGATTCCATCTTCTCGATCCAGTGGACTAGGCCGATGGCCCCTTCAGTCCCGGCGAAGGTGCTCGGTTTGCAGGCGTGGATAGTTTTGTAAGAACACCCTTGTTGGGTATTCGCAGGAGTTTCGCTGTTGACAGGAGTGGTTCCACTGTTGTGCACCACGTTATCACGATTGCGGCTTGCCTCATACTGGGCAATTGCTTCAGCCACACGTCGTTCGATGATCTGTTCGGTAGTTTCGACGACAGGAGGTGTAGGCGCTCGGCGACTGTTTCGGGTATTTCTTCGTTTAGGCGGCATGATGACGTTCTGCGATGAAGGAATGCAGAAGTCAATGCCAATGAAAAGGATGTGAAGAATAAAGTTTCACATGTTCTTCGTTATAGAACATTAAAAGGATTGACAAGATCCCCATCACGTATCTTGCGACTATGAAATGCCCATATGTACTTAGTATAATATAATCACGTTGGCCAGGCGTCATTATATGATGCTAAATACATACTTCTTTTCATCAACCACTTAATACGATCAGGTTCTCCTGAGATCAGAGTGAGTTTGAACGAATCGAATGTAGTATGGTTCAAATAATGGATTGCTCGTCTCGATGAGTCGTAGTGATAGTTAGACGTATGCAAACGTGTGTATGCATGTGCGTTCTAGCCAAGGCTATATTCTAGGTCTCTAAGGTCTCTAAGGCACCTAAGAAATCTAGTTCGCTATAACCAATGGCTCTGATACCAATCTGTAACACCCCCAAATTCGCCGATTTTGTTTAGCGGAAGCGTTTAGTTAAGTAGGGGGAGTGCCACAATACACAGTACATGCATACGTATCAGAGCTTATGATTACAACAAAACATAATATATTAAGATGCCAAATGTAATAGTTACAAAGTTTACGATTTATCAAATCGTACAAATGTGAAAGTTATTAAGTTTACAAAAGTAGATTTCGTAAATATGACTAAAACAGATTAGTTATATAAAAGAAATCCAGTTGTCAAAAGTTGGCATCCTATTCATCGCGGGTCGCCTATGTTCCAAAGTGCAGGCGGTTCTTACATGCGCAGCTAATTCCGTGAAAAACATAGTAAAAGTCAACAAGAGGTTGAGTGAATTCACAGGTTTTATGTTTACAATTATAGTTGGTTGTTTCAAAGCGTTCACAAATAGTTATCGTCATCACGATCAAATACAGTTTCATGGAGTGTTATCCAATGTATACGTTTAGCGGGATGTAGCCCAAAGATGTAGTTACGTGGGATGTTACCCAAAATATAGTTTAAGATTCGTAGGAAAGCGGTATCCTATTCTTAATTATAGGAATGTCAGTATCCTGATAGTTATTCGTAGGAATGTCAGTATCCTAATAGTTGTTAACGGATCCATGTCAGTAGGATCGAGTACCCATGTTAGTAGGGTTCACCTAGTGGGGGAGTGTCAGTGTCCCCTGTTCTACAAGTATAACGGATCCATGTAAGAAGGATCTAGTACTCATGTCAGTAGGGTTCAAATAGTAGGGAGTGTCAGTGTCCCTTGATCCAAGTCAGTAGGATCCAGTCCATGTCAGAAGGACCTAGTACCCATGTCAGTAGGGTTCAAATAGTAGGGAGTGTCAGTGTCCCTTGATCAATGTCAGTAGGATCTGGTCCATATCAGAAGGACCCATTAGTTACCCAATCAGTTTCGTAGAAGCGTTGCTGGTCGTTCTCCAGCGTTTCCAAAACAAGTTTAATACGTTTACAGTGTTTGTAGTATGAAAATGTTTATTCATAAACGTCAGTTTGTGTAACAGTTTAACAGTTCAATGTACTCTAATTGTTCGAGTAAATCAGTATACAATCATGTATTTCAAACGTTTGACTATGTTTTCCACCCCTGTTCAAATGCAGTTAAAACAGTAAAAGTAGGGGCTGTGAACTCACCTGTTGAGTCAAGTAATATGCGAGTGCTAGCTAAGCCTAAAGCCCAAGTATAGTCCAGAATCTCCTAACGCCCTAAGCGTATGAGATTTGATAAGTATGTGGATGTCTTAGTTTGACCATCCGTGCTAGTGTTCGTTCAACCAAATTATGTCCAAAGCGTTTGTTTATCGTTTGAGTTTGTAGTTTTAGAAATGTATACGACTCGTTGGTAGCGGTTTGTGATAATAATTTCTGAAAACATTATTATATTCGTTTCGTTTTATGCTTAGCAAAAGTATATACTTTTGTATGTCAATCATCGTTGTAAAAAGTGTAGTTATCATTACGCGAAATGTCGAATCGTTGGGTAAAACTCAGTTCGCAGGGCCGAACCTCAGTTCGCAGACCAGGTCAGTTCGGCTCGCAAGCTCGGCTCGCAAGCTCGGCTCGCAAGGGTTCAATTCGCAACTAGTTCGGTTCGCAGCTCGATTCAGTTCGCAGCTCGGTTCGGCTCGCAGCTCGGTTTGGTTTGCATCGCGAGCTCGGTTCGCAGCTCGGCTCGGTTCGTAGGAAGAACAGATCTCAGCTCGCAGAATGAGCTGATCGTATTTTTAAACTTTAAAAACGCATTTTTAGGTCATTTTTGGACATAATAAGTTGATATAACACTAATACATGATATATTAATCATTATAAACATGAAATAACAAAGAAAATATCGAAATATAATGAGTTTGCGGGAAATGTCAGAAACTTACGCGCGTCGGTTTTAAAATCCGAAAAAGTAGAAATGTTGCTCGAGTCATTTTTGTGGTAGTTTTGTTGTGATTTGTGGTGAATTTTAGAGAGAGGAAGAGAGTTTAGAGAGAGGGAGGAGAGAAAGTGTGTTTTTGGTGAAATGATAATGAGAAGGAAATGAGGTGGGGGTGGTGGTATTGGGGCTGATTTGGGGAATCAAAAGGGGAGGGATTTTTGTCCCAAATTTGTGGTATTTAACCCGTGTTCGTTTACCCGATCGTTAAATATTAATTTATTTTAAATTGGAAATTTTTAAATGCATTTTAAGATATATATTTTAGTTGAGATATTTTTATAAAGGTAACTTAACTAAGTTGTAACATTATAACTTTGTTTTGTTATAGAAATGTCTCGAATTTGGTTCAGTTTACGAAATACTCGTTAAATATTATCAAAATAATACTCCCTCCGTCCCAAATCTATTGTCCCCTTGTTGACTTTTGAGTCTTTCTTTGACAACTTTGACCTTAAATATTTTTATTTGTGTTATATAATACTTGATGCAAATTATATCAATGAAAATATATTTATAATCCAATCAATTCATATATTTTGCATCAAATATTATATAACACAAACAAAAATATTGAAGATCAAAGTTGAAAGAGAAAGACTCCAAAGTCAACAAAGGGACAATAGATTTGGGACGGAGGGAGTATTTAATAGACGTTAATGTTAACTAATAATCTCCTATTATTAATAAATTTTTGTTCACCAACAGTCGTATATTTTGTCACGTTTGCTCCAATCGTTTTGTACGTAATTACAAATAAGTAATACTACGCATATTAACTAGTGGGCTTTGCTAGACTTATCTCTAAAGTAGTTGTGAATTCACTCAAGTAGGGAATTAGCCTAAATGTGCGTGCTAATTACGTTTTTAATTATGTCGAAATTGCGGGGTGTCACAAGCTAGTTCAAGTAAGTGTCATTTTTAAAATCTGATAAAGTTAAATTAATCTATCTGATTCTACGGAATCCACCTGCCATTAGTTTAATTAAATTAGATTTTAAGCAAAGCGACAATTCGGTCACACAAAACCCCCATTTAATTTCTTGCTTAAATTAATTGCATTTTAAATTATAATTCTTAAATACATAATCCCTGTGGAATGAACTTGAACTTACTGTAGCTATACTATACAACTATACTATACACGATAGGGTATACTTACCTTAGTTGTGTAATAGTTAACTATTAGTATTTCTTTGTTTATTTTATAACTAGATTTTACACATCAAGTTTTTGGCGCCGCTGCCGGGGATTGTGTTTAATTTAAGAATTTAATTTCAGTGTAGTTAATTGATCCTTTCTGAGAATTTAATTTTTAGAAAGTTACTTTTAAAGTTTAATTGTATTGCGCCGGTGCGTTTTACGATTTTATTTTCTTTGCTTTTGCAGGTTTGATCAGGTAGTGGATGAACACTAGGAATTCGGGTAACGAACTCCTAAGCCCTTTGTCCGATCCAGAGAAAACCACAAAGAAGCAACGGAAGAAGAAATCAAAGAATAAATCGACGGATTCAATTGACAGTAAAACGGAAACCGGTGATACTTCTGAAACTGTAATCGTTGAGGAAGTTTTTGAAGAAGAGCTTGAATCAAAGTACGAAGAGGAAGTTCATTCAGAAAAGGAAGAGGAAGAACCAATGGCTGACGAGAATGACACACCCATGTTTAATCGGACTAGGACCGTTGCTCCTACGTCGGCATCAGCAATTCGAAGGCCACCAATCGATAATAATTTTTCATTAAAGGGTAATCATTTGCAGATGCTCAGAGATACTCAGTTCGATGGAAGAGTGCGGGCCGATCCGCATAAGCATATTGCTGATTTCTTGGAAATAGGTGAATATTTTTAAGTGTGGTGAAAACACGGAGGAAGCCGTCAGACTACGGACTTTCCCCAAGTCCTTATGCGGGGAAGCAAAAATTTGGTACCAAGAGCTCGAACCGGATACCATCCAAACTTCGGACCAAATGAGGGAGGCCCTTGTTAACCGATATTTTCCTCCAGCTTTAGCGGAAAGGTTGTTGAACGAGATTCGGGCATTTAAGCAACTCGAGGGTGAGACTTTAGTGGAAGCATGGTCAAGGATGAAAGAGTTGTTGAGAAACTGTCACGGCCATGGTTTATCAAAGGCCGAAATCATTGAACTCTTTTACAATGGTCTTGATATTCCATCAGCCTCTGTTCTTGATGCTTCGGGAGGAGGATTGTTTATGTATAAGTCTCCAAATGAGGCATGGAAGGTACTAGAAGATCGGGTTCTTCAAAGTTTAAATTGGGCAAAGGATAATAAGGGTAAACCAACCCGATAGAAGGTTGCTTTTGCTGAAGTTAGTGGTAGTAGTTCTTCTAATTCTGAAATGATGAAAGAGCTTAAAGCTATGTCTACCAAGTTTGATGATCAATTCAAGACTCTCAAGGGAGAGATAAAAGAACTTCGAGAGGGTTGTGGTAACTGTGGTGGTAATCATGCCACCAAAGATTGTAATAGTGATGATCAACCTATGATGATGGCGGATGAAGATGTTAACTACATGCAGCAAAGTAATTATCAAAGTGGAAATAATTATCAGCGAGGTGGTTATCAGACTTGGAATTCGGGAAATTATCAAGGCGACATATTTTCTCGACAGGGTCAGAATTATCATAACCAATACCAAAGAGACAATGTGGCACCACCAGTTCAGCCGCAAGAAGCCACAGAGTCACCGATGGAGAAGATGATGAAGGAATTTATCTCTAAGCATGATACTTGTACCGAGAGGTTGAAAACCCAAATGACAAATCTTAGGTTAAGTATGGAGCAAAGTCAAAAAAATCAACAGGCTTCAATTCAAGATTTAGAAAGGAAAATGGATCGGTTGTCTGAGGGACAAAGTAGTAGACCAGCCAGTGGTCTACCAAGTAACACCCAACAGAACCCGAGATAAACATCTTCTAGCAGTGGCCCAAAGCCATATCAGCCACCATCAGCCCGAAATGAGCATGCAAATGCCATTACCACTCGTAGCGGGAACGAGCTATCACCTCTTCCGGCCAAAAAGGCCAAGGTTTCTAACTCTGTTTTGCAGGATACTGATGAGCTGGAGGTTGAAGATGAAGAATAGGAGGCCACCCAACCCACATCTGTTCCGATTTCACCTACACATTCGGTTACTCCACCGGTGGTAAAGGCATATAAACCGAAGATTCCATATCCTCAACGCTTGAGGAAGGAGAAGATTGCGGCCCAATATGGGAAATTTGTTGATATGATCAAGGGCATTCGAATCAACGTGCCTTTGGTTGATGTGTTAGCCGGGATGCCAAACTATGCCAAGTTTATCAAAGACTTGGTGAGCAACAAGGAAAAGCTTTCGGAGGCATCGGCTACATTTCTGAATGATGAGTGTTCTACTATTGTTCAGAATCAGATTCCACCTAAATTAGGTGACCCGGGGAGTTTTATTGTTTCATGTACATTAGGAAAGTTTATGACTTGTGATGCCCTAGCGGACTTAGGAGCTAGTATAAACTTAATGCCTTACTCCCTTTATGCGAAATTGTCTTTAGGATCACTTAAGTCCACACGTATGAGTATCCGACTGGCCGATAGATCGTTTCAATATCCCGTTGGGATTGCGGAAAATATGTTGATAGATGTTAGACCATTTACTTTTCCTATTGACTTTGTGATCTTAGAAATGGAGGAAGATAGTAAAGTCCCACTTATTCTAGGACGTCCCTTTTTACATACTGCTGATGCAATTATTCATGTTAAAAATAAGCAGTTGACCTTAGGAGTGGGCCAGGAGAGGATTGCTTTCACGGTTGATAAAGCCATGAAGCATCCTTATTCAACTGACGATACTTGTTTCAGTATTGATGTTATAGATGAAGCAATGGATGAGGAATTGCAGAAATTACTCGGATTGGAAGCTGAACTAGCTGAGCTTGTAGAGTCCGTAGAGGATCGGATGACTGAGGAGGAGTTGCTTGCAGCTGTGGAAACTGATGATGATGAACTGGAAGAGTAACTAACTGAGGAAAGCTTTGAAGAGCTTAAGGGTGATGATCGGTTGAGGATCAAGACTTCGTTGGAGGATCCACCGAGAGACTTGGAATTGAAACCACTCCCAAGTCATTTGGAGTATGCATTTCCGGGGGAGGAAAATCTATTACCGGTTGTAATTTCCTCTAAACTTGTTAATTCTGAAAAATGCATGTTACTTGATGTGTTGAAAGCTCACAAGGGCGCCTTTGCTTGGCATACATCCGACATACCTGGGATAAGCCCATCATTTTGTAAACACAAAATAAATCTTTTAGATGAGGCAAAACCCATTGTTCAAAGACAACGGAGGCTTAACCCAAATATGAAGGATGTCGTTAAGAAGGAGGTAGTCAAATTGCTTGATGCGGGTATTATTTATCCTATTTCTGATAGCCCTTGGGTGAGTCCGGTTCACTGTGTTCCCAAAAAGGGGGGAATGACTATTGTGATGAATGACAGAAATGAATTGGTTCCCACCAGGACTGTTACTGGGTGGCGTGTTTGTATTGACTATAGGAGACTTAATGATGCTATCAGAAAAGACCATTTCCCTTTACCTTTTATTGACCAAATGTTAGAGAGACTAGCCAGAAACGAGTTCTTTTGTTTTCTTGAAGGGTTTTCTGGATACTTCCAAATCCCTATAGACCCTAAAGATCAAGAGAAAACGACTATCACATGTCCCTTTGGTACTTATGCTTATAGGAGAATGCCTTTCGGGCTCTGTAATGCCCCAGCCACCTTTCAAAGGTGTATGATTGCTATCTTTCAGGACATGATTGAAACTTCCATGGAGGTTTTCATGGATGATTTTTCTATTTTTGGGAATTCATTCGAATCATGCATGTCGAACTTAGACAAGATGCTTGAAAGATGTGAGAAGGCACATTTAGTTCTTAATTGGGAAAAGTGCCACTTTATGGTTAAGGAGGGTATTGTTTTGGGACACAAGGTTTCAAGTGTGGGGATTGAGGTTGACAAGGTGAAGATTGATGTCATCGCCAAGTTACCTCCACCCGCAAATGTTAAAGGGGTTAGAAGTTTCTTGGGTCATGCGGGTTTTTATCATAGGTTTATCAAAGACTTTTCTAAGATCACTAGACCCATGACTAAATTGCTTGAGAAAGATCTGCCTTTTGTGTTTGATGATGAGTGTGTTAAGGCATTTGAGACTTTAAAGGATAGGTTGACCAACGCACCCATTATGGTTTCACCCGATTGGTCACACCCTTTCGAGTTGATGTGTGATGCGAGTGATTCCGCCTTAGGTGCAGTGTTAGGACAGCGGGAAGGAAATCACTTTAGGCCTATCTATTTTGCTAGTAAAACACTTAACGGGGATCAACAAAATTATACCACTACTGAGAAAGAGCTCCTTGCTGTTGTGTTTGCTTTTGATAAGTTCAGGTCTTATCTTGTGTTGTCTAAGACTGTCGTGTTCACCGACCACTCGGCTCTCAAGTATTTGTTTTCTAAACAGGATGCTAAACCACGTCTCATTCGTTGGATTCTTTTATTGCAAGAATTTGACATTGAGATAAAAGATAAAAAGGGGGCCGAGAACCTTGCCGCTGATCACTTGTCAAGGTTGGAAAATCCAAACCTAGACAAGTCAGACGATACTGACATTGATGATTCCTTTCCCGAGGAATTTCTTTTGCAGGTAGGTGACGATGCGGAGAATGAGGAAGAAGCACCTTGGTACGCGGACTTTGCAAATTATTTGGTTGCAGGTGTTCTGAGGAAAGGCATGACTCATCAACAGAAAAGCAAGTTCTTTCCTGAATTGAAGTACTATTTTTGGGAAGATCCATATTTGTTTCGGGTGTGTGCCGATGGAATGATTAGGAGATGTGTTTATGGAGCTGAGACTAGAAGGATATTGGATGAGTGTCACCATGGACCAACCGGTGGGCACTATGGACCTTCGGTAACTGGTAAGAAGGTATTTGATGCGAGATTTTATTGGCCCACGAATTTTAAAGAAGCACAAACTCTTTGTCAAACTTGTGATGCTTGCCAGAGAACCGGTAACATCTCCAAAAGAGATGAAATGCCTCAACAGAGCATCCAAGTTTGCGAGGTGTTTGACATATGGGGGATAGATTTTATGGGTCCGTTTCCGCCATCTCATAAGTGTGAATATATTCTTGTGGCAGTTGATTATGTGTCCAAGTGGGCGGAGGCAAAAGCTTTGCCTAAGAATGATGCCCATGTGGTGATCGATTTTCTGAAAAGTTTGTTTTGTCTGTGACAACTCTCCAAATTAGGTACTGATTAACATTTAAGCATGTGCATTCTTATGCTAATTTCCTGATTAAGTTTAAAACAAAACTTTTGATGTGATGTAAGCCTAGCAAGCCCAATACTTTTAAACAAAAAGTATTACATATTATATGATTAATAATAATAATCGCGTACAAACGTATCGGAATGAACCTGACAGAAAAATACAACAAAAGTTGATGACACGAAATAATTAATAATTCGATTATTAATTACGAGTACTATTATATCTATAACATATAGATAAAACGAGCTAAATATACGTTTAACATAAAACGTATTATAAACGAACAGAAACACTTTTAAAATGCACCCGGAGATCAAAATGAGAAAAGTTCAAATTTTTTCATTCATTCAAAGCATTTGGAACATTACCTCAAACTATGAATCCGAAATTCGACTGAAATTTGGCACCCAATTGGTTATGAGCAGTCCAATGTACAAATTTGTACAACAGTCTAAAATAATGAAAATCTCATTATTCTAAATTTAAACAACGAACCAGGAGAACATCTACAAAATAAAAATATAAAATGTTAAATTTTATATTGTACTAATTATACCCGTACTCGAAATTTACGGGCTTATAATATCTCAACCAACTCAATTATTTGAGGAACCAGACACTGTGATCTCCCATACTAGTTTGAAATCAAAGACCGGAAAACACACACACTCCTGCAATGTTTCAATCATTCATCATCTTCATCAAACCTTCTTCTTCTCTTTTCTTTGATCGACCCACAAAGAAACAGTAGCAGCAAGCAGTAGAAGCAGTAGAACAACAAACCAGGAACATCATCATCCACGGCCTCTTCTTCATCATCAAAATCCTTTGTAAGGAACTTTCAATCTTTGAATTCTCTACCAAAATTTTGCATTCTAACATGTTTATATATCATAATCCGTGTGTGCAACACCATAATTTGATGATTGTTTGAGTTGTTCTTGAAATGGATTTATGAAACCAAAACTTAAAACTCAAAAATTCACATATATGTATATATAACACAATATATATATGATGTTATGATATTGGAATGAAGTAAAAATGAGCTAAACATTCGAAACAAAACATGTATATATATGTATATATAACACAGACCACGAACAGAGTGCAAAATGACAGGAACGAACCAACCCGATCGGTTGGCTTGGGCCAGCCGATCGGCTGGATGTGATGAGCCGAACGGCTCAACAAACTGAGCCGATCGGCTAGTTTGGTTGAGCCGAACGGGTTGCAACTTTTTACCCGAACGGATGGGTTAGTGTGTTTGGGCCGAACAGTTGATGGACAATAATTGGACTGGACTGGACGAGACGTGAACTGGGCCGAGGCCTACAGCCGAACGGCTTATGGCCCAAGCCCAACGGCTGGCCAAGCCGAACGGCTGGCCAAGCTGAACGGCTGGCCAAGCCGAACGGCTGGGCTGGGCTGTCCCGCTGAACTGGGCTGTAACTTGGGTCTGGACCGAAAACTTTGGGTTAAATTATTGGACCTTAATACTTGCGCCAACAAATAATAAATATATATATACATAACACACACACACACACACTTATATATATATAACAAACTTGATATTGGAACCAAAACCATACTTGGGTAACAAACCTAAGTGTGATAAATGTAGCAAACACCACGAGGGTGAATGTTGGTATTGCAACAACTGTAGAGGCTGGGGTCACAAAACTCAAATTGCAAAGTTAACCCTACGACTAGGGAAAGCCCGGAGCGCCAAAGTCAAGGGTGTTTTGAATGTGGCAGCAAGGGGCATTATCGGAATCGTCGCCCTCGACTTAATAACCAGAACCGCAACAATAACAACCGGAATAATCAGAACCGCAACACCAACAACCGCAACAACAATGATAACAACCACGGTAACAACAACAATCAGCCATCTCGTGGACGTGCGTTTGTGATAGCAGCAGCAGAAGCATGACAGGATCCTAACACAGTTACTGGTACATTTCTAGTAAACAACTACTTTGCATCTGTCTTATTTGATTCTGGTGCTGATTTAAGCTTTGTGTCCACTGAGTTTAGACCACTATTAGAGATCGAATCCCTTAAGTTAGATAACAAATACACTGTAGAGCTAGCCGATGGTAAGTTGATTGAATCAGGAGAAATAGTACCAGGATGCACCTTAATGTTGGAAGGTCATTCTTTCAAAATAGACTTACTACCGGTAGATCTAGGGAGCTTCGATATAGTGGTTGGCATGGACTGGCTATCGAAAAACCTTGCAGAAATTGTATGTTTTGAGAAATTGGTACGTCTACTGCTATCGTCAGGTGAAACCTTGGAAATACAAGGGGAGAAAGGAAAACGTGCAGTAAAAATGATCACGTGCATGAAAGCGAATAAATTTCTACGAAAGGGTTACCAAGCATTCTTGGTACATGTGATTGAGAAAAAACCGAGGAGCGACGTATAGAGGAGGTACCTATCGTACGTGACTATCCAGGAGTATTTCCTGAAGAGTTACCAGGATTACCACCCCCACGATAGGTTGAATTTCATATCGACCTAGTGCCTGGAGCAGCACCAATTGCTCATGCACCTTACCGTCTTGCTCCATCAGAAATGCAGGAGTTGTCTGCACAACTGCAGGAACTCTTAGATTTAGGATTCATCCGACCGAGCTTTTCACCTTGGGGAGCTCCGGTTATGTTTGTCAAGAAAAAGGATGGATCAATGCGAATGTGTATCGATTATTGGGAACTGAACAAAGTAACTATCAAGAATCGATATCCACTACCTCGCATCGATGACTTGTTTGACCAGCTGCAAGGGTCAAGTTACTATTCGAAGATTGACTTGCGATCTGGTTACCACCAACTAAAGGTTCGGGATGAGGATATCCCTAAGATGGCGTTCAGAACTTGTTACGGTCATTACGAGTTCCTAGTCATGCCATTTGGGCTGACAAACGCACCAGCAGTGTTCATGGACCTCATGAATAGAGTATGCAAACCTTATCTTGATAAGTTCGTGATTGTGTTTATCGATGACATATTGTTATACTCACGAACGAGGGAGGATCATGAGAAACATCTGAGAATGATTCTTGAATTACTGGAGAAAGAGAAGCTTTATGCGAAGTTCTCTAAGTGCGAATTTTGGATGCGTGAGGTTCATTTCCTTGGTCATGTGATCAATAACAAAGGAATTCATGTGGACCCATCCAAAATTGAGGCTATCAAGAACTGGGAAGCCCCGAAAATGCCATCCGAAATATGACAATTTCTTGGGCTAGCCGGATATTACCGACGATTCATCGAGAACTTCTCAAAAATAGCCCAACCACTTACCGCTCTAACTCAAAAAGATAAGAAATTTGATTGGGGCGAGAAGCAAGAGAATGCTTTCCAATTGTTGAAACAGAAACTAAGTACCGCACCAATCCTATCACTACTAGAAGGAGTAGAAAACTTTGTTGTCTACTGTGATGCTTCACATCAGGGATTGGGTTGCGTATTGATGCAAAACGAAAAAGTCATTGCTTACGCGTCTCGACAATTGAAAGTTCACGAAAAGAACTATACGACGCATGACTTAGAACTAGGAGCAGTCGTTTTTGCACTTAAGATTTAGAGACACTACCTATATGGTACAAAGTGTACAATCTTCACGGATCACAAAAGTCTCCAGCATATATTCGACCAGAAAGAACTCAACATGAGACAACGTCGTTGGGTCGAATTACTGAACGATTACGACTGTGAGATTAAGTATCACCTGGGCAAAGCAAACGTTGTAGCTGATGCCTTGAGTCGTAAAGAACGAGTCAAACCCCGTAGAGTTCGAGCTTTGGGTTTGACGATCCACTCGAATCTCATTACTCAAATTCGTGACGCTCAACAAATAGCATTCATTCCCGAACGCCTTAAGGAAGAATCCTTGAAGGGAATGGAGAAACAACTTGAAACCAAAGACAACGGAGTGTTGTACTTCATGAACCGAATTTGGGTACCGTGCGTAGATGAATTACGCCGATTGATTTTGGACAAAGCACATAAGTCCAACTACTCGATACATCCTGGTGCAAACAAAATGTACCACGATTTGAAAGGATTTTACTGGTGGCCTGGCATGAAATGAGACATTGCCACATACGTTAGTAAGTGCCTGACTTGTTCAAAAGTCAAGGTTAAATATCAAAAGCCGTCTGGACTTTTGCAACAACCTGAAATGCCCAAAGGGAAATGGGAAAACATCACAATGGATTTTATCACTAAACTGCCTAAAACAACATCTGGAATGGACACCATATGGGTGATTGTGGATCGACTGACCAAGTCAGCTCATTTTCTAGCCATCAAGGAAACGGATAAGATGGAGAAACTGACCAGATCTATATAAAAGAAATTGTTTCGAGACATGGAGTGCCATTATCCATTATCTCTGACAGAGATGCTAGATTTACTTCTCTCTTTTGGCAAACACTGCAACAGTCACTGGGTACTCGACTTGATATGAGTACTGCCTACCATCCGCAGACCGACGGCCAAAGCGAGCGAATGATATAAACGCTCGAGGACCTGTTAAGGGCTTGTGTGATAGACTTTGGAGGTAATTGGGATACACACCTACCCTCTAGCAGAATTTTCTTATCACAACAGTTATCACACCAGCATACAGATGGCACCTTATGAGGCACTGTATGGACGCAAGTGCCGATCTCCACTCTGCTGGGCAGAGTTGGGCGACAGACAATTATCGAGTCCTGAGATAGTCCAAGAAACTACGGACAAGATATCTCAAGTGCTTAATCGATTGAAAATAGCACGTGACCGACAAAAGAGTTATGCCGGCCACAGACGGAAACCTTTAGAGTTTCAAGTAGGTGACAAAGTCCTACTCAAAGTAGCACCCTGGAAAGGGGTTGCACGATTTGGAAAACGGGAAAAACTTAACCCACGATACATCGGACCGTTCGAGATCCTTGCGAGGATTGGTCCTGTCACCTACAAGCTTAAACTACCACAAGAGCTTAGTAGTATCCATGACACCTTTCATATATCTAACTTGAAAAAGTGTCTTTCCGATGAAACACTTATCATCCCTCTGGACGAAGTCTTCATTGACTCAAAACTAAACTTTGTGGAGGAACCTATCGAAGTTATGGACACGAAAATGCAGAAACTTCGACACAAACGAATCAAGTTAGTTAAAGTTCGTTGGAACTCAAAGCATGGCCCAGAGTTCACCTGGGAACGTGAGGATGAAATGCGCAAGAAGTATCCTCAACTATTTAAAACCGTGACCGAGACTCACGACACGAATTAAATCTCAGGACGAGATTTCCCTAACGGGGGGAGAATGTGACAACTCTCCAAATTAGGTACTGATTAACATTTAAGCATGTGCATTCTTATGCTAATTTCCTGATTAAGTTTAAAACAAAACTTTTGATGTGATGTAAGCCTAGCAAGCCCAATACTTTTAAACAAAAAGTATTACATATTATATGATTAATAATAATAATCGCGTACAAACGTATCGGAATGAACCCGACAGAAAAATACAACAAAAGTTGATGACACAAAATAATTAATAATTCGATTATTAAGTACGAGTACTATTATATCTATAACATATAGATAAAACGAGCTAAATATACGTTTAACATAAAACGTATTATAAACGAACAGAAACACTTTTAAAATGCACCCGGAGATCAAAATGAGAAAAGTTCAAATTTTTTCATTCATTCGAAAGCATTTGGAACATTACCTCAAACTATGAATCCGAAATTCGACTGAAATTTGGCACCCAATTGGTTATGAGCAGTCCAATGTACAAATTTGTACAACAGTCTAAAATAATGAAAATCTCATTATTCTAAATTTAAACAACGAACCAGGAGAACATCTACAAAATAAAAATATAAAATGTTAAATTTTATATTGTACTAATTATACCCGTACTCGAAATTTTCGGGCTTATAATATCTCAACCAACTCAATTATTTGAGGAACCAGACACTGTGATCTCCCATACTAGTTTGAAATCAAAGACCGTAAAACACACACACTCCTCCAATGTTTCAATCATTCGTTATCTTCATCAAACCTTCTTCTTCTCTTTTCTTTGATCGACCCACAAAGAAACAGTAGCAGCAAGCAGTAGAACAACAAACCAGGAACATCATCATCCATGGCCTCTTCTTCATCATCAAAATCCTTTGTAAGGAACTTTCAATCTTTGAATTCTTTACCAAAGTTTCGTATTCTAACATGTTTGTATATCATAATCCGTGTGTACAACACCATAATTTGATGATTGTTTGAGTTGTTCTTGAAATGGATTTATGAAACCAAAACTTAAAACTCAAAAATTCACATATGGATGTATGATTATGTGTAATGATAAGTAATTAAAACGCAATATATATGATGTTATGATATTGGAATGGAGTAAAAATGTGCTAAACATTCGAAACAAAGCATGTATATATATATATATATGTATATATAACACAGACCACGAACAGAGTGCAAAATGATAGGGACGAACCAACCCGATCGGTTGTCTTGGGCCAGCCGATCGGCTGGATGTGATGAGCTGAACGGCTCAATAAACTGAGCCGATCGGCTAGTTTGGTTGAGCCGAACGGGTTGTAACTTTTTACCTGAACGGATGGGTTAGTGTGTTTGGGCCGAACAGTTGATGGACTAAATAATTGGACTGGACTGGACGAGACGTGAAATGGGCCGAGGCCCACAGCCGAACGGCTTATGGCCCAAGCCGAACGGTTGGGCTGGGCTGTCCCGCTGAACTGGGCTGTAACTTGGGTCTGGACTGAAAACTTTGGGTTAAATTATTGGACCTTAATACTTGCGCCAACAAATAATAAGTATATATATATACATAACACACACACATATATATATATATATATATATATATATATATATATATAACAAACTTGATACGTTTTACTATCGTTAAAACTCGATTCGAAATCATTAACAATGATATAATAAAACGTACGCGATAATCTTTTTAGAAAACAAAAATATTTATTTTAACGGAAATAAATACGAGGAAATGCATAAACGATATAACATATCGTTTTAAAGACATTATTTAGTATGTATAACAAGTAACGAACTTTATATATATATAGGAATGGAATATACGTTTAACAAACGTACTAAATATAATATACAACGGGTATATTTATATACATATGTATGTATAACAGGTAAATATATGTACAACATGAGCAAAACGACATCCAATTATATATACGGCTACATACGTGTATATACACTTGACAAAGTATACGAGGTGAGAAATAATAACAATATTTCAACACAATGTCACCAACAAATTCAACGACTTACATTATTAAGAAATCAACAATTTCTTCAAACGAACAAACCGTTAACATAAGTTGATTAAACAAATCAAATGTACTTATGTTAATACATTTATTGTACATAGGTTAACATACCTTGGGCGTTTATCTGTCGGCTGCTAGCATTCATTCCGAGCAAACCACAGTGAGTTTACAGCCCCTACTTTTAAATGTTTTCTGCTTTTAAACACGGGGGTGTTAAACATAGAAATTGCATGCCAACACATGCAATCAAACTATAAATTCTTTATTGCTTTTATATAACTGTTGATTTGTGATATTACATATTCACTATTATTTTGGGAATTAGACAAAGTATCCTAGTACGGACCCAGACTTGGAATGTGTGCATGAAAAGACCTCATGACATGCTAATGTAACCATTAGCTAGGTGACTCTAGCCACTGAGTATACGGATAGTACTATTGCTGTGACGACCCTCCTACGGTGGAGCGTATACTTAAATGTCCGTTCAGGCAAACAACATAAGTTCTGGTTGTGGTTTGGTTATAGGGTTAGGTCACGTTACTTTAACCTGCAAGGTTTAGCTCACCTTTCAGGGGATCATGGTCTAAGTAAATTCCCACATACTTTTAGGAAGAACGAATCCTACAACTGTTAAATACCGGAAAACATACCGGCAACTTATTTTATACTGGTAAATAACCAGTTATATATTTTGGGATAACATCCCACATAAAACTATACTTTAGGGTAACAACCCTACATAACTTATATTTTATAAATGAATAACAATTCATTTATACAAACTTGGTTTAACTAACCACATACATATACAAACCTTTAAATTCACTCAACATATTTGTTGACGACTTTCTCTATGTTTTTCAGGAAATTAGCTGGGTAAGTAATCGCATGCATTCAGGATGGACAACCCTGGACTACTTAGGATGCCACATACTTTTGGGACCACTTTTGAAGGATTTCCTTTGTATAACTGCAAACACTGCAGTCATACTTACGAAATCTTGTATTAACTTATGTATTGTAAAACTAAATGTTTTAAACTCTACTACTACTGTTACGACCCACATAGTCGTACTACTTTTGTAACAACCGTTAAACTTGGCATCCTTGATAAATAAAGTTGTGCGATAACCATATGCTCTGAGTATGTATGTATCTGTTGGTTGGAATTACTGTTCGCAGCCCCGCCACATCATTAAAGCTTCCGCATAATTAATTAGTACTGATTGTAATCACCGTTTGGCGGGGTGTGACATTGTCGGTTTGGAATCCCTACAGCTTTAATTAGTGACCGTGGGAGCCATTTCGCGAATCAACATCTAGAGAAGGTATTGAAGAAGTATGGGGTTAATCATCGATTTTCTACTTCTTACCACCCTCAAATGAGTGGTCAAGTGGAAAATACTAATAGAGCTTTGAAAAGGATTTTGGAGAAAACGGTTAAAGATAACCTGGCAATTTGGGCAAAAAAGTTAGATGATGCATTATGGGCATTTAGAACCGCTTACAAAACACCGATTGGGATGACACCTTACCGGTTGCTTTATGGTAAGACGTGTCATTTGCCGGTAGAAGTTGAACATAAAGCTTATTGGGCGTTAAAGAATTGTAATCTAGATTTGGTGGAAGCTGGTGAGAAAAGATTTTTGCAACTTTACGAGTTGGATGAGCTTAGATTGCAAGCTTATGAGAGTTCAAAGTTATACAAGGAACGCACCAAAGTTTGGCATGACCGAAAGTTGAAAATGAGAAAGGAATTTAAGGCTGGAGATAAGGTACTTTTATTTCAATCTAGATTTAAATTGAAACAACCGAAGCTTAAACCTCGCTGGACTGGTCCTTATACGGTAAAACATGGTTATCCATCGGGTTATGTTGAGTTATTTAAGACTAATGGAGGGTCTTTTATTGTGAATGGACATCAATTGAAGTTGTACCACGAGGAAGATGTTGAAAACGAGTGGGAGGTACTCGTGATTTACCCTAAGAACTGATAAATTCAGGGGTTTGAGCTTTGTGGGTGTGTTCACTGGAAACCCTTACGAGACTATAACTCGTCCACTCGGGATATCGAGGGGTTTAAAGGCTTATTGCATATTCTAAATGCAATCGTGATTCCTACGAAAGTGAGTTAGGATTTATTCTTCTGTTTTAACTAAGTATTTAATTGTTTTATATGTTATGTTTTCTTTTGGTTTTGTTTTGTGTGATAATGCTGGCTGACACGGACTCGTACGCGCATGCTATTGGACTTTTCAAGAGATATAAGGGGAGTTTTCTGTTCTAACTTCTTTTCTATTTCTTTCTCACTTTTAATTTTAATGTTTAGTACAATGGGGACATTGTACAACTTAAGTGTGGGGATGGGTGTGACACCCAGTCAAAAATGACCCAAAATTTGGTCCAAATTTAAACTTTTAAGTCGCGTATTATATACGCCTTAATATACAAGTACTCAAGTATTGTATATATATAATACTTATGTATAACTCAAAATGATTATTCAATAATCACCTTCAAATAAATCTGACAGAACGCGGAAACTTAAAATGGAAGTTGTTGCAAAATATTTCCAAATAAAGTATTATTAACGAGAATAATAATTATTTACTCCGTTAGAAATTTAAATGCATTTTGAACACAGAAAACTATCCGTCAAAACCAATTGAAATAAAGATATATTTTATTAACTAGTCAAAAGTATTTTTATGAAATTTTCTATTAAAAACTTGTACGATTATATTTTTAATAATTTATCATTTGAAAACATTTTACTACTTTACGATCGGGTACGAAAACACGGGTATTATGTACTATGATTTGAGACAACATCCTACCTACTTGCTCCAATAATTGAAGCTGAGTGTTTTCTTCCTTCATAAGCCACGACCAAACACTTCTTTTTCATTTTCACTTCACTATCTTCTTCTTCTCAATCTCATATCTCGGCTCTCTATTTAAATAACAACAACAATAACAACATCACAAGAACAACAACAACATCAAATAAATCATCATCATATTTATCGATCATCATCATCAAACTCGTCCCATCACTCTCGGCACCATCACCACCGAGACCACCACCCCCATCACTCGGGAATCATCATCAACAACAACCCACAGTAGCAGCAGCAGACCGACATCATCACCATCGTGTATTACCACCTCCAATCACCATCATCGACCTCCACCTCCACCCGTGAGCAATCATTTTAATCCTTTTAAATTTTGAGTTTGCAATGTTTAAATATCATGTAATTATGTCATATAATAGCTTGTTGTCTAAAGAAGTGGAACCCAAAAACTCATTTGTACAAGATTTGCACGAACAGTATGTTTAGTTGTTGATATAGGGTTCTTTAGTTAATGTGTAACACATAAATATATTTACTAAGCAATAAATAAACAAAAGTGCGCATGTAGCATAGTGGTAAGGAGTTATTGTTTGTACTGTAAGGTCAGGGGTTCGATCCTTGTAAACTGTTTTGATTCGATCCTTGTAAACTGTTTTGATTTAATTCCATTTTTTTTACCAACCTGTTTTTAAACACATGTTGCTGAAATCTGTCACAAACTGTCCAGCTTCGTTTAGTGACCTGTTTGACCCATTTCGAGTCCAAATCACCAAAAAGTTAAAACATGAAAGTTGTAGAAAACATAGGTTTTTACGCAGCTACCAAATTTCAAGTCAATCGGAATTATTTTCTATTTTATACGAATATTTTAGTAAACTGGATTCAGGTTACAAGTTAACCACATAATATCACCAATTCTTCTTATTTTAACTACCTCAAAACCCTAGAACAAAAATCGCATGTTTTACACTATGAAATAAACCATCAAACTTACGAATGGCAAACATATACAATACGATACTCAAACATACAAAGTATATTTAAACAAGTTATATTTATACGAAACCAACTAAATTATATTTTTGGAATATAATTTAATTTAGTCACCAATGGATAGTACCTATTTCAACTCAAACGATATGTCAAAACAATCACTTCATTTTGCATGATTTGACAAACCGTCAAATACTCATGTAATATATCTCTTGCGTTTAGGACGTTAGAGGATTTCGGATTGGATATTACTTGCTGTGAGGAACGCTAGCACCTACAGGTGAGTCTCACAGCCCCCTTTTTACTGTTTTACTATTTTGGGGGAGATGCATCACTTGTTTTACTTGAATACATGTATAAATGTATTGATTTCCTACTTGTACTTACTGTGTTACAAACTTATGAACAAAATGCTTTACTGATATACAAACTTACCGATTTCTACTTTACCACCTTATGGGTTTACTACTTTACGGAGTTACTACTCCACAAACATGCTACTTTACCGATGTATTACTGTACTACTGTACAAACTTAGTGACTCGCTGTTTTACTACGATACTGATACTTTGCTACTTTACAAACGAAGTGAGCCACTGTTTTACTACGTTACAGATTTACTACCTTGCCACTGTACAAACTTACAAACTTGCTGTTCTACTACGATACTAAATTACTACTTACCGGTATATCAAATTGCATGAGTTTCCGTTTACTCCAATGAAGGCCTCTGAAATCATAGTAGTTAGTTATCGGATAAGCGCGAGTTTTAGTATATGGATCCATATGGGACTGACAATCCCCACCTGGAGTGGTAGCGCCACCACGGACAGTACTCGTATAAACAGGTGTTTTCTACTCGTTTCATATGAGTGTTTTTGGATTAGCACTCACGAGGGGCACAATTACGTACGTTAAGCTTCGGCTATGATGGCTCATGGCAAGATAGACCGATCCCACTACAACTATGAATTACTTACTTACTGATATATACATTGTGAATGTATTTACTGCTGATTAGTTTTACTTGTACGATAACTTACTTACTACTTTGTGTATAAAACTCTGTTACTACTTATTACAAACCTGTGAGATTCACCAACCTTTTGGTTGACGCTTTTAGTGATGCATTCTCAGGAACGCATCAACAGTAGGGATGCCCAGCAGGACTGCTTGATAGCTTGAGTCGTATGCATACATACTTGGAGATTTTATTGCATTACTTTTGTACTAACTATTATGTTTTAAAATCTCTAGATACTATTAGACGAACTCCAAGCTATGTAAACTTTTGAAAACTTATGTAATGTACGGTGATGTAATGTATTTTCTAAAACGTCTCATTTAGAGTCGTTTGATATTAAATCTTGGTGCTTGATATTTGATTAGTAGCTCCCCAAAACTCGCTTCCGCAAGGTATTAAATTGGGGGTGTTACAGATTGGTATCAGAGCCTAAGGTTATAGTGAACTAGGTTGCATTTAGTGAGCCTAGACTATGACCGTTAGGTAGTATTCCTCATTAGATATAACTGGTTCAGGGATTTCATCATACAAATTTAATTTAACATAACCTGATCAACTATGTACAATTAAATGAAGATGATGTGAACTCTGAAAGGGGTTATGTTGAACAGGAATGCATTAGTTGACTCTGACCACGAGAGAACCGTGACTTGTACTTGTTTTGCGTTAGACACGACTAGGTGAATAATACGTATGTATAGGTTACACATATATGGTTAGGCCTATTAATATCCTCCGATACTTGGTAACGAACTTATTGTTCATATACGCCTTAGAACTCGCCAACGGTAAGTTGATCGAGTCAGGAAAATAGTACCGGGATGTGCCCTGGTTTCGAGGGTCATCTCTTCGAAATAGGCTTACCCTGGTAGAGTCGAGAACTTCGACATTCTATTCGATACGAACCGATTAGTAATTAGGATCGACATACATCTAAGGACAAAAATCCTTTCTCGCCACCCTTTCACGTTTGTATAACGATCAATACTTATTCGGATGTAATATCCCCTTCACTTTTGTAAACCTCAATCCTCGTAATCATTTGGACTCGCAACTTAAGTGATTGCAACCACTATTATTCTACACTATTGATTGTCACTTGTGTTGTGATATATTTTTGTTATATATACAACTAGGATGATCATATTCTTATACGAAACTCTGACATGTCCCTTATCGTCATTGAAGGAACATGCCTCCACGACGCCAAATGTACACTCAAGCTCAGGTTGATCAACTAGTTGCTGATGCACTAATTGCTGAGCGACGACGATCTGAAAGTGCTGAAACACCACCAAATACCACAGTGGTAAAACCTTGCACCTACAAGGATTTCCTTAGCTGCAAGCCTCTGAACTTCAACGGCACTGAAGGTGCAATTGGGTTGTTGCGCTGGCTGGAAAAGATAGAGTCAGTCTTTCGCATCTGTAACTGCACTGAGGACTGTAAGGTCAAGTTCTCCACCTACACTTTTATGGATGATGCTCTGACATGGTGGAACACTTATGCTGACTCTGTGGGCCTAGACGTTGCTCTCAAAACTCCTTGGGACGAATTGAAGAAAATGCTCAAAGACGAGTATTGTCCTAGGGATGAGATCCAACAACTCGAAGCTGAATTCTGGAATCTCACCACTCAAGGGGATGACATTGTTGGCTACACTTCTAGGTTCAATCAGTTAGCACACTTGTGTCCCTCTATGGTCGATGAGGAATCCAAGCGTATTGAACGCTATCTCTGGGGACTTCCCCCACAAATTCAGGGGATGGTTACTTCATCAAATTCTCCCACATTTCATGGCACTGTGCGTATGGCACACAAGTTAATGGCACAAATGGTTCGTCAAGGAACCGTTTTTGACAAAAACGCTGGTAACAACTCTGGAGATAACAAAATGAAAGCTGATGGAAACCCTGGAAACCAGAGCCAAGCCAACAAGAAGCCCGCAACTGCTAAGACTAACGCCTCTGAATCTGATGACAAGATAGGGTACAAAGGAAGCAAGCCATATTGCTCTATGTGCAGCCTTCACCATGATGGTTCATGTCCTTGCCCCAAATGCAAGCGATTCGGGCATGTGGCCAAAGACTGCAAAGCAGTCACAACTAGTACCAACACCTCTGCACCTAACACCTGCTACGAATGCAATGGTACTGGGCACTTCAGGAGGGACTGCCCAAAGTTGAAGGACAAGAACAGCAACACTGCTAAGGGCAGGTTCTATGTGCTTAACACTGAAGGTAACCACCAGAACCCGAGACTTATTGACTTACTCAACACGGGAATGATTACTTACAGATGACCCGACTGCCTGTATACTATTTACCTCAGTAGATTTTACTTGCTGTTTGATAGCTTCTATGTTTTTCCTAAATCCTATGTACTCGATAGAATTAGGAAAACGATAACTTAGTTCCTACAATATACTGATAGAGTTTAGTCTACTCTAGAATCTTACCGACATGTACATATTACTTGATACTTCATTCCGTACCTTAGATCCTATGAGTGAGATAGGATTTGGAAGACGATAATTTAGTTTCTATATGAGACGAGGTTTAGCTCACATATGTATAGGAATAACATATCCTACACTGTTTTATACCGGAAAACATACCGGTTAAATTTTATACACTGGGTAACATCCCACATAAAACAAATGTATGCTAAACCACTTAGTTTCTATAGGAGACTGATAGAGTCTAATTTATGCTACAACGCTACTGTCCGTTACAAACTGTATGAACACAGTAGAAGTTACTACTATATTTTAAGCCACTAGTACACATGGTAGCTACCCTCTAGTGACTGATTGGCCTTGTCATGCAGACATAATGGTCAGCATACCTCAAAACTTCTTTTCAAATTCCTTTAGTCGCCGGTAGGGCACTAGTTCAACAAGGGGAGAAAAGCAACGCTAGATAAGTGTTGTCGCTTCCACACTTCCTTAGAATATGCACATACTATAACTTAAATACATCGACAAATACTATAAACGAATTTCGGGATAAAATTCTTCTAACAAGGGGAGAATGTGACACCCAGTCAAAAATGACCCAAAATTTGGTCCAAATTTAAACTTTTAAGTCGTGTATTATATACGCCTTAATATACAAGTACTCAAGTATTGTATATATATAATACTTATGTATAACTCAAAATGATTATTCAATAATCACCTTCAAATAAATCTGACAGAACGCGGAAACTTAAAATGGAAGTTGTTGCAAAACATTTCCAAATAAAGTATTATTAACGAGAATAATAATTATTTACTCCGTTAGAAATTTAAATGCATTTTGAACACAGAAAACTATCCGTCAAAACCAATTGAAATAAAGATATATTTTATTAACTAGTCAAAAGTATTTTTATGAAATTTTCTATTAAAAACTTGTACGATTATATTTTTAATAATTTATCATTTGAAAACATTTTACTACTTTACGATCGGATACGAAAATACGGGTATTATATACTATGATTTGAGACAACATCCTACCTACTTGCTCCAATAATTGAAGCTGAGTGTTTTCTTCCTTCATAAGCCACGACCAAACACTTCTTTTTCATTTTCACTTCACTATCTTCTTCTTCTCAATCTCATATCTCGGCTCTCTATTTAAATAACAACAACAATAACAACATCACAAGAACAACAACAACATCAAATAAATCATCATCATATTTATCGATCATCATCATCAAACTCGTCCCATCACTCTCGGCACCATCACCACCGAGACCACCACCCCCATCACTCGGGAATCATCATCAACAACAACCCACAGTAGCAGCAGCAGACCGACATCATCACCATCGTGTATTACCACCTCCGATCACCATCATCGACCTCCACCTCCACCCGTGAGCAATCATTTTAATCCTTTTAAATTTTGAGTTTGCAATGTTTAAATATCATGTAATTATGTCATATAATAGCTTGTTGTCTAAAGAAGTGGAACCCAAAAACTCGTTTGTACAAGATTTGCACGAACAGTATGTTTAGTTGTTGATATAGGGATTCTTTAGTTAATGTGTAACACATAAATATATTTACTAAGCAATAAATAAACAAAAGTGGGCATGTAGCATAGTGGTAAGGAGTTATTGTTTGTACTGTAAGGTCAGGGGTTCGATCCTTGTAAATTGTTTTGATTTAATTCCATTTTTTTTACCAAACTGTTTTTAAACACATGTTGCTGAAATCTGTCACAAACTGTCCAGCTTCGTTTAGTGACCTGTTTGACCCATTTCGAGTCCAAATCACCAAAAAGTTAAAACATGAAAGTTGTAGAAAACATAGGTTTTTACGCAGCTACCAAATTTCAAGTCAATCGGAATTATTTTCTATTTTATACGAATATTTTAGTAAACTGGATTCAGGTTACAAGTTAACCACATAATATCACCAATTCTTCTTATTTTAACTACCTCAAAACCCTAGAACAAAAATCGCATGTTTTACACTATGAAATAAACCATCAAACTTACGAATGGCAAACATATACAATACGATACTCAAACATACAAAGTATATTTAAACAAGTTATATTTATACGAAACCAACTAAATTATATTTTTGGAATATAATTTAATTTAGTCACCAATGGATAGTACCTATTTCAACTCAAATGATATGTCAAAACAATCACTTCATTTTGCATGATTTGACAAACCGTCAAATACTCATGTACTATATCTCTTGCGTTTAGGACGTTAGAGGATTTCGGATTGGATATTACTTGCTGTGAGGAACGCTAGCACCTACAGGTGAGTCTTACAGCCCCCTTTTTACTGTTTTACTATTTTGGGGGAGATGCATCACTTGTTTTACTTGAATACATGTATAAATGTATTGATTTCCTACTTGTACTTACTGTGTTACAAACTTATGAACAAAATGCTTTACTGATATACAAACTTACCGATTTCTACTTTACCACCTTATGGGTTTACTACTTTACGGAGTTACTACTCCACAAACATGCTACTTTACCGATGTATTACTGTACTACTGTACAAACTTAGTGACTCGCTGTTTTACTACGATACTGATACTTTGCTACTTTACAAACGAAGTGAGCCACTGTTTTACTACGTTACTGATTTACTACCTTGCCACTGTACAAACTTACAAACTTGCTGTTCTACTACGATACTGAATTACTACTTACCGGTATATCAAATTGCATGAGTTTCCGTTTAATCCAATGAAGGCCTCTGAAATCATAGTAGTTAGTTATCGGATAAGCGCGAGTTAGTATATGGATCCATATGGGACTGACAATCCCCACCTGGAGTGGTAGCGCCACCACGGACAGTACTCGTATAAACAGGTGTTTTCTACTTGTTTCATATGAGTGTTTTTGGATTAGCACTCACGAGGGGCACAATTACGTACGTTAAGCTTCGGCTATGATGGCTCATGGCAAGATAGACCGATCCCACTACAACTATGAATTACTTACTTACTGATATATACATTGTGAATGTATTTACTGCTGATTAGTTTTACTTGTACGATAACTTACTTACTACTTTGTGTATAAAACTCTGTTACTACTTATTACAAACCTGTGAGATTCACCAACCTTTTGGTTGACGCTTTTAGTGATGCATTCTCAGGTACGCATCAACAGTAGGGATGCCCAGCAGGACTGCTTGATAGCTTGAGTCGTATGCATACATACTTGGAGATTTTATTGCATTACTTTTGTACTAACTGTTATGTTTTAAAATCTCTAGATACTATTAGACGAACTCCAAGCTATGTAAACTTTTGAAAACTTATGTAATGTACGGTGATGTAATGTATTTTCTAAAACGTCTCATTTAGAGTCGTTTGCTATTAAATCTTGGTGCTTGATATTTGATTAGTAGCACCCCAAAACTCGCTTCCGCAAGGTATTAAATTGGGGGTGTTACAATGGGGGTCGAAAAGAAGTTTACTTGTCCTTAGGTTTTGTTGTATCTTTTTAACTTTAATTAAAAAAAAAAAAAAAGAATCACTATTCTTTAAAATGTATTATTTTAAGTTTAGAAACTAAGTATTTATTTGTTAAAATAGTTTTGTTAAAAGTTTGTTTTATTTTTAATGTTTAGACTTTAACATGGATTAAAAAATTTTGTACATTTAATTTTAAAAGTAATAATAAATGATGTATGGTTTAATTATATGATGTACTGATAGACAATCTATATGAAAATTTTCGAATTTTAAGAAGCTAAATTTAAACTTGTATATTACTTTGTGATAAACACTATGATGTATGACAAAAAGTCTTAATTCCTAAATTTAGCATGCAATATTTTATATTTTTGATATTTCTATGAAAACATTTGGGGGTTTACTAATTGTTTCCTCTGTTGTACGTAAGTACAGACCTGGTCTCATATTAGTATTCTTAAAAATAAGCAAAAGAAATATAAAATCTTTAAAATCTTAAGATTCCTAAATTAATCAAACTACGTCGCTTTGTGTAACACCTTCAATTTTCGGGTTGCGGAAGCGGTCGGGTCGGGTGTTACCAAATCAAATATCACAGCATAAGATACATAATGAAAGACTCTAAATGAGACGTTTGAAAATAATTATACATTTTCCAAAGTAGAACGTTTACAATGTTGCGAGTTTAATAGAAGTTTCAATTACATAATTTGAAAATACAAAAGTAAATGCAGAGTGGTCCCCATTGATTTAAAATATGCAACTCGAGCTAGCTTATCTTGTAGTAATCATAATCCTGCTGTGCACCTGAGAACACAAGCTAAAACGGGTCAGCTATAAAGCTGGTGAGTTCATAGGTTTGTTAGTTAAAACATAGAGTATAAAACCCTTTTGTGTTTTGAAAAGTAGTTCAGAATCTGCGATTCTGATATGTATTAAGTTGAAGTTGTAATACCAATGTGTATACGATAATCGAGGTATCTAATACCTACGCAATAGTGGTATGTACCAAAGTACATAATGATTGAGGCATTCCGAGCCTGGATACCTATCAGGTATTAAGTAAATCTGTAAGCACAAGGCACTACGTGCCTAAGTACTATCGAGTGAGTGTGTGACTATGTCATATCGAAGGTGTGGCAATCCATGCCTTGATACCTATCGGGTATGAGTAAATCAATTAATTGTGAGGTGAAACTTGCCTGAGTATATTCCGAGTAATTGTATGACCGCGTCATATGATATCGAGTGATGTACTGGTATGCCTACCTGGCACAACGTATAGTATCCAGTATCATGAATGTGTAGTCCCGCAGAACTATAATCGAGTACTTAGTCAAGTACTGAGTTAATGGCCTTGCGTGAAAACTCACCGACCCGTTAACTAATGTGTGTGGATCACGAGCACAAGCTCGCCCATCCATCGATTGTATCACATTACCGCGATATCGAACTTGTGCCCACTGCAATACCGTGGCATCATTTTGTGCCCACTTTACCGTGGCATCGTTTTGTGCCTAATCAGGCATCGACCGCATTGCTCGCAAGCAACGTATGTAATTGAGCCGGCAGTACTACGACATGCCCGACTTGAGATAATTGAGCCGACCGTACTACGACGAGTCCGACTTGAGTATTCATGTTTGTATAATTGTATGTATATTGATATACATATGTAATAACGTATGTAGCCCCAGGTGCTCAAGGTGATGTACAAGTATGTAGATATATATAAATACCAAACAACAATCACAAGTTGTAATGTGTCATGCCACGCATGTAAATGATTTATTGTGCCTAAATATGTATAAATAATACTTAGATTTAAGTAGTACGAAAAGCCTAGGTATGAATTCTCGTCACCTAGTTGTGTTGTATTAGTATCAGGAATCTATACTAACGTATGATACTATTGTATACTCCTAGCCTTAAGTCTAGCAAGTATATTGGGGTCCTGATTTGTATGTGCAGTATTAGTTCCTAAAAGGGAAACTAACCCTGTAAAAGTATAGATGTTGTCCAGTGTAGGTAGAACTAACTAGTTCTAATGTATTCGATGATATCGTCCCGCGACAATATGGCCAATGGTTAGTGATAACTTAATCAAGTTATGTATTGGTAATTGTTTTCCAACAATCCAACAGTGTACGATTTTAACCTATCTAGGTCAGGTATCGATATTGTCCCAAAACAATGTGTTGGGTGTAATTCCTAAGTATTACGCATTTGTATTACATACAGTAATATAAGTAAGTGTGAATTATAAAGGAATATTAATATAATTCGAAAACAGTTATTGAGCATGTGTTTCACCCCGAAAACAGTAAAACAATTGAAAGAGTGGGGCTATGAAACTCACTTGTGAGTTGTTAGCAATCCTACGATATGCGCGTCATCCGATAGTTAACCTCCTAGTGTCCTAAACACGTGAGGTCATATGAGTATGAGACAAATCAGTTTGTCTAAGCGAGTTGTGTAATTATTTATTTGTCGTTCAGGTTTGAAAACTGTGTACGGTGGTTCGGGGGCAGCGCCCCTGATAGCGGGGTCCAAGGAATGGCAACCCCTGGTGGGGTCCAAGGGGCAGAGCCCCTGGCTCCGAAATTTCTACTATATTGATTTAGTGAAAACACTCCAAAATTTCATTTCGGAGTAATATTAGGCGGTAAAATTTGAGTTCCGACACTTAGTGAAAAATGTGTATTTTCTGTTTTAGGCAACACTAGGCAAGTGTCGCTATAGGCGACACTCAAGATTGGCGTCACTTGGGAAGTGACGCTACATGCGTCACTAAGGGCGTCACTGGGCCGTAGCGTCACTAAGGGCGACACTAAGGGCGACACTTAGAGGCGTCACTAGGATGCGTCACTTACATGCGTCACTTAGGATGCGTCACTTACATGCGTCACTTAGGTAAGTGACGCTATACTGCAGGTCTGTGGGCGACACTTGCAACTGTTCGACGGGTTTTCACCCAAAAATGCAATCTAACCCATTTTTAGGCCGAATCTTGTTGTTATAAAGTTAATACATGATATATTAAGTGTTTTTATCAAGAAATCTTAAGAAAAAGTGAAGAAATCCTTACGATTTGAAGATCGAGGGTTTGAGGATGAAGATGGTGAATCTTGAAGATGAAGAAGATGAAGATGATGATGATGGATGCTTGTTGTTGCTCTTGTTGATGATGATTCCGAAAATAATAGTGATGATGATGATGTTGTTGTTGTTATTATTTGTTGTTGTTGTTGGGGGTGAAATAGAGAGAAAAAGAGATGAGAAGAAAAGAAGAAAAAGAAGATGAAATGAGGGTGGAGGTGGTTGGATTGGCTTATGTTTGGTTTGGGGGACACTGTCTCCCAAATCGCAGTACAAAATACCCGTGTATTCATACTCGATTATTATACAAATTTAATATATTAAATTTATAATTTTGTTTAAACTATTTCATAAATACTTTAAATAAAAATATTTCACTTGAATTACAAAAATGTAATTTGGTCTCAGTTCGTTTCAATTGTGATTATTATTAAATAATCCTTGTCTATTATATAAAAATCTATAAAATTTTCGATCACTTGGTTGTATTTGCATATAATAATACAATTATTTAAAGTTTAAATTTGGTGCGAAAATTTGACTTTTTGACCGGTTGTTACATTCTCCCCCTGTTAAGAAAATTTCGTCCCGAAATTTCGTGTGAAGTCGTGATTGCGTGGAGTCTGGGGAGACATGTGCGTATGAGAGATTTTTCGAATAGCTTGTGGACGTATAATGTCTTTGTTAGGTTTGAAAGCAGTCAATCCATGACTGTGTCGTGGGTTAACATAATAGTCAGATCACTGATTGTTTCGTTTGTTCAACGTATGATTAAGTGTGGTTACTAGGTAGGCGTTTACGTGGTGGTCCATTCAGGACTAGATAGTTGTCACGCGGTGACCGTTTAGTGAGTAGTCCTATCAAGACTAAGTGGTTGATGAATGTTCAGTCGATCAGTCTACTGAAAGCAAACTTTGGGTTTTACGCTGGTGTAGGTTAACTAGCCCTATGATGCGCTCGACATTAAGTCGATAAAATGATACTAGGAAATGAAAAGCACACGTTTGGTCTAAACCAAAATTGAAGGGTTATGTTTTCGAGGAAGGATGTACCTACGTTATTGTTGGAGATTTGTCCGGTTCACTCGGAGCTGATCAAATGTATTTTGCATTTCTTTAGGCAATCCTTCTTGTAGTGTCCGGGTTCTTTACATTTGAAGCATACCCTTTAAGAGTCGGGATTTGCGGGAACTCTGCAATTCCAGATTTTGTGTCCGAATCGTTGGCATCTTTCACAGGGTAAACCACATGAACCATCGTGATGATGTTTACAGCCGTGACAAAATGTTTTATTACCCGCATAGCCTCGTTTTTCTTTGGGTTCGTTGGCGTAGGACCTCAAGGGTTCGGGTTGATTTGTTGGGTTATGATTAGTGCTGGAATCTCCATTCCATCTTCCTTGGTTGTTTACGGTTGCAGGTGTCCCGCGTCGGACCACCTGTGCCATGAGTTTGTGGGCCATGCAAACAGCCTCTTCAATGGTAGAGGGTTTAGAGGCGGTGACCATTCCCTCAATTTGCATCGGGAGTCCACTGATGTACCTTTCGATTCGTTGGCTTTCAGGGTTTACTATGTTCGGGCAAAGGTGTGCTAGTTGGTGAAAACGATTGGTATAGGTTATGATGTCGTTGTCCTTTACGGTGAGGTGCCAGAGTTCATCCTCAAGTTTGTAGAGTTCCTCACTGGGACAATACTTGTCCCTCATGATTCGTTTCAGCTCCTCCCAAGGAAGTTCGTGTGCGGTGTCGATTCCTACCGTTCGGGTATAGGAACTCCACCAGGTAGAGGCATCATCCTGGAGGGTGTATGTGGCATACATGACTTTGCAGTCGTCGGGGCAGTTGCAAATGTGGAATATAGATTCCATTTTCTCGATCCATCAGATTAATCCGACAGCTCCTTCAGTTCCAACGAAGTTTGGTGGCTCGCACCTCAGGAAGTCCCTAAAGGTGCAGGGCTTTGCTTGGTTCCGAGTAGCTAGAGCCTCAGCTACTCTTTGGTCCACGAATTGGTCACGTTCAGCTTGGGTGAAGGTTTGTCGTCTAGGAGGCATGATTCTTGAACAAGAATGAAACGACAAGGAGTGAGATCTTATTCAAAGATGATGATTTAGCGTGATGTGAAAATCAGTGATTTGTAGTGATGTGACCCATAAAGTTAATCAAGTTATGCTTTTGAAAGTCCTCGGACTTTTAAGTTGTCATGATGTGAATAGCTCACGTATGCTTAGAATGAGTAAGTTGAGATGTTGTAGTTTCAGTGTGTAGTCGTGATAATGACTAAATAGTGTTTCCAATGTAGGTCAACCATGACTAGATCATTGTAGTAGTCTAACAGACTATATTGCAGTACTAACGTATTGTAGATGTAATTCTAATAAATCAAAGTATAGTACTCTAAGTACTAGAATGCAGTAACCATATACTATAATGCAGTGCTATCAGCACAGTAATTGAAATACCAATGTATTGTGATTGTAGTACCGAAGTACTATGAAATGCAGCACCACGTGCCGTAATGAAGTGCCCGCGGCATTGTAATTGCAGTACCCATGTACTGTAAGTGTAGCACTAATGTGCTAGATTGCAGTATCAACATACTGTGTAATGTAGCACCGTGTGCTGTGTGTTGTGCCCGAAGCACGATGTGACACCACGTGCCATGAGTTGTTCGATTGTAGCCCTAAGGCCGAATATGTGTTGAAGTTATGTGATTTCCCAAATGTAGCACAAAGGCTAGAATGTAAGTGCCAAGGCACTGAGGTATTGAATTGATTGATCTAAATGATCAGGTTGTGATTTTGATTATTTTTGTGGACTTAGTCAACACTAATCCAATGGTAATCCAGTCATGGTCAAAGTTGGTATCGAGGCACGCGTCAGTCGTTAAGGTTTAGTTTAACTGTTGGAATAATATTCCAAAATACGAGTGGTGTGGTTGACCAATTTTGATTGATGATCGTCTGCCCGACGATGAGAGCAAGTGAAAATAATATGAGGGTAAAGTGATCGTGACACGCCCTGGTAACGATTTCTCATGTGGTGAGAAATTTATTTGTTTTAAATTTTTGTGAACGTTTAGCATGTGTGGGTTTCCATCCCAATTGATAACGTTTATACCTCCTCCCGAGGTTCAGCGATAAGTGTGATATTCTCCTATGCGTATGTAAGGAGAAAGTGTTGAGTCATGATGGTGAGGAAGACGGCGATGTGCCTCTTCATAAGTATGTGATGGTACAGCGGAATTGTGTTATATATACTCAGTATATATATGTAAATACGTAGAAGTAGTACACATGTAAGGCCTATTCATATATACCTACAGTACATATAATAGCCTAGGGTGTCTAGCACAAAACAATCAGAGTCAGCTATTGCATCCTGATCCAGTATAATCCCTTTCAGATGTCACATCATCTTTATTTAATTGTACATAGTTAGCTACGCTATGTTAAATTAAACTCGTATGATGTAATCCCTGAACCAGTTATACCTAACGAGGAATACTGCCTAACGGTCATAGTCTAGGCCCACTAAATGCAACCTAGTTCACTATAACCTTAGGCTCTGATACCAATCTGTAACACCCTCAATTTTTGGATTGCGGAAGCGATCGGGTCGGGTGTTACCAAATCAAATATCACAGCATAAGATACATAATGAACGACTCTAAATGAGACGTTTGAAAATAATTATACATTTTCCAAAGTAGAACTTTTACAATGTTGCGAGTTTAATAGAAGTTTCAATTACATAATTTGAAAATACAAAAGTAAATGCAGAGTGGTCCCCATTGATTTAAAATATGCGACTCGAGCTAGCTTATCTTGTAGTAATCATAATCCTGCTGGGCACCTGAGAACACATGCTAAAACGGGTCAGCTGTAAAGCTGGTGAGTTCATAGTTTGTTAGTTAAAACATAGAGTATAAAACCCTTTTGTGTTTTGAAAAGTAGTTCAGAATCTGCGATTCTGATATGTATTAAGTTAAAGTTGTAATACCAATGTGTATACGATAATCGAGGTATCTAATACCTAAGCAATAGTGGTATGTACCAAAGTACATAATGATTGAGGCATTCCGAGCCTGGATACCTATCAGGTATTAAGTAAATCTGTAAGCACAAGGCACTACGTGCCTAAGTACTATCGAGTGAGCGTGTGACTATGTCATATCGAAGGTGTGGCAATCCATGCCTTGATACCTATCGGGTATGAGTAAATCAATTAATTATGAGGTGAAACTTGCCTGAGTATATTCCGAGTAATTGTATGACCGCGTCATATGATATCGAGTGATGTACTGGTATGCCTACCTGGCACAACGTATAGTATCCAGTATCATGAATGTGTAGTCCCGCAGAACTATAATCGAGTACTTAGTCAAGTACTGAGTTAATGGCCTCGCGTGAAAACTCACTGACCCGTTAACTAATGTGTGTGGATCACGAGCACAAGCTCGCCCATCCATCCATTGTATCGCTTTATCGCAATATCGAACTTGTGCCCACTGCAATACCGTGGCATCGTTTTGTGCCCACTTTACCGTGGCATCATTTTGTGCCTAATCAGGCATCGACCGCATTGCTCGCAAGCAACGTATGTAATTGAGCCGGCAGTACTACGACATGCCCGACTTGAGATAATTGAGCCGACCGTACTACGACGAGTCCGACTTGAGTATTCATGTTTGTATAATTGTATGTATATTGATATACATATGTAATAACGTAGGTAGCCCCAGGTGCTCAAGGTGATGTACAAGTATGTAGATATATATAAATACCAAACAACAATCACAAGTTGTAATGTGTCATGCCACGCATGTAAATGATTTATTGTGCCTAAATATGTATAAATAATACTTAGATTTAAGTAGTACGAAAAGCCTAGGTATGAATTCTCGTCACCTAGTTGTGTTGTATTAGTATCAGGAGTCTATACTAACGTATGATACTATTGTATACTCCTAGCCTTAAGTCTAGCAAGTATATTGGGGTCCTGATTTGTATGTGCAGTATTAGTTCCTAAAAGGGAAACTAACCCTGTAAAAGTATAGATGTTGTCCAGTGTAGGTAGAACTAACTAGTTCTAATGTATTCGATGATATCGTCCCGCGACAATATGGCCAATGGTTAGTGATAACTTAATCAAGTTATGTATTGGTAATTGTTTTCCAACAATCCAACAGTGTACGATTTTAACCTATCTAGGTCAGGTATCGATATTGTCCCAAAACAATGTGTTGGGTGTAATTCCTAAGTATTACGCATTTGTATTACATACAGTAATATAAGTAAGTGTGAATTATAAAGGAATATTAATATAATTCGAAAACAGTTATTGAGCATGTGTTTCACCCCGAAAACAGTAAAACAATTGAAAGAGTGGGGCTATGAAACTCACTTGTGAGTTGTTAGCAATCCTACGATACGCGCGTCATCCGATAGTTAACCTCCTAGTGTCCTAAACACGTGAGGTCATATGAGTATGAGACAAATCAGTTTGTCTAAGCGAGTTGTGTAATTATTTATTTGTCGTTCAGGTTTGGAAACTGTGTACGGTGGTTCGGGGGCAGCGCCCCTGATAGCGGGGTCCAAGGGGTGGCAACCCCTGGCGGGGTCCAAGGGGCAGAGCCCCTGGCTCCGAAATTTCTACTATATTGATGTAGTGAAAACGCTCCGAAATTTCATTTCGGAGTAATATTAGGCGGTAAAATTTGAGTTCCGACACTTAGTGAAAAATGTGTATTTTCTGTTTTAGGCGACACTAGGCAAGTGTCGCTATAGGCGACACTCAATATTGGCGTCACTTGGGAAGTGACGCTACAGGCGTCACTAAGGGCGTCACTGGGGAAGTGACGCTACGGGCGTCACTAAGGGCGACACTTAGAGGCGTCACTAGGATGCGTCACTTACATGCGTCACTTACATGCGTCACTTAGGTAAGTGACGCTATACTGCAGGTCTGTGGGCGACACTTGCAACTGTTCGACGGGTTTTCACCCAAAAACACAATCTAACCCATTTTTAGGCCGAATCTTGTTGTTATAAAGTTAATACATGATATATTAAGTGTTTTTATCAAGAAATCTTAAGAAAAAGTGAAGAATCCTTACGATTTGAAGATCGAGGGTTTGAGGATGAAGATGGTGAATCTTGAAGATGAAGAAGATGAAGATGATGATGATGGATGCTTGTTGTTGCTCTTGTTGATGATGATTCCGAAAATAATAGTGATGATGATGATGTTGTTGTTGTTATTATTTGTTGTTGTTGTTGTTGGGGGTGAAATAGAGAGAAAAAGAGATGAGAAGAAAAGAAGAAAAAGAAGATGAAATGAGGGTGGAGGTGGTTGGATTGTCTTATGTTTGGGTTGGGGGACACTGTCTCCCAAATCGCAGTATAAAATACCTGTGTATTCATACTCGATTATTATACTAATTTAATATGTTAAATTTATAATTTTGTTTAAACTATTTCGTAAATATTTTAAATAAAAATATTTCACTTGAATTACAAAAATGTAATTTGGTCTCAGTTCGTTTCAATTGTGATTATTATTAAATAATCCTTGTCTATTATATAAAAATCTATAAAATTTTCGATCACTTGGTTATATTTGCATATAATAATACAATTATTTAAAGTTTAAATTTGGTGCGAAAATTTGACTTTTTGACCGGTTGTTACACTTTGTTATACTAAGGTATAGACCTGTCACCGCTGATTTGATTTAAAGGGGTTTGCTTTACTTGAATCAAGTTATGTCGCTCTGTTGCATGTCAATGCAGACCTGTCACCAATATCTTGATTCTTAAAAATGATTTTAAATATAAAGTAAAGTGCATGACTGAATTTTAGGGGTATATCATAGGTGGGGATCATATGTAATATACATACTAACAATAAAGTGTTTTCAGAAATATGAGTATAGATTGTTTAAGTGGACAACAATATTAGTAATCGTTGATGAGCTATATATTATGTGAATAATAATAAAGGAATTTATTTCCTTATTGTACAAAATAGTTATCCATGTTAATTAAATTGTTTAAATTTTAAAATTGGAAACGGATTTTTTAATTTGGGTATTTTAATTTTTAAATATTAGTTTTATACTTATAAGTAATCATATATGGATTAGTGATGTGTAGTTATATTTAGTAGTTTAGTTTTCGTCTACTTGAGGACAAGTAGAAGTTAAGTGTGGGGATAATTTGATAACATTGAATAATGTTATATTTATAGTAGTAATATTTGCTATTTTTATTATATTGCATTTATTTGATAATAGATACTGATTTGGTTAATATTTGCAAATAGGTATATAAATGAGTTGGCACAAGAAAATGTTCAAGAAATGAATAAAGTTTGTGAATAAGAGTTTGAAAAGTTAAATGGAATGAGTGAAAATAATTAGATTGAATATTTATTTGATTTTACGAGTTGGATCAAATAATTAGTTGGGCTAAATAATAATAATAATTAATAAAGTTAGTAATAATAAATAATAATACTAACGTATATATATAATAATAATTGTATAATCATAATAAATAAAATAATAATGATGATTATCTTTGGAGCATATGTGCAGGTTTTACGTAGATGCAAGCTAGCAAAGGCTCAAGTCAAATGCATGTATGTGGAGTTGGGCCGAGAAGTCGTGAAAGCCAAATTAATTTGGTTGGGGCCCAGAAGCAAACAAAAGATCAGATTCAGCATTCGCATGTTCAAAGGGAAAAAAAAGTCATTATTCAAACGTGAGGCGGTGGAAGGATTCTTGTTGCATACGCCAGTTGCAATCCATACGCCATATGCTTTATCCATACGTCATATGGATTGTGTCCCAGCAAGGAAATACTTACCGTAGCTTTCTGCCTATGATTTGAAGAGAACTTTTTTTTATATATTTTTATTAGAGTTACGAATATTTTAGGGTTTTTGTAGGTTCTTATTCATCTTTGAAGATCTTTCATTGTCTAAAGTTATTCGGTTACGCGCATTCATCAACAACCATTGTAATCACTCGGTTTGCATTATTTATTTATTTAAATCATGTTTTCTTTAATTTCAATTATTACTTTTGATTGTTGTTGCTTGAATATGAGTAGCTAAATCCTTTAACACTTACTTGAATGAAGTGATCTAATGATTAGGGTTGTTATCTTTTAATATTTATGTTGAATTATTTTTGTTTAATCATGAACCTTATGTATTCGAGTTTATATTAATTGATTTATCTTGTTGGTAAATTATTATATGATCAATTTAGCGGGAGCTTTTTCATATAATAGTTTATTATAATTATTTATCTATGAATAATTGTTAATTGATTGCGGAAGCAGATATTAAACAAGATAATCGTTTAAACATGAATGTGTAAGTAGGTGAAGTTGATGGAAGTTATTCACTAGATTAAATCTTAAATTATTGAATCGAAATTAAGGTGTAGGTTAAGTGGACGCACTAATCTTAGTTTAATTAAGATTCATGTATTCAACATAATTAAACTATCTATTGCAATTTAATTAATGTTTAATTGAAACTATTATGTGTTTAAGTTTTATATATTATTGAAGCTTGTTAATGATTTAATTAGGGGCTATAGCGAACGTTTGTCACAAAGTTATTTCATTATTTAATTATATGTCTATGTATGATTAATCCAATGATAGCGGACGCAGATTTGGTATAAGTTAAATAATTAAACTTAAATGTATAATGTGATGATATTGGCGAACGTCTTTCATTAAGTTAAATTATTAATTAGTTAATCAAGGTTTATGTGAAGGTGATGGCGAACGTTAAACCTGATCTAAATTAAGATGAACATTGATTGCTAGATAACCTGTTTTTTATTATTATACAACCCGAAATCATTAGTGAGCTAGTTCAAGTAAGTGTCGTTTTTAATATCTGATAAAGTTAAATTAATCAATCTGATTCTACGGAATCCACCTGCCATTAGTTTAATTAAATTAGATGTTAAGCAAAGTGACAATTCGGTCACACAAAACCCCCATTTAATTTCTTGCTTAAATTAATTGTATTTTAAATTATAATTCTTAAATACATAATCCCTGTAGAATGAACTTGGACTTACTGTAGCTATACTATACACGATAGGGTATACTTACCTCAGTTGTGTAATAGTTAACTATTAGTATTTCTTTGTTTATTTTATAACTAGATTTTACACATCAAGTTTTTGGCGCCGCTGCCGGGGATTGTGTTTAATTTAAGAATTTAATTTCAGTATAGTTAATTGATCCTTTCTGAGAATTTAATTTTTAGAAAGTTACTTTTAAAGTTGAATTGTATTGTGCCGGTGCGTTTTACGGTTTTATTTTCTTTGCTTTTGCAGGTTTGATCAGGTAGTGGATGAACACTAGGAATTCGGGTAACGAACTCCTAAGCCCTTCGTCCGATCCAGAGAAAACCACAAAGAAGCAACGGAAGAAGAAATCAAAGAATAAATCGACGGATTCAATTGACAGTAAAACCGAAACCGGTGATACTTCTTGAAACTGTAATCATTGAGGAAGTTTTTGAAGAAAAGCTTGAATCAAAGTACGAAGAGGAAGTTCATTCAGAAAAGGAAGAGGAAGAACCAATGATAAAGACCATCTTGAAGATCATTGCTAGAAACAACTTCGGTTTTACTATAAAACTATTTAATGATAAAGACCATCTTGAAGATCATGAAATTTCAATAAATTTTGAAGGTATAAATTAAATGTAGATTTTCATATTAAAATTTTATTTTTCCTTTTCATACACACATCTTTGAATTTATAATAACAAGTTTTAAATGTACTTCATAATCAATATGCTATTGAGCATTATATTGATTTGCTAAAAATTAACGCCTACAAAGATCAAGTTGATGAATATGGATTATTATTATCGCTACTCAAAAACTATTGTTATTGCTTATATATATGTGTATATATGATAACAACAATGTACAATTTGAATAGAAATTTAGGTTTGAATTACAAAATACAGTTATTTGAGTTACACTGAATTCGTAGTTAATTTAAGTTTTAAAAATATGTTATATGGGTTACAATAATTCTATACTACCTTCTTATTATATGCATATTATATTAATAAATGTTTGACTATCTGCCCCTTCATAAAATGGGTAAATGTTATAACTAAAATATTTACAAATTAGATTACATATAATTTACAACCGACATGTATTTTTAATATCTTAACTCAAAAAAATAAAAAATAAAAAACCTGAACTGTACCAAACTAATAAAGTATATGTTAAATGTTATTGGTTGACGATTATATTATATAAAAATCCGGTTTATGGTACAATTTTATTTGACTTAACTTTTTAGTTATACAATTTATAAAATCAAATGTCGAAACCCCGCGTTGTCGCGGGACCTCACCTAGTATATATAAAAGAAAATTAAATTTAGTTTTGTTACTAATGCTAATGCTGAAAATGGTATTATGATATTATATTGACATGGCATTCTGAGGTTAATGGTTGTAGGTGGTCTTATTGGACTACAAAGTTAGTGATAGATGTAAACACATATTTATAAAATTAAAAGTACATTTAAATAAATTAAAATACATTTAAATAAATTAAAAAAATACAATAATTAAAAAACTACATTTAATAAAATTAAAAGTACTTGATCAAGATAATACAATACATTTTTCATTTAATTTTGTTTATACTGATTAATTTTGTTTATATATATAACACCCCCAAATTTAATGTTTGGCGGAAGCATTATTTGGGTGTTACTAATCAATAAACAAAGCACAAAGATATATAGTAAACGACTCTATATGCGTCATTTTAACAAAATGTATTAATATTAAAATATTTACAATAGTTGAAGCCGTACATAGCTCGAGTTCGATTAAATAAGAGATTCCAATACATAAATACTTGTATAAAATATACTAATGCAAGGAAATCTCTATTGTCTGCATGCTGACTCGAGCTATAGTGATCCTGATGGCAGTCCAAATCTACTGCTGAGTACCTGTGATACATGCTAAAATGGGTCAGCTAATGCTGGTGAGCTCACAGGTTTGAATATCAAATAATACTGTGTGAAACCACAAGATTTAAGTACTGATTTGCATCCAGCACATAAAGATAATGATAATGTATACAGCCATGAGCACATAGTCTGAGCTTAACTCGAGGGGTCAGGATCACAATCAGTGCCTGAGCGAGGTGCCTCCACGAGTGCCTAATCAACACTCGTCTGAACAAATATTAGTACATCCGTTTACCCAGTTAGTGCTTGCTAACCTGGATGAGGAGGGTCAATCCTATATGATATCACATACTAATATTCACGCTACAACGTATTACCAAACTATGCTGACGGAGGGCTTTGAAATGATTAGTTGTGTAAAACTCATGTAGTATATGAAAATGTTTGTACCTGCGTTCACATGTTAAAAACGAGCAATGAATCACACCCCTGAGAAAAACAGTAAAAGAGAGGGGCCATGAGACTCACCTGAGTCTTGCAGCGTTTAATCAATAAACGTGAGTTGATTAGTCGATTAGAGGTCGTCCGAAGACTCGTAACCTGAGGGTGTCCACGACACGCGATGGTTAGAAACATGATTGGTTATCTCAAAAGATAACCCTTGTAGTTTTTCGTCCAACTAGAGTGTCCAAATTACTACGATTTGGTTGATTTGTTTAAGTATTTGAAAATGCGTACGGCCCGTTGGTGATTTGTTTGTAATAATAATCTCATTATTATTATGATTTCGAAGTGTTTATACTTAAAAGTATGTTCGATTGTGTGTTAGAAGTCGTATCGTATAAGTGTTTGAAGTTATACAAGTTTGACACTTAATATAAAAATCTGTGTTTCCAAGGTTCTGATTTGTGCGACACTAGGTGCGACATAAGGCTTTGTATCGCTAAGTGTGACATAGTCTGTTGTGTGGCAGGTCATGACTGCGACATAAGTCGTTATGTCGCTACATGCGACATCCGCAATTTAATGCGACATAAGGTGTTGTGTCGCTATGTGCGACGGGAATGAATTCTGCGACATAGTGTTTTGTGTCGCTGTATGCGACATCCGAAGGTGTTGCGACATAGTCACTTGTGTCGCTATATGCGACATAAGTAAGGGTTTTGCGACATAAGGGCTTGTGTCACAGGTGGCCTGGAGCCTCTGCGACATAACGGGCTGTTGGCCGGAATTTGAGCAAAAAACATGTTTTCCGGCGACCATTTGGTCCGATTCTTTTACCCTACCCATATTTGGACATTTCAAGCTTAAATAAACAACAAACAAGTAAAAATATACAAAATCGAAGAGTTTCGAGATTTGTCGGGAATCTTACAAGTTAGCACCGGAGAAATCCGAAAAGGTAGAAATGTAGAGTGACGAGTTGAACGTTTTTCTCTAAAGGATTCCGGTGGTTTAAGGTCGTTTGATGATGTTATTTTTAAGATGAAGGTGATGGTGGTGTGGTGGATGTTTGAGAGAAAAAGGTGGAAGAAAGAGAGAGTGAGAGATAAAAATGAGGGGGAAAAGGAGGTGAGGGGGGGTGATGTCCCTCTCCCTTGGGCCGGCTTTGGGTGGGGTCCACGGGTGTGGGCTTCACCCATTTTTGCTGTACTGCGTTTGCGTTTCGCGCGGTGTTCGTTTTCCCGATTGTTTAAACGTTAAGTATTTATTTTATACTTTTTAAATATATGTTTTAAAGTGTGATTAATTACTCAATATTTTGTTGAAGTGTTCCACTAAATACTTTACAATTGGGTTATTAAATATAACTTTTCTTGTTTTGTTTATGCGTTTATTAATTTAATGGTGTAGACGTTTATTCGTACGATACTAAATACGCTTGAAATATTATCAAAATAATATATTTGGATATAATAGTGTTATTAAATAATGATTTATCATTTAATAAAAATGTTTTCACTAACCTCCGCAATATTTAAATCAAATTACATTGGATTTAAATTGCGTACGATTTAATCAAATCGTATAATCGTATATATTCATCAATATATATATTTCGATACATTAATTAGCCTAAAACTGAACAAATTATATGTATTAACAAAGGATTAGGCACTAATCACTAGTCCTAATTTTGCGGGTGTTACATTCTCCCCTGTTAGGAGAATTTCGTCCCGAAATTTAGCTCGAGGTCGCGTTTGATGTAGAGTCGGTGAATAACTGAGGATACTTGAGTCGCATTTGGTCTTCCCATTCCCAAGTGAATTCCGGACCGCACCGAGAATTCCACCTGACCTTAATGATGGGAATACGACTTTGTTTGAGTTGTTTGACCTCACGGTCTATGATTTCAGCGGGCTCCTCAACAAAATGGAGTTTGTTATCGATGCGAATCTCATCGAGTGGGATTATAAGTGTCTCATCAGATGGACATTTCTTTAGGTTAGAAATGTGGAAGGTGGGGTGCACGCTGCTGAGCTCGGATGGCAGCTGCAACCGATACGCCACTGGACCAATCCTCTCGAGGATCTCGAATGGTCCAATGTACCTGGGATTTAACTTCTCGCGTTTGCCGAAACAAATGACACCTTTCCAAGGTGAAACTTTGAGTAGTACCCTATCCCCAACCTGGAATTCGAGTGGTTTGCATCTCACGTCAGCATAACTTTTCTGACGATCACGTGCGGCTTTGAGTCGGTTTTGGATTTCAAAAATTTTCTCGGTGATTTCGTGTATCAGTTCAGGACCAGTGAGTTGACTGTCTTCCACTTCGGTTCAACAGATCGGTGATCAGCACATACGCCCGTATAGTGCCTCGAATGATGCAGCCTTAATGCTAGCATGATAGCTGTTATTGTAGGAAAACTCGCACAATGGTAGGTGTCTTTCCCAGTTTGTACCGAAATCAACTACACAAGCTCGTAGCATGTCTTCCAGTGTCTGAATAGTTCGTTCACTTTGGCCATCGATTTGAGGATGGTATGCGGTACTCATATCAAGACTGGTACCCAACGATTTTTGAAGTGATTGCCAAAAGTGAGATGTGAAACGAGCGTCCCTGTCGGAGATAATCGAGGTTGGAACACCGTGTTGAGAAACAATTTCTTTGATGTAGATTTGTGAGAGGCGTTCCATTTTATCGGTTTCCTTCATCGCTAGGAAATGAGCAGATTTGGTGAGACGATCGACGATCACCTAAACGGTATCGCAACCGCTCGTTGATTTTGGTAGTTTGGTTATGAAATCCATGGCAATTTGTTCCCATTTCCATTCGGGAATGTTGGGCTGTTGAAGTAAACTAGAAGTTTTTTGATGTTCGGTTTTGACTTTCGAGCAAGTAAGACACTTGTTGACATATGTGGCGATTTCGGCTTTCATGTTTGGCCACCAATAGAATTCCTTGATGCCGTGATACATTTTGTCGGATCCCGGATGGATAGAATATTTAGACTTGTGAGCTTCATCCATCACCAAGTCTCGCAGGTTCCCAAAACTTGGCAACCAGATTCGGTTCGAGAAGTACCTAACGCCGTTAGGTTTAATTTCGAATTGTTTATCAATGCCTCGTAAGGCTTCGTTTTTTATGTTTTATGGTTTCAAAGCTTCGAGTTGAGCGGTGTGAATCTGGATGGTGAGATCATTATGAATGGTCATACTGAGGGCCCAGACTCGAAGTGGTTTAGGCCGTTCTTTTCGACTGAGAGCATCGGCAACAACATTTGCCTTGCCCGGATGATATTTGATCTCGCAATCATAATCGGTAAGCAACTCGACCCATCGACATTGCCTCATGTTTAGATCCTTTTGGTCGAATGTGTTGGAGACTTTCGTGATCGGTGAATACGGTACTTCGGGTACCATAGAGGTAGTGTCTTTAGATTTTGAGGGCGAACACCACGGCCCCTAGCTCGAGGTCGTGAGTCGTGTAGTTCTTCTCATGAACTTTGAGTTATCAGGAAGCATAAGCAATGACCTTGTGTCGTTGCATCAGCACGCAACCGAGACCTTGGTGGGAAGCATCGCAGTATACCACGAAGTCGACGGTGCTTTCGGGTAAAGATAGAATAGGAGCACTGCAAAGCTTGAGTTTTAATAGCTGAAATGCTGACTCTTGCTTATCAGTCCAATTGAACTTCTTTTCCTTTTGAGTCAGTATCGTTAGTGGTTGGGCTATTTTGGAGATATTTTTGATGAACCGACGATAATACCCGGCCAATCCCAAAATTGGCGTACCTCAGTTTGAGTGGTTGGCGCTTACCAGTCTTTGATAGCCTCGATTTTTGATGGATCGACATGAATTCCTTGACTGTCAATTACGTGTCCAAGGAATTGAACGGTTTGTATCCAGAACTCACACTTAGAGAATTTAGCGTAAAGCTCCTCGTGCTTAAGTAGTTCTAGGATGGTTTTGAGATGTTGCGCGTGCTCTTGTTCGTTTTGCGAGTATATGAGAATGTCGTCAATGAAGACAATGACAAATTTGTCAAGGTAAGGCTAGCACACCCGATTCATGAGATCCATGAATACAGTCGGTGCGTTAGTTAAACTAAAAGGCATCACCTGAAACTCGTAATGCCCATAGCGGGTTCTGAAGGCAGTTTTTGGGATGTCGGTGTCGCAAACGCGTAGCTGGTGATAACCTGATCGCAGATCGATTTTTGAGTAAAAACTTGACCCTTGAAGCTGGTCAAACAGGTCATCAATGCGAGGAAGTGGATATCATTTCTTGACGGTTAATTTGTTCAATTCTCGGTAAGAACCGTCTTTCTTTTTCACAAATAAGAACGGAGCTCCCCAAGGTGAAGAACTCGGTCTAATGAATCCTCTGTCTAGGAGTTCCTGTAACTGGGTGGACAGTTCCTGAAGTTCGAATGGGGCTAGGCGGTATGGTGCTCGGGCTACCGGTGTGGCACCCGGCACGAGATCGATCGAGAACTTAACCTGTCTAGGTGGAGGTAGACCAGGTAGTTCTTCCGGAAAGACTTCGGGAATGTCTCTAACGATTAGCACATCCTCAAGTCGCTTCTCCCCCGACTTTTTCTCTGTGATGTGCTCGAGGATTGCAGGATAAACCTTTCCCAGAAATTTTTGGGTTTTCAGACAAGAGATGATATTTAGTCTCGTCCCACCGGTCTCCCCCTGTATGATCAAGGTTCTACCGACGGCGAGGGGGAAGCGGACGATTTTGTCGTAACAAACGATTTCGGCTCGGTGTTTGGACAACCAGTCCATTCCAACGATGACGTCGAAACTTCCGATTTCAACGAGCATAAGATCGATCGAGAAGATCTCGTCGGCTAGGTTTAAGGTGCAATTAGGTATCATACTATCGGTCTCTATGAGTTTACCATTTGCAAGTTCTACAGTGTACTTAACATCTAAGGCAATAGGTGTGATGTCAAGCAGGTGACAAAACTCATCAGAAATAAAGCTTCTATCGTCACCAGTATCAAATAGAACTGAAGAAGTTAAGTTATTGAGGAGGAACATACCAGTGAGCATATTCGGGTCCTGACGGGCGTCCCCATAGTTGAGTACAAAGGCTCTACCTTTAGCATTGTTGTTGTTGCTATTGCCCTTGTTCTTCAGTTTCGAGCACTCATTCTTAAAGTGCCCGGGGTTTCCACATTCAAAGATGGCTCGGTGTGGTCTGGTGTTGTTGTTGGTGTTGTTGTTGTTGGTAGGAGATCTACAGTCCTTGGTGAGGTGGCCGTACCTCTTTCAGTTGTTGCAATAGGGACCGCAAGGACCTTCATGGTGGCGGTTGCACTTGGAACAGTAGGGCTTATTCCCGGTGTAACCACGTCTGGTTTCAGTGGTTGAGTTGTAGGCTTTGATGGTGTCGGGTTTCTTGTTTTGGTTGTTGTTGTGGTTGTCGGACCATTTTCTTTTAGGGTGGTTAGAGGAAAAAGTGGGTGGTTCAGGGTCTTCGTTCATGGCTAGCAGTTCATGGGCCAGCCGGATGGCGCCATGAAGAGTGGTTTGGTTTGATGATGCGACGTTTCCCCGGACAGGTTCCGGAAGGCCGCGGATATATTTCTTGATTTTCTCGGATGCGGTACTCACCATAGCTGGGCGAAGGATGGCAAGTTGTTGGAATCTGGTGGTGTATCCAACAATATCAGTCCCCTGCACTTTCAAGTGCCAGAACTCCTCATTCGGCTTATGGAGTTGTTCACTAAGGCAGTACTCATCGGTGAGCATTTTCTTCAAGTCCTCCCAAGGGAGTAGGTAGGCGGTATCAATACCCACAGACTGGGCATATGAATTTCACCATGAGATGGCACCATCCTCGAGGGTACAGGTGGAGTATTTGACTTTTTCCTCTTCCGCACATTTGCTGATGTGGAAGACGGATTCCATTTTCTCGAACCATCTGATCAATCCGATGGCTCCTTCGGTTCCCTTGAAGCTCACGGGTTTGCAGTTCTGGAAGTCCTTATACGAGCAGGGTTTGGATTGAGGCCCGTTGGCAGCTGTATCTTCGCTGCCTTAACTGGGATGTCGGGTAGCCATAGCTTGGGCCACGCTTTGGGCGATGAGTTGGGCGATTTCAGTTTCACTGAAGGTGAATCGCCTCGGTGGCATCTTGCTGAACAAGATCAAGAAAAGACAATGAGATACTTGCATGAAATTCTGATATATCACAGGTGTATATGATGAAATATACGATGATAGTACAAAGTGATAATTATATTTCATTTAGATAACCAAGTTGGATACATGGTACGGGTTTTCAAAAGATTACATAATATGGGAAGTACAAAAGGTACCGGGAATTGTTACATCCGGTTCGAATTGCAAGAGTCCTACATAGATAGATAGATATTACAAGATGACGGTCACACTAGTTCTAACGCAAGTTTATCCTTTCCATTAGTGTGACAAGTCGATCCACGGTGATTGCGAGTCTGCTGGTTTGTCGGGCATTGTCTTCTGCTAAGGCTAATCGTTGTACCAGCATCCTTGAGTATTCTTCGGCCTCTTGCAGGCGCTATTCGCATTGTTCCAACCTGAGTCGCAAGAGCTCGACTTCTGCCCCTGATTCCACTACTTGGTCGTGGAGAATGTTCATGTTGCTAACGGTGTTTTCGTGATCTTCGGAGACTTGGTTGATTCGCTCTAGCGCTGTGAGTCTCCAATTTTCATTTTTTTCTTGCAATGCGACATCCATGGTACGAAGTCGTTGCTCGTGGTGGTTCAGCCTAGCGGCCAAGGCCGGCAGAGTGAAGAGAGTGGGATACGGGCCAGCTCGAGGCAACCTGGTGTTCCTCCTAGCTACCCTCGGATTCCGCGATCCGGATTGAGAGTGTGATGGATAGGGTGGTGTGTTTGCCATTCTGAGACAAAGCGTTAGAAAGAATGAGGCCTATATCCATATAATACATATATAAGTTATTGAGTAAGAGCGAGGCCTATCTATGTGTGTGTGTATGTATATATATATATATATAATATATATATATATCACATAATAGCCTAGGGTGTCTAACACAGACATGTTTGAGTCCCGGTTCTCTCGAGGTCAGAGTCAAGTAGTGTATCCTGTTCAGTCAAGACTCCTTTCAGATCTCACATCATATTCTTTTAATTGTACATAGTTGATCAGGCTATGTTAAATTAAACTAATACAATGTTGTTACTGAACCTAATCATACTTAATAAGGGATACTGCCTAACGGTCATAGTCTAGGCCAACTAAATGCAACCTAGTTCACTATAACCTTAGGCTCTGATACCAATACGTAACACCCCCAAATTTACTGTTTAACGGAAACATAATTTGGGTGTTACTAATCAATAAACAAAACACACAGATATATAGTAAACAACTCTATATGCGTTGTTTTAACAAAATGTATTAATATTAAAATGTTTACAATAGTTGAAGCCGTACATAGATCGAGTTCGATTAAATAAGAGATTCCAATACATAAATACTTGTACAAAATATACTAATGCAAGGAAATCTCTATTGTCTGCATGCTGACTCGAGCTATAGTGATCCTGATGGCAGTCCAAATCTACTGCTGAGTACCTGTGATACATGCTAAAATGGGTCAGCTAACGCTGGTGAGCTCACAGGTTTGAATATCAAATAATACTGTGTGAAACCGCAAGATTTAAGTACTGATTTGCATCCAGCAAATAAAGATAATGATAATGTATACAGCCATGAGCACATAGTCTGAGCTTAACTCGAGGGGTCAGGATCACAATCAGTGCCTGAGCGAGGTGCCTCCACGAGTGCCTAATCAACACTCGTCTGAACAAATATTAGTAACCGTTTACCCATTTAGTGCTTGCTAACCCGGACGAGGAGGGTCAATCCTATATGATATCACATACTAATATTCACGCTACAACGTATTACCAAACTATGCTGACGGAGGGCTTTGAAATGATTAGTTGTGTAAAACTCATGTAGTATATGAAAATGTTTGTACTTGCATTCACATGTTAAAAACGAGCAATGAATCACACCCCTGAGAAAAACAGTAAAAGAGAGGGGCCATGAGACTCACCTGAGTCTTGCAGCATTTAATCAATAAACTTGAGTTGATTAGTCGATTAGAGGTCATCCGAAGACTCGTAACCTGAGGGTGTCCATGACACGCGATTGTTAGAAACATGATTGGGTATCTCAAAAGATCACCCTTGTAGTTTTTCGTCCAACTAGAATGTCCAAATTACTACGATTTGGTTGATTTGTTTAAGTATTTGAAAATGTGTACGGCCCGTTGGTGATTTGTTTGTAATAATAATCTCATTATTATTATGATTTCGAAGTGTTTATACTTAAAAGTATGTTCAACTGTGTGTTAGAAGTCGTATCGTATAAGTGTTTGAAGTTATACAAGTTTGACACTTAATATAAAAATCTGTGTTTCCAAGGTTCTGATTTGTGCGACACTGGGTGCGACATAAGGCTTTGTATCGCTAAGTGTGACATAGTCTGTTGTGTGGCAGGTCATGACTGCGACATAAGTCGTTATGTCGCTACATGCGACATCCGCAATTTAATGCAACATAAGGTGTTGTGTCGCTATGTGCGACGGGAATGAATTCTGCGACATAGTGTTTTGAGTCACTGTATGCGACATCCGAAGGTGTTGCGACATAGTCACTTGTGTCACTATATGCGACATAAGTAAGGGTTTTGCGACATAAGGGCTTGTGTCGCAGGTGGCCTGGAGCCTCTGCGACATAACGGGCTGTTGGCCGGAATTTGAGCCAAAAAACATGTTTTCCGGCAACCATTTGGTCCGATTCTTTTACCCTACCCATATTTGGACATTTCAAGCTTAAATAAACAACAAACAAGTAAAAATATACAAAATCGAAGAGTTTCGAGATTTGTCGGGAATCTTATAAGTTTGCACCGGAGAAATCCGAAAAGGTATAAATGTAGATCGTGACGAGGTGAACGTTTTTCTCTAAAGGATTCCGGTGGTTTAAGGTCGTTTGATGATGTTATTTTTAAAATGAAGGTGATGGTGATGTGGTGGATGTTTGAGAGAAAAGGGTGGAAGAAAGAGAGAGTGAGAGATAAAAATGAGAGGGAAAAGGAGGTGAGGGGGGAGGGGGTGATGTCCCCCTCCCTTGGGCCGGCTTTGGGTGGGGTCCACGGGTGTGGGCTTCACCCATTTTTTCTTTACTGCGTTTGCGTTCTGCGCGGTGTTCGTTTTCCCGATTGTTTAAACGTTAAATATTTATTTTATACTTTTTAAATATACGTTTTAAAGTGTGATTAACTAATCAATATTTTGTTGAAGTGTTCCACTAAATACTTTACAATTGGGTTATTAAATATAACTTTGCTTGTTTTGTTTGTGCGTTTATTAATTTAATGGTGTAGACGTTTATTCGTACGATACTAAATACGCTTGAAATATTATCAAAATAATATTTTTGGATATAATAGTGTTATTAAATAATGATTTATCATTTAATAAAAATGTTTTCACCAACCTCCGCAATATTTAAATCGAATTACATTGGATTTAAATTGCGTACGATTTAATCAAATCGTATAATCGTATATATTCATCAATATATATATTTCGATACATTAATTAGCCTAAAACTAAACTAATTACATGTATTAACAGAGGATTAGGCACTAATCACTAGTCCTAATTTTGGAGGTGTTACAATATAGATTTAATTTTTTATATACAAATTGAGCTAGCTAATTTTGACTAATAAAAAAGCCCAAAAACAATAAATAGCCCATAGGTCAACTTTTTATAACCTAAATCTCATATCTTGCCTTCTTCTTCCTCAGCATCTCTGCAACTCCTTTCTTCTTCTCTTTTTTTTCCTGCCCTTCTGTAACACCCAGTTCTCGGGTATAGTAGTTTTATAATATTTTTTGGATTTTAAATTATTATTTAATGTGTTAGGAAATATTTTGTGTAAGTTTACTTGAAATTAATTGGGAAAATAGTTAAATAATTTATGGTGACTAGTAAATTATTAATTGTTTTAAATCAATATAGTTAACGGTAAAATAAAATAGTTTGTCCTCGCAAATGGTTTTTAAGTTCCAGATAATAGATCTAAAAGGGGACAAAAACTAGTACACATATTGTATGATATATGTGTAAAATACGTAATAAACATCTACATCCTTCCTGTAACTTCGATTGAGACCGAGAAAGAGATCAAACACCTAAACTAAACCCTAACTCAATCTCTAATTATCAGATTCTTGTGAAATCATCTACTGTTTATGTTGAAATCACTCTGGCCAAACTTAGAACACCACAGGGACGATTTAAGATTTCAAATCAAGTTGTGGAGTTGAATTGAAGCTATAAAACATTGAATTAAGCTTCAAAAACGCGAATTAATCATCTCATCATCATCATAAACATGTTGTAAGTGTTAATTCTTGATTTTCATATAAACCTAGAAATGGGTTTTTGAGTATTTGATGGAATTAGCTTGATTAACTTGAAATTGAAGCTTGTTATGCTTGTATAGTTGTTAGTTAATACTTAATTGATGATTAAAGATGATTGTGTGAGCTTAATTGTTAAGTATCCATTAATGGGCTTTTGATGAATTGTTGATATTGGAGGTTAATAATTTTGCTAAAGGTCTAATTATGTTAGTCTAACAATGACTAAAGTGATGTGATCATAATGATCATAAACTTGATAAGTAATTATGAATTTATGATATTAAGATGGTTATTCATAACCTTGGCATGATTGGTGTTAAAGTAATGTAAGCTAATAATCACGTATTTGATTGAATTGGAAAGTGATTATTATGATCATTAATCATAACTAAGTGATAATGCAAGAGATTTGATAATTGTGATAATTAAAGTTAATTAAAGTAATGCTGTAATCCTAAGAATTTTAAGTGAATAATGAATTGAGTAATAACTTATTGAAATTGAGATTATGAATCATGTTGTACGACTTTAACATGAGTTGATTATTATGGATGAGTTACTAACTCGTTATTTATATTGTATTCTCAGATATGGAGAAAGCCTCAGTGACATTAGACTACTGAGTGGACGACTGAGGTATTTGGTGAGTGGATCTTTAATCCTCAGCGTGATTTAGTTGTAACAGGTTTGGTTACAATGAGTAAACATATTATTACTGCTTTTGGTTTGCCATGATGATTTTGGTTTAATAGTAACAATACTGTTGATAGACTGTTTAGTCTGATATGTTGACCCGATTGAATATGTGAATATGTGATCACTTGATATTTGACCTTCGGGCATCAGTGTATTGGGGTCAACCTGATGGTTGGGTTTGGTTACTATTGTAAGACGACATGAATTTCCTTGTACTCACCGTTAATAGGAAATTAGGTCGTATGAGATTAGTACCAAACTATCGGTCTCGTCCGTTATGGCCATACGGATATGTATGATAAGTGTTCTTGGAGATCCCCGGGTATTTTGGTATCTCAAGAACCACCAATCCTCATTGTATTGAGATGTTATCCTCATTGATTTTATGGGTTTACTGTTGGCATTCTTGGTTGAAGGTTTCCCCAAGAACCATCGATCTACTGTGATGTTTTTGTTTACGATTATTTGTTGTAAACAAAGTTGTTATGCTAAGTTGGGCTGTTGATTATTTATTCACTCACTTAGCGTTGAGCTAATCCCCCACATTAATACTTCTTGCAGGTTAATGATTCTTTATAGGGTGGGCAAGAAGTTAGACTGGATGGAGTGTTTGACAACCAAGCGTTAACTCTGATATATTTAATAAGAAATTGAAGAATTTATATAACACCTCGTGTGGTATTATTATTAAAATTGTTCTAATGTTGAGTAGTAAGTTTTGAAAACAAATTTATGTACACTTTATATGATAAATGTTTTAAATATACGCTTCCGAGTCAAAATCATTATTATAATGGTTTAGAAAATGAGGGGTGTTATAAGTTGGTATCAGAGCATAAGTTTGGGTGAATTGTACATTGTAAGATGTTCAATCCCAAACCTAGAATTGTGTCAAGTCAAACATTCCAGGATGCGGGATTAGTGGTTGTATGATAAAATAGTTATTAAATGTGTACTAACCTATAACAAGATGCAAGATTGTTATTTTGATTGTGGAGACGGAGGTATATGAGAAACCGAATGGTATTCTCAATGATTCCTCAATACTCGTGGGCCTAAGTGTATCAGGCACTTTTCGATAAGCTTGTTGAATTTAAATAAGCTTGAATGGTTTACTTTGCTAAGATAATGATGATTAGTAGTAAGTAAATTGAGTCAGACTGATATGATTCCCAGTTATGAGTCAACTGATGACTGTTTAAGTGTTTAGCACAATTAATTATGTTGATTATGAGTAATAATAAATCATGATAGACTAAATAGATATGACTCCTTATAGTGAAAGTTTAATGAGATGTTTGTATATCTCAATTGACAAGTTTTGGAGTCGTGTTGTTGTTGAAATTAGAAAGTGTTCATTGATTTGAAAGTGTGTGTTGACTTGGAAAATTCAAAGTTGAATTTAGTAGAGTCACATTTGGTAATAGATATGAATAAAGTGATAAATGTAGCTAGGGGTTTATGTGTAGCATTGATCATGATTTCGGTTGAATTATGATCTATGCATTAAAAGTGGTAAAGTAAGAAAGTCAAAGTGGTTAGCAAGTCTTTATATGTATTGACAAGTCTTAGAAAGGTCAATGTTGAAAATTTGTTGTAAATTTGGTGTAAATATGATGGTTTTATATGAAATTGGTGTTTTAAAGTTATAATATGACACCAATAGTGAAATTGGTTTAGTTTGACTTAAATAGTCAAAAGAAGGGTGAATTGGGTGCTAGAATAATGATCATTTGGGCGAAGACCCAAACGGGTCATAAAAGTGCCCAAATGGGTCACTTAATGGTTATATGGTTAAAATGAGTGGTGGTTTGGTTATGACCAATGTAACAGTGACTTTAAGTCCTACATATAGTAGGGATGTGTGTTGCAAGTGTTAATATAGTCAATATGGTTGAATTTGGTAAAAGTGTCCAACCCTAAACGGGTCAAAGTGTCAAAACGATGTATAATGAGTGTATGTAGGTAATGAATATGGCCACACGTCACAAATGTATATAGGAATATGTGGGCAAAGGGTTGAAGTCAGAAACCAAGCCATTTGGAATATGACGTGTCAACCAAAATGAGCTAAAATGGTCCAAAATGAGTCGTATGTCCGTTTTCTCGTAAAACGTGTAAATTGAAAAAGTGTAAAAATGAAAAGTTTCATTTTGATTATATGAATGTGTTTGCAAAATTTCAGAGTCTAACTCTTTATGGTTTAAGAGATATGCGTGTCCGAATTTCGTAATTTTGCACTAAGTTGTGCAGGTCTGCTGAAGTAGACATGGATCCGGCGGATCTCTATAGGATCTGGCGAATCAGGGTTGGATCCGGCGGATCATGGCTTGGATCCGGCGGATCTTGCAGCTTCGAATCTACATTTTAAGTTGACGTGCAAAAATAATATTTTTGAAAAAGTATCCAGCGGATCATTGTTAGATCCGGCGGATCCCCATTTTGATCCGGCGGATAGTCTATTATTACAGGAATTTTTATTTTAAATTTTCAACGTTTGACGTAACGCTTGACGTAGAATTTTTCCGCTATAAAATTTCGGTGGCAGATTAAGACGAAATTTACATGTCCACTCGAAAACGGCCCAACGGTTAAAGCTCTTTGCTTTGTCATGAGCCCTGGCAGTTATGGGTCGTTTGGGGCCCGAAAATGGCATTTTACTAACTTTTGGACCTTATTTCGGACTTTTGACATACGTTTTGTATTGGGCTTTTGTTTCTTTATGCCCAGAGATCATTCATGTGGCTATGTGTAATATTAAAACTTGTTTTAAGAAATCCACATATGTTATTGTGTATGAGTTATTTTCAGACGGTTTACTCAACTGCAAAGTATACCAGTAAATGGTATTGTTGATTATTGCTAACAGGGGTTAGTATGATGAAGTATTTGAATAATGTAAAGTATTAGAAAATTTTGAATTGAGCATTTAAAGAAATTGCAAGATAAGTACATGAGCTTATATCCGTGTAATAATTGAACATGAAATGCTCAATTTTAATTAAATTAAAGGTGTGTAGATTAATGAATATGTGTTAAATATTACACATAGTATTGACAAAGTGTTTTAGTACTAAATGTACTATAAGTATTAAGGGATGTAACTAGTGATTGATATTGAATCAGGTAATAAAAAGGTTGATTGAGATAATTATGTTAGACATTACACCTGTGTTAATGATATAGTGAAAATGGTGTTGAACGTCCGTGTTACTTATACATACCTGAATGATATGAGTAGTTTACATTCAAAGTGATAAATGGAAATGTAGCCAGTTAATACTTGGTCATATACCTGTCGCAAAGTGTTATATATGTGTGTAACTTGTGGATATCACTTTTGTGATATATGGGAGAGTATAGATTTAACACTTTGAAGATTGATGGTATGAAGTAACCTGAAAATGAAGTGTACCTGACATAATATAACGACGTCTGGCCAACGTATTTATATTATGCCATTTCACATGGAGTTGTTGAGGTTACCAAGTACCAGAGAAATTAGAGTGGTTTTAAAATAACAAGTAAAATATGTTGACCTGTAGTTGAGAAAGAGTCAAATATTGACTAAAATAAAAGAGTTGTAAACCACTAAACTATGATTGTAATGTGGTAGTTATTGTACAAGAGATGTGTATGTGATAAATTGCAACTAGTAATAATTAAACGATGATTTAAACAAAGTAGAGGTCAGTTGACTGCGAATAATATTGTTGAATATGTGACCAATGACAACACCTTATGTTGATGTGTTGAAATAATTATGCTGATAATGCATAGTATCAACTGGTGTTGATTTAGTATCCAATTCGATGTGATAGGATGCTAATTGATTAAGTAAAAAAAATGGTTTTTACCCATATGATTTAACCTCTACATATTGTTTACTCTTATGTGTTTATGATTATATGATTTTAAGTTACTTTAGAGTAAAGAGTTTCATATAACCTTGCGATGTTTATAATTACAAGTTGTAAATTAGTAATGAACTAGTTGCAAAAGTATAGATTTCTAGCAATGTGTTAGCTAAAGATATATATGATTATTAGCTAAATTGCTAATTATGAATTGAGTTTAACCTTATTATTAAGGTGCATGTTGTGGTATTTATTACCACTTGTTGTTGTAGTTGTAAAGATGAAATTGCACGTGACTATATGTTACACTTAATTCAAGTGATTACGTGTTTTAATTTGTATATATGGCTAGTTATGAATGGACATGTAAGTGGTCAGTTAAATTATGAGAGATATGATATATGTACACCACATATGGGAAAAGATAGAAACATGTACAATTGTTATATGCATGTGGAAAGAATCGAAAATGGGTATTTATATTTATACGTTGCACACGGGAGTAACGTTTGATATGTGTATATATCATGATTAAATAGTTAATAATACTATCCTTTATGCTGGATATTGCATTTTGTGATAGATATTATGTGTTTATATGAATTCAATTAAAATACACACGGGTGGTGTATAAATTGATGAAATAATATACCTATATAAATATATTGACATGTAGGTACATTTTGTGTTTATATGATTACAGTGTATGAAAGGTATGGTATTAGTGAAACGAAATGTGTGATTCTATTTCATTAGATTGATTAAGTATGATCAGATTTCGAGGACGAAATCTCTTTAAGAAGGAGAGAATTGTAACACCAAGTTCTCGGGTCTAGTAGTTTTATAATATTTTTCTGACTTTAAATTATTATTTAATGTGTTAGGAAATATTTTGTGTAAGTTTACTTGAAATTAATTGGGAAAATAGTTAAATAATTTATGGTGACTAGTAAATTATTAATTGTTTTAAATCAATATAGTTGACGGTAAAATAAAATAGTTTTTCCTCGCAAATGGTTTTTAAGTTCCAGACAATAGATCTAAAAGGGGACAAAAACTATTACACATATTGTATGATATATGTGTAAAATACGTAATAAACATCTACATCCTTCCTGTAACTTCGATTGAGACCGAGAAAGAGATCAAACACCTAAACTAAACCCTAATCTCTAATTATCAGATTCTTGTGAAATCATCTACTGTTTATGTTGAAATCACTCTGGCCAAACTCAGAACACCACAGGGACGATTTTAAGATTTCAAATCAAGTTGTGGAGTTGGATTGAAGCTATAAAACATTGAATTAAGTTTCAAAAAATCAACGCTAACTTTCTGCCTAAGTATTGACTAGTGTAATTTCTAAGATTTGGAAAGCATTAAAAGTTGGTGGTTAAGTAAGAATTGTGTGTCATGGCAATACGATGGAGATAGGTCAAGGCCTATGAGGAAAATCTTTTTGTTTTTTTTTTCAGCCCTAATCGAAGTCCAAGAACGTTCTTGCCTGGAATGACAAAGGACATTATTTTTGTTTTAGTAATAATAGTGAAATGAATTAGCATGGTTTAGTAATTGACCAGAAACTTTGAATGTATTTTAGAATCATGCATTTCGTCAACTGGATTATGTATGGATAATTTAGTACTTTTCAATACGTAATTTGCAGTTGAGTCGTATCTAGAAACTTTGAATCTGTCTTGTGATATGCTCTTGTAATCTTGTATACCCAAGTTTGTGGGTTTTAAAAGCAGGTTAATGGTTTCTATTCACATTTTCGTTATCTAATCTTATACCGTAGTAGTTTTAGTGTATTGTTTATAATTGTATTTTATTTCTTTAGTAAAAGTAAATAGTAAATCTTTAATCAAATATATGATTATGATTAATTAATTATTGTATGACTGGTAATTGAGTGATATCATTAAACCTTTTGATAGATAGATGAGACCGAGAGAATAAAGTGATCACTAGATAAATAAATAATCATCCAAGTGAGATATCTAAGTTAAGTTATTGATAAAGTCAAGTTATCGATAATTGCCATAAGTTATATTTACTGCTGATAGGTTTTTGTTAAATAAATTATGATTTGGTTAATGGTTTAGCAATTAGCATTGAATATTGATATTCATATGTTTTTGGTTTTGCACAAGGGCAACGCTCCTATAATTAACCGGTAGTAAGGAGGACCCAACTTTGAGCCTTTGCCATGAGATGGAGTATGTAGCTCTTTTTCTTTGTAATTTCATCCCGTCCAAACTTTGTAATTTACTATTCTTACAAAAAGGAAAGCTAGGTATCGGAAATTAAAGCAAAACAAAACAGATGTCTTGTTTGGATAACACTTTATCATAATTCATGGTCTAAAAAAATAATAAAATTGAAGATATATAAATAAAAATGTTTATTGATTTGATAATGCATTTCTCTTCTTCGCTGATCATCTATAAAATGCATATTTGATTTAGACATCATACCAACTGTGAAACACCATTATTGAAAAATCAAACAAAAAACGTGAAATTAAAAAGAAAGCAAAACAAACAAACGTAGAAAACTGGAAATTTTCATCTCTATGATTCATCGATATCCTCTGATTACAACTATATGTATACATACACACACACATATATCTACACTGATACAATTAGATTCTAGACCTCAAATGGACCATGAGACGACAATCTTAAAATTCTAGGATGCAGAGCCTTTATATTCTTGATTATCCAACTCATGTTCTGCAACCAAAATACAAGAATCCCCTTCTAAAGATGAAGAAGATGGACTTTTTTTCTTTAGTAGCCCTGATTCTTTAGGTGAATTCAGTATTTCTGTCGTACACTGGACATCAGGTGTTATACCAACTTGATCTATGGCATGAAGTGCCGGTGATAAGTACTTTGCAACAGTAATAAAAAGAGCCGATCCATCGTGTAGTTCAGTCACACTCTTCATAACATATATCAGTTGAACAAGTTAAAATACAAATCATGACAAAGAAACGTCATTAAAAATTTACAGATTGAAAAGATTTAAACTTTCAACGAATTACCTGAATTTTTCCTTTCCCAAAAGTCCTATTGCCAATAAGCTTCGCTCTGCCATTGTCATGGAGTGCACCTGCCAAGATTTCGCTTGCACTTGCACTCCCTTCATTTACCTATTTACAAATAAAAGTAAAATGACTTAACTTTCTATTAAAAGCTCGAAAACTAGACGGTAATCTGGAGAGATTTGATAATAACTTACAAGAACGACTAGTGGATCGCGTGTAAGAGCGTGTCCATTGGTCATGTTAATAGGAAGCATGTTCCCATCTCGATCTATTGTGTTTACTAGTGTTTCATCGCCATCTAGCCATATTTGGGCAACATCAAGTCCAGCTTTGACCAAACCACCCTGCAGTACGTAAAAAAACAATCACACTTGTATTAAATTTTTGGTTAAAAGTCAACAAAAACATCACTTGAATGTTAAGAATAAGTCAACTATTGTGGTACTTGCCGGATTGTTTCTAAGATCCAAGATGTATGACTCAACACCTTGATTTTCTAATTCATGAATCGCGTGTTTCATATCTGCAGCAGCAGTCTGTTTACAAGAGTTGTTTCAGTCCTTAACTGTTCTTAATGTACAATATAAAATAGAACTGGAGTTTTAAGATTTTTAACAATCATGCACCTGAGAGAAGGCTAACAACTTCACATATCCAGTCTTGGAAACATGACCATCTGGAGTTCTATGAGGAATGATGGCACTCGATATCGGAGAAAGTCTAATGAACTCGCGAGGTAACCTAACCTCCCTAAAACTAGAGTCAATGGCCAACTTTTTACCCTGTAAAAAATAACAAAGATCAGAATTCGCAATTTTTATTGCACAAATCTGTAAGAACAGTAAAATAGGTAATCGGATAGTCATATTCTGCAAAAGTAACCAACAAAGAATTTAATGACAAGAGGTTCTGGGGTACAGGAATCACCCTTGTCTAAATGCAACTAAATAAGATAGGGGAAGAAAGCGCAGTATACTTACATTGTGCACTTTGACTGTAACACTGGTTCCAACATGACCTCTTAGCTTCTGTGCAGCTGCCTCACCACTAATCCCTTTAAGCCTCTCTCCTGGTCACGAACATACTCAATAATTTGTATTGTATCATATTGACAAGAATGTACAAATCACGATAAAGATAAGCATGTTAACACTATTAGTACATTTGATTTGTTGCATATTTGTCAAGTGCAAGATGAACCATTATGTTGCCAAAGCAAAAGTCAAGCAGGTTAAAAAGTTAAATCTCAAATGGGATCAATGATAATTGCTGTTATCATACCATTTATTTCAATCAACTCATCCCCTACATGGATTCCCGCTCGAGCAGCTGGGCTACCCTCAACACAAGATAGTACAATCTGAAACAAGAAATTCAAGGTTTCAGTCAATTTCATACAATATCACAAACAGGAGAGGTTGAAAGTTACAATAACAACTCATTTGTGAAACTTATGTATGATATAACTTTAAAATGATCAACAGACCAAAATCACTGACCAGATGACCTGTTCTTGGTTCCGTATTGACAAAGAGGCCAACTCCTTGCACGTTTCCGTCACTTCCAATTCTAAAACTTTGGTATTCCTACATGTAGATGTCATTACTAAGCATTAGAATTTGACTACTATAGATGCCTATCAAACCATGACAACAAGAGGTAGCAGAAAACAAATAAGTATATATGCAAATAGCGAAAGTAATTGGTAAAACTCAAAGTCCTGTGGATGCACCTTTGGACTAATAATGCGAGTGAAAGGGTCACCAAGAGTGGAAAGCATTCCTCTGATCTTGCTGTATGCTGCATCAGCTGTTCTAAGAGGAAGCATTTCCACCATTGTTTGCTGGAACTTGGAATCCCAGTCTGCAAAACATGTAATTCTTATATCAAAACTGGCGGGTATCACTATCCAGTCAAACAATGTTGTAGTCTCAATCATCCTCATTTTTCATTAAAAAAATAAAAAAATCCCTGAAGAACAGAACATAGAACCTGAAAAAAAATAAAAGTAGATAATAATAATAGTAGTAGTTATAAATCCTACCCTGATGATTAAAAGTAGGATCAACAAAAGTCTCTCTAATTAAGCCCCATGTCTCCACGAGTGTTCGTTGAACCGCATTCACCTGTCCAAACAAATCACCATCCTCATTAGCCTCTTATACCTTCCTACTTACAAACAAGACTACTTTTAATAAATACGGAGTATAAAACGTGATTAAGTACCTCATGAGTCCGAGAAGCCGGGAACGCTATAGTAAAAGACTCAGCCATAGCTGGCGAATCTAAGCAAACAGAAACCGCAGCAGCAAATCCAATTAAACCCCTAGCAATTGTATTAACCAACTTCCTATTGGATTCAAATGCATCTTCATTTTCAACTTTAGTATTTGCTTTTGCCTTGGGTAAAGCTTGACCTGTTACTGATCCTTCACACTTGCTATGATTCCCACTGAAACTGTAACATGTATATTTGTATTTATAGCACAAAATTGAAGTTGGTGTTTGAAGGTTTTTGGAATATATAGATGAAATGGGACAAGGGTTGTTAAGATCAAGATTAAGCCTGCTGAGAGTACGCATGATTTCTTTGGAGGAAAGATATGAAACTTTTACTCGGTGTTGTATAAGTTATACATAAAAGATTTATTTGAATCTTATTAAGAGAGTTTGTAAGATCCTTGTAAAGATGAATCTTTTTTTGTTTGTGGTGTAAGAGTTTGTTGCGTGGGAGCAAGTGTTGGAAAATGGAAGTATCTAAACAGCCTCATGTGTTCCTCCACGTGGATATCAATTTGTGGTTAAAAAAACCATTGGTTTGTATGGAATCTTAGTGGAAAAATACTACATAAACTTCGGTCTTGCAAATTCTTTTTGCTACAATCAACAGTTTATTGTTTGATTATACACTCAACTTTATACTAATTACAATTGATTGCTCTCAACTTTCGTATTATCTATTGTATTGTATAAGGTTAACTTTCTAAAAGTTCTATTTTATGCTCCAAACTTTCATACTCTCTATTGTGTGAGATGAACTAGTCAAATAAAGTTCTTAAAATATCTAATTTGTATCATATTACTTAGAGTTTTTGGAAAGTTCACCTTATACAACAATAAAGGTTATGAAAGTTGAGAACATACAATAGAGTTTTTAGAAAGTTACCCTCATACAATAGAGAGTATGAAAGTTGAGTAGTATAAAGTTGATCATATAACCAAACAATTAAACCTGTTCTATGTACCAAAGATTTCTCTTTGGTCACTTCTAGACCACTAAAAAGCAAAATTGCTATAAGAGCCACATACTCTCATGTACTAAAAAGCAAAATTTCTATAAAAGTCAGCAATTCAACTACTTATTCATTTTGTTACTATCCTTGAAATCATCATACTCTCGTGTAAACAACCCGTAATGTACCCCATATATATATGGAAGTAGATTAGGCCCACTTAGAAGTTAGAACTTAATGAAAACATGAAAATACCCATCAATTGTTCGATGAAATGCCTCTAATGGTACTATGTGTATAAAGATTGTACAGCATTATACAGTTGGGTGTAGTCAGCTAACCCGAAATGTCAGATTGATAATCACATGTCCAAATTTGCTCAATAACCGAGCAAAATCCATGACGCCTACCAAGTGCTTGACAAATCCTGAACAAAAGCTTGTTTCTGGCCAATTCGTCTAATCTGAAGTACCCATGCTTGATAACAGTTCCGGCTCATAAATCCACATGCCTAATTGTGTAGCCTGGCTAGCCAGCTTGGTGCCTGACCTGCATGCCCTGCCGTTGGTCTAAACTCTATAAGTTCATTTACGATTGTCAAACACCTCTGTAAACAGATACTGTGATTCTTAAAGGCCTTATAGTTCATTTCCTATGTCCCCTATTTTCTCTCTTTTTCCCCTTCAAAATAGACAAATCAAGGTAACATATTTTGTATAGATAAAAAAGTTCGATTCTTGATACGATTGCTATCTTCAAACATCCATGTTTACTACCCTGTTTCTTTGTTCTAATTTTTAGATTTGAATATATAATAGTTTGTCACAAAAGAATCCATTGGGATTCAATAATCTCAACTACTAATGTCTACTATTATCAAGATTACAACAATCTCTTATTATAATCCAAATCACACTTGACCATAATTCAAACTTTAAAAACCACAAAAAAACTAATAAGAAGGAAAAAAATCAGAATAAAAGAGCTTGTTTAAGACTGTTGGAATCAACCAAATAAGCAAAACCATAAGCCATATTCATCAACGTAGCTTCATGCAAACCCTCATCCGAAGTCGCAGTAGCATCCGTTGAAAAAAACACTCTAAACCCTCTAACAAACGCTTCTCTAGCCGTTGTTTCACAACACACATTCGTCATAACTCCCGTCACAATCACTTCCTCAACTCCCATTTCTCTCAACCTCTCTTCCAAACCCGTTCCTTTAAACCCGCTATACGTGTTCTTCTCGATCACCACCTCGTCTTCTTTACGTCCGATCTCATGCATCAGTTTGGATTGCGGGGTGCCATCGATGATCAGGTCGTTGGCCCACCATTCGCCGAGCATGCCGTAATCGGTAGGGGACTTGTGGCAGTGGCGAGTGAAGATGATTGGGATTGAAGCTTGACGACATGTTTGAATTGTGGAAGTGATTGATGGAATGATTGGCTTGGCGATTGATGAGAAGTGGTTTTGCATATCGATTACTAATAAGACTGAGGTTTTCGGGTTTGGGTTTCGGCTTCGGATTTGGTACTTTTTGTAGGAAGAATTGATTGAAGCCATCGATGTGGTGGATCGAGTGTAATGAAATTAATCGTGATTGGTGATTGATTAGGATGTGGATGAAGTTTTTGTGTAAAAGGTGTGTCGAAAATTCTGGAATTTGGGTTGTAGTATCATCCAATTACAAAACGCAACATGTTACACTACTAGACAAAAAATCGAGTACGATTACAAAAGCCTTAAATACAAAGGATTTTAGGAGCAGTGACTTCTTCAATATCTATGGATATGGGGATATGGTGTATGTAACAGTTTATATGATTCGCTATAATTACTATATGGGTTGAATGCGGAAAGCTAAAACGTTTGCTAAAAGTATAATCTTATAAATAAATTATACATTAGAAACAATTCATTCATTCATGATCTTATCATTTTAATTAAGTTTTAATTTGTCAATTAAATACTTTTATTATAGTAAAATTTTAAATAAGATCTCAACTTATTAAAAATGAATTTATATATATTATATATATATATATATAAAACCCAATAATGATATCATCATCTAATTAAAATTTTGAACTAAACAATTTATTAAAATTTTGAACTAAACAATTTAGAACTTTTATTTTACTCAAGTTAAAAGTAAAACCCTTAATAATAATAATAATAATAATAATAATAGGGTTCAAATGAGTATATAAATTTTGAGTAAGAATAGAGTAATCAATCTCAACCACTCATTTTCATCAAATACCCATTTCCCCCACATCTTTGAAACTCAAATATCGCACAAACGGTAAGTCAAAAAATCATAAAAATTGCACCATAAAATTTAGCGTTTCTCCTCTTTGATGTCCCGTCCCTCAAGGCATACTTTTGACAACTTTTTTTCTCTCCATTTTTTGATGGGTTTTACAAATTAGTAACACATGTGTTAGTAATTGATTATATATATAATTTGGGGTTAGTGTTAGGGTTAGGGTTTAGGGTTTAGTAGGGTGTTTTAGTAGGGTTTAAGGTTTAGTATGATTTAGGGTTTAGATTTTTGTAAAGTGTTTAGGGTTTGAGGTTTGGGGTACGATTTAGGTGTGTTGTGTATTTGGGTCTGTGATGTAGTGCACGATTATGATAAATAGTTTAAACCTATTGATTCTTATGAATACCAGGAAAAACTCTTCCAAGCACGTTGATTCACCAAGAATGCCGTGGATGGATATACTTTAAATCACAAAATTGGAACCTTGATTCACAAAATTGGAAGCAAAATCGAAATTCTTGAAAATTGAAAACTGAATTGTTTACAATGCTTCATCAACTCTAAATAACAATAGGAAATTTAAATGGGCCTAAAAACATAATGGGCCGGCCCAATAACGAAAATCAAAAATCCAAATACAACCGAAAAAACATAAAATGGGTCATATCTCCCATTTGGAGCCATTTTTGGGCCTGAAGGGTGGGCCTAACCGCCAAAGGCAATTAGCAACTTGATAGAGCTCGATCCAAGCTTCGAAACGCCTACTCATGGGCCTAAAATGGAGCCCTGTAGCCCAAGTTATGACGTTTTTCGTGCAGCCCTTTTTGTCACACAATCTTGGGCCTCCAGAAACAAAAAGGTCCGCTCTTCAACACTTGGACCTCCATCAGTCTGTCTATCGGTGAGCTCGCAGAATTCAGTTTGTACTCATCGAGTTTCTCAACCCAAATGATGAAAGAAATATAATATGAAGTGGTATTGAGTTAATAAGTTGATAGAGTACTTATTTTTAAGAATATAAACACTTACAATTATAAATCTCAAACACCACCTAAACTCATAATTGTCGCACCCTCAAATTCGGGTTGCGGAAGCGAATCGGGTCGGGACGCGACTAATCAATATATGTAATACCCCTAAATTTAACGATTCGCGGAAGCATACTTTGGGTGTTACTAATCAATAATCAAAGCACACAGATATATAGTAAACGACTCTATATGCGTCGTTTTAACAAAATATATTAATATTAAAAGGTTTACAACAGTTTGAACTCATACATAGCTCGTGTTCGTAATATGAGAGATTTAAGTACATAATTAGTTATACAAAATCTAATAATGCAATGAAATCTCTGAAGTTTGCATGAAGACTCGAGCTAAGATGCATCCTGATGGGCAGTCCAAATCTACTGCTGAGTACCTGTGATACATACTAAAATGGGTCAGCTAACGCTGGTGAGCTCACAGGTTTGAGTATCAAATAATATTCTATGAACCGCAAGATTTAAGTATTGATTTGCATCCAACAAATAAAGTTATGGATAATGTATACAACCATGAGCGCATAGTCTGAGCTTAACTCGAGGGTCGGGTCCCATATAGAGAATTCCGAGCGAGGTGCCTCCACGAGAGCCTAATCTACTCTCGTCTTCCCAGATATTAGTACGTCCGTTTACCCGGTTAGTGCTTGCTAACCCGGACGAGGAGGGTCAATCCTATATGGTACCATATACTAATATTCACGCTACTTTCGTATTACCAGACTATACTGACGGAGGACTTTGATTTGATTAGTTGAAAACAACTCATGTAGTATATTGAAATATGTACTCACGTTCACGTGTTAAAAACAGAGCAATGTATCACACCCCTAGTAAAACAGTAAAAAGAGGGGCCATGAAACTCACCTGAGCCTGGAGAGTTTATCTTAATAACCTGAGATTGATTAGCCAAAAATCGAAGTCCAAAGACTTGTAACCTGAGGGTGTCCACGACACGCGATGGTTATATACATGTGAAGGCATCTAATAAGACTACCTTGTAGTTGTTTGTCCAACTAGAATGTCCAAATGATTACAATTTGGTTGATTGTTTAAGTGTTTGAAAGTGTGTACGGCCCGTTGGTGATTGTTTGTAATAATAATCTCACATTATTATTTTGATAATTTTGAAATGTTATACCTAAAAGTAAGTTCCAATGTGTTTTTAGAAGTTGTGTCGCATTCGTGTTTGATGTTATACAAGTTTAACACTTTGTGTGAAAGTTTAGATGTAACACGGTTACTCGGGAACCTAGGGCAAGGGCGAAGCCCGTTAATGACGGGGGTCCGGGGGCAGCGCCCCTGGTAGCGGGGTCCAAGGGGCGGCAGCCCCTGGCGGGGTCCAAGGGGCAGAGCCCCTGGCTGGGGTCGAGCTGGACTTGAATTTGGGTGAAATGGGGTGTCAAATTTGGGTCTCAAAACTTAGTGTAAAATTTGTTTAAAACCTTCTATTTATGCGTCACTTATAGCGTCACTTAGGGGCTTGGGCGACACTTGGGAAGTGTCGCTAAAAATAGTAAATCTGAGCATATGCGTCACTTAAGGGAAGTGACGCATGGTAGGGCGTCACTAAGGTAAGTGTCGCTATAAGTGTCGGGTATGGGTCTAGGCGTCACTTAGGAAGTGTCGCTATAAGTGTCGGTTAAAGTTGTTGTGCGTCACTAGTCAAGTGACGGTAGGAGTGTCGGGAAAAAGGGGTTTTATGCGGCACTTAGGCAAAATTAGGGTTTCATGCGACACTCAATGCGTCACTTAAGTGACGCACGAAGTGACGCTATACTGGTCGTCTTTGCGACACTTCAAGCTGTTCAACGGATTTTTGAGCTAAAAACGTGTTTTTCGACCACCGTTTGGCCTGAAACTTTTACCCAACCCATATTTGGACATTTTAAGCTTAAAGAAACAACTACTTGCTAAAAACACTCGAAATCTAAAGGTTTCGGGATTTGTCGGAAACTTACAATTTGTCGAATGAAAATTCCGAAAAGATGGAAGTGTAGATCGTTGCTTCGTGGTTATTTTCCTCCAAACGAGTGTGAAGATTCGAGGTCGTTTGGAGGTGTTATTTTAGGATTTAGTGAGGTGGTGGTGGTTTGTGAATTAGAGAGAAAAGAGAGGAAGAGAGAGAGAAGAGAAAAGTGAAATAAGGTGGGGAGGTGGTGACCTCACCCCTTTTGGCAGATTTTTTGTGGGGCCCACCCCATGTGGGTGTGTCCCAAACTTGTTCCTCGCGTTTGCGCTGTAACACCCTCAAATTTATCGTTTAGCGGAAGCAAGATTTGAGTGTTACTAATCAATAACAAAGCACATAAGATAAAGTGAACGACTCTAAATGCGTCGTTTTAAACATTACATAAATAATATAAAGGTTTTACATTGTTGTTCTTGTTACAAAAGCTTGCAGCTAAAAGTAAAAGATTCTAAGGCATATCTAATTTTGCAAAATGTAGAAATGCATGTGAATCTTCTGTAATCTGAATGCGACTCGAGCTAATATATCCTGAGCAGATCTACTACTGCTGGGTATCTGAGAATACATGCTAAAAGGTCAGCTAAAAAGCTGGTGAGCTCACAGGTGTAAGTTGATGAAATCCATGTTATGAACCACAAGATTTAGTTTAGTGATTTGCAAACATGCAAATAAAATATAAGTGTATATTATTGCCATGAGCACATAGTTTGAGCTTAACTGAGTGTGCCAGGATCCACATTCAAGGACCTGATCGAGTTTGCCCCCGGCATGTGCCTAATCTACACATGTATGAACAAATGAAAATGCATCCGTTTGACCGCAGTCGTGGTAGCGCGACTACCCCGGACGGGGATTGTCAATCCCATATGGTACCATACACTAACATTCACGCTATCGCAATATAAACAAACTATGTTGTGAGGGACTTCATGATTAGATAAAACAAACTCATGCAATCAATATATCGATGTTTTGTACTTGTGTTCATATGTAAAATAAATCTGAGCATGTAATCCCACCCCTGGGTAAAAACAGTAAAGAGGGGCTATGAGACTCACCTGAGTCTTAGGTGTTTGCTAATCAGCAAATAATGATGAGATACTATGAGGTGTCCGAAGACTGTAACCTGTCGGGCGTTCACAACGCTCACAGTTAGTAAATGTATAGGTGTCTCTAGAGAGCACCCATGCTAGTTGTTCATCCAACTAGTTATGTCCAAATAATTTGGTTGTTTGATTGATTAGTTTGAGTTTTGAAAATATGTACGGCCCGTTGGTGACGGAGGTGTAATAATAATTCAAACATTATTATTATTATTATTTGTTTTTGGCTGTGATGTATACTTATCAATGGCTTTGTTTTTGGTTGACCAATTGTTGTACCAATGTATAAGGATTTTCGGAAATAAAATTTCATGCGACAATTGTGAAAAATACTTGATTATCCGACAATAGATTTATGCGACAATGGGGAATTCACGGATACTATTCATGCGACACTAAGGGATTCACGGATACTATTTATCCGACAATGAGAAGTGTCGGGTACTGTTTATCCGACAATGAGGATTGTCGGATTTACTTATGCGACAAAGTCAAAGTTCATGGCTTGGGATTCACGGAAGGCATTATCCGACAGTGGCATTGTCGGATAATGGGATTCACGGACTTGGTTAAGTGTTAATGATTATTCACGGATTTGTTATGCGTGAATGATTATTCACGGACTTAAGATTTCATATGATAATAATGAGGATTGACGGACTAAGTAACTCACGGGTTTTTGTTTATGCGTGAATGGTTATTCACGGATTCTATCCTACGACAATGGTATTCACGGATTTCTACTCGTGCGTCAATATGTATTCTCGGATTATTACTCATGCGTCAATAGATTATTTATTCATGGAATGTTATTTACGGATTGTTATTTATGGATTGTTATTCACGGATTGTGACAGTGAGTAGTGCGACATTAAGTTATGCGGCATTGAGTTACAAAGTATATATGTTATGTATCACTAAAGTTATGGTCCGAAAGTGTAAACTTTGAAACTTAGGGTCCAAAAGTGCAGTTTTTCGAGAGTTAATCCGACAGTCAAAGTCAATCCGTGAGTCAAAAGGTCAAATTGTCGGAGTCATTGTCGGATTATTTTACTATTGTCGGACTTTTACTATTGTCGGATTTAGATTTTTACCCGTGTTAAGACATTAATTTAGTTAAGTAAAACTTAACGAATCGTTCTGAAATTTTTACACAAGATTCCCCTATGTCTTAGCTTTCCAAAACGTATTTTTTCATCGATTTTAACCAAGCACAACTCGAGATATAATTTTACAAAGTGAAAGTGGTCCAACAGCTCTTTTAGTTGACATATGTGTACCAATCTGGTCATATCTCAAGTTTTACAAAACTTCACAAAACGTTCCAGTATGATTTGGAAAGCTAACAAAATTTGTAATCTTTTCCCATTGGTCTAAAGTTCTAATTCGTTCCATAGCCCAGGATATACCCATTTTGATTTGGTCAAAGTTCTGGTCAGATTCATCAGATCTGCTATGTACTTTTATCTCAGTAACTAAAAATAACAAATGAACTTATATTTTTGTGAGGCTTACGGATTTGAAAAGTAGACTTCTTAAAATTGATTTTAGGCTCAAGAAACGTTCATTTTAATTAAGATATGAATATTATAAAAATCGTGGAAGTTTGACCAACTTTCTGATCAGAACGTATAACTCAAGATTACGAGTTTTAAATCGCGTTTCGGTTAATGTTTTGGACATGCAAGAGTTGAGTGAACACTAACACATGTTAATAAACATAGAGAAAGTAGAACTTCTTGAAATAAAAGAGTTCTTACAAGAGGATCAAAGATCTAAGGTCGAAATGCAAGGAGGATGCGATAACCGAGCTTTTCCTTCGATTTTCTTCAAGAACTTGATGGTGGCTCTTGGTGGAGTTGTGGTGGTGGCTGGATTTCGACCAGGGAGTGAGGGTGAGCAGATTTTTGAGAGTGAGGGAGTAAGGGAGTGGGTGTAGGGAGTGATGGGTGAATTGGTGAGTGGGGGTATGGTGTGCATGTGTATGTGTGTGTAAGTGACCAAAGAAGTGAAAAAGGAGGTGGGGTGGTTTAAGTGAGAAAATCAGCAGATTTTCCTGGGCCCCACAAGGTGTTTTGGTCAACTTTTAAATTTCCCAAAGTTACATTAAGTCCCGTGGTCGTTTACCCGATCGTTTCGATGTTTATTTAGGCGTTAAACGTTTAATACGCGTGTTTGAATAATGATTTAAATCTCAATATTTTTACTTGAAGTATTTTATCAAAATACTTAATAATGAATAATAAAAATATAATTTGTGTTTATTTCGTTTGTCGGGCGCGTTTCACGCGTTTTTGGTCGTTTCTGAGCATTATATGTGATACGAAATGTTTATGAAACATTATCGCATTAATATTTGGAAATAAGTATGTTTATCAAATAATCTCATATTATTTAATAAATAGAGTTCACCAACGTCCGCATTAATGTATCGGGATCCGCCCGATATGAAAATGCACGATTTATCAAATCGCGTACGTGTGTATTTATATAAATATATCAATACACATAATGATACATATAATTAATCCTAATTACATGTATTTACACATATGATTAGGCACTAAATATAGTCCTAATTTGACGGGTGTTACATTCTCCCCTTGTTAAAAGAATTTCGTCCCGAAATTTAGTTCTGAGTCGTGGTATGAGGGGAGTCCATGAACAAGTGTGGATATTTGAGTCGCATTTGGTCTTCCCGTTCCCAAGTGAATTCCGGACCACGCCGCGAATTCCACCGGACTCTGACGATGGGAATACGACTTTGTTTAAGTTGTTTGACCTCACGGTCCATGATTTCAACAGGTTCTTCAACAAAGTGAAGCTTTTCGTTGACGCGAATCTCGTCAAGGGGGATAATAAGTGTCTCATCAGACAGACATTTCTTTAAATTTGAAATGTGAAAGGTAGGGTGCACACTGCTGAGTTCGGACGGCAGTTGCAATCGATAAGCCACTGGGCCGATCCTTTCAAGGATCTCGAAGGGTCCAATGTACCTGGGGTTTAGCTTTCCGCGTTTGCCAAAACAAATCACGCCTTTCCAAGGCGAGACTTTCAAGAGTACTCGATCCCCAACTTGGAACTCGAGTGGTTTGCGTCTCACGTCAGCATAACTTTTCTGACGGTCACGGGCAGCTTTGAGTCGGTTCTGAATCTCAGAGATTTTCTCTGTGGTTTCATGTATGAGCTCGGGACCAGTGAGTTGGCTGTCTCCCACTTCGGTCCAACAAATCGGTGATCGGCACTTACGACCGTAAAGTGCCTCGAATGGTGCAGCTTTTATGCTGGCATGATAGCTGTTGTTGTAGGAAAACTCGCACAATGGCAGATGTCTTTCCCAGTTGGCACCGAAATCAACTACGCAAGCTCGTAGCATATCTTCCAGTGTTTGGATGGTTCGTTCACTTTGGCCATCGGTTTGAGGATGGTATGCGGTACTCATATCGAGACGAGTACCCAATGATTTCTGAAGTGATTGCCAAAAGTGAGATGTGAAACGAGCGTCTCTGTCGGAGATAATTGAGATTGGGACACCGTGTCGAGTAACGATCTCCTTGACATAGATTTGTGAAAGGCGCTCCATTTTATCGGTTTCCTTGATTGCAAGGAAGTGAGCGGATTTAGTGAGACGATCGACTATCACCCAAATGGTATCGCAACCGCTCGGTGATTTGGGTAATTTGGTTATGAAGTCCATAGTGATTTGCTCCCATTTCCACTCGGGAATACTGGGTTGTTGGAGCAACCCGGACGGTTTTTGATGTTCAACCTTGACCTTGGAACAGGTAAGGCATTTGCTGACATAGCCGGCAATTTCGGCTTTCATGTTCGGCCACCAATAGAATTCCTTGATGCCGTGATACATTTTATCGGATCCAGGATGGATAGAATATTTGGACTTGTGAGCTTCATCCATCACTAAGTCTCGCAGGTTTCCAAAGGCAGGCAACCAGATTCGGTTCATGAAGTACCTAACTCCATTAGGTTTGATTTCAAATTGCTTATCCATGCCTCGCAAGGCTTCATTCTTAACATTCTCGGGTTTCAAAGCTTCGAGTTGGGCAGCATGAATCTGAATGGTGAGGTCATTGTGAATAGTCATACTGAGAGCTCGGACTCGAAGTGGTTTTACATGCTCCTTGCGGCTGAGGGCATCGGCAACAACATTTGCCTTGCCAGGATGATAACGGATCTCGCAGTCATAATCGGTGAGTAATTCGACCCACCGACGTTGTCTCATGTTGAGATCCTTTTGGTCAAAGATGTGCTGGAGGCTTTTGTGGTCAGTAAAGATGGTGCACTTAGTGCCGTAGAGGTAATGCCTCCAGATTTTGAGAGCAAAGACAACAGCTCCCAACTCAAGATCGTAGGTGGTGTAGTTCTTTTCATGAATTTTGAGTTGTCGTGAAGCATAAGCAATCACTTTGTCTCGTTGCATCAGCACGCAACCGAGACCTTGATGAGAAGCATCGCAGTATACCACGAAGTCATCAGTGCCTTCGGGTAAAGATAGAATCGGAGCACTGCAAAGCTTTTGTTTCAGAAGTTGGAATGCTGACTCTTGTTTCTCAGTCCAGTTGAACTTTTTGTCTTTCTGAGTCAGGGTTGTGAGTGGTTGAGCTATTTTTGAGAAATTCTCAATGAATCGCCGATAGTACCCGGCCAACCCCAAGAATTGGCGTACCTCGGTGGGAGTAGTTGGCGCTTGCCAGTTTTTGATGGCTTCTATTTTCGATGGATCAACATGGATTCCTTGACTATTGACAACATGCCCAAGGAATTGAACGGATTCTATCCAGAATTCACACTTGGAGAATTTGGCATATAACTCCTCGTGTCTGAGTAATTCTAGAATGGTTTTAAGATGTTGCGCATGTTCTTGCTCGTTTTGCGAGTATATGAGGATGTCATCGATAAAGACAATGACGAATTTGTCAAGATAAGGTTTGCACACCCGATTCATCAGATCCATGAATACCGCCGGTGCGTTGGTTAAGCCGAATGGCATCACCTGGAATTCGTAATGCCCGTAGCGAGTTCGAAAAGCTGTTTTTGGAATGTCGGTGTTGCGAACTCGAAGTTGATGATAACCTGACCGAAGGTCGATCTTCGAATAAATACTCGACCCTTGTAGCTGGTCGAACAGGTCATCGATACGAGGGAGTGGATATCTGTTTTTGATGGTTAATTTGTTCAACTCCCGGTAGTCGATACACATTCGGAAAGAACCGTCTTTCTTTTTCACGAATAAGACCGGAGCTCCCCAAGGTGAAGAACTCGGCCTAATGAATCCTCGATCCAGGAGCTCCTGTAGCTGGGTAGAAAGCTCCTGAAGTTCAGATGGGGCTAAGCGGTAAGGTGCTCGGGCTACTGGTGCGGCACCCGGCACAAGATCGATTGAGAACTCAACCTGTCTAGTCGGAGGTAGACCAGGTAGTTCTTCTGGGAAGACTTCTGGAAAGTCTCTAACAATTGGCACATCCTCAAGCCGTTTCTCCTCTGACTTTTTCTCTGTGATGTGTGCGAGGACGGCAGGATATCCCTTTCTGAGAAACTTTCGGGTTTTCAGACTAGAGATGATGTTCAGTCCCGTTCTGCCGGTCTCCCCTTGTCTGACTAAGGTTCTACCAGCAGCGAGGGGAATTCGGACGACTTTTTCGAAACACACGATCTCAGTTCGGTGTTTGGACAACCAGTCCATTCCGACAATGATGTCAAAGCTTCCGATCTCGACGGGTATAAGGTCAATAGAGAAAAGTTCATCGGCGAGATTTAGAGTGCAATTAGGTATTACACTGTCGGTCTGAATGAGTTTACCATTAGCTAATTCAACAATATACTTATCGTCTAATGCAACAGGAATGATGTCAAGTAGTGAGCAAAATTCATGGGAAATAAAACTTCTATCCGCACCGGTATCAAAAAGAACAGAGGCAGTAAGATTGTTGAGGAGAAACATACCCGTGACCACGTTCGGGTCTTGACGGGCATCTCCCGAATTCAGAACAAAGGCTCTTCCCCTTGCATTGTTGTTGTTATTGTTTCCATTCTTCAGTTTTGGGCAGTCATTCCTGAAGTGCCCGGTGAGACCGCATTCAAAGCAGGCTTTGGGTTGGTTGGAGTTGTTACTGGTGTTGCGGTTGTTGTGGTTGTTATTGTTGTTGCTTGTGTTGTTGTTGGTTCTAGGGGCTCGGCAGTCTTTGCTAGAATGCCCGTACCTCTTGCAGTTGTTGCAAGGAGTACTGCAAGGACCCTCATGGTGACGGTCACACTTTGAGCAATGAGGTTTGCTCCCGGTGTAACCTTTCTTTTCCCCAGTTCCAGAGGAGTAAGCCCTGACAGTCTCGGGCTTCTTGGAGGTTGGTGGGTTGTTAGGGTTTCCAGAAAATTTCCTCTTGTTGTTAGAGGAGGTAGTTGATGTTTCACGACTGACAATCATAGCCATGAGTTCATGTGCCAGCCGAATGGCACTGTGGATGGTGGTCGGTCGTGATGAGGCGACATTTCCCTGAATGCTCTTGGGAAGGCCGCGGATGTACTTCTTGATGCGTTTTTCGTCCGTGTCAACCAAACCCGGACATAGGAGAGCAAGTTGCTGGAATTTCGTGGTGTATCCAGCAATATCGTTACCTTGCACAGTTAAGTGCCAGAATTCTTCCTCCAACCTGTGGAGTTCTTCAGTGGGACAGTATTCATCTCTTAGCATTTTCTTCAGCTCTGTCCAGGGAAGTTGGTTAGCTACCGCAATCCCCACAGAACTGGCATGAGTGTTCCACCAGGTTAGAGCACCTTCTTGAAAGGTGTAAGCAGCAAATTTGACCTTGTTGTCCTCCGTGCAGTTGCACAGGCCAAAGACAGACTCGGTCCTTTCGATCCATTTGATTAGACCGATGACACCTTTTGTGCCCTTGAAGTTCAGCGGTTTGCAGCTGAGGAAGTCCTTGTAGGAACAAGGTTTGACAACAGGTGTGACTTCGGGAGTCTCAGTATTCCTGCTTGAGTTTTGAGGGGAGTCTCGAGTGGCTAGGGCTTCGGCCACAGCTCGGGATACTATGGCAGCAAGCTCAGCATCACTGTAACTCTTCTTCTTTGGCGGCATATTTCTTCAAAAGATAAATGGAGGGTACATGAGAAATATTACTAAGATAATAAGCTCGATGGATGTACACATATTCAAGCGATAATATGCAACATTGTAAGAAATAATCATAAAGTAGAAACAGTGGAAGAAACTGTCAATACATAACATGAAGCTGATTGATCATAGCAAATCTCTAGTTAGAGTCTCGAGAGTCATGACTTAAAAGTCTTACAAAAGCATCAGAAATTGTTACATCCGGTTCGAATGATAAGAGTTTCTCAAAAGACTACATAATATGGGGAGTACAAAAGGTACTGGGAATTGTTACATCCGGTTCGCATTACATAGGTCCTATGAAAGCATAATAAGGTACAGGTTCAGCCTAAGCTAATCCTGACGTAGATTGAGTTGTGGCAGTAGTGTGGTGAGATGGTCCACAGATTCTGCAAGTCTGCTAACCATTCGGAGGGCGTCCTCGGCTTCCCTTAGACGTGTCTCGCACTGGTTCAGCCTTGACTGTAGGATGGAGATTTCATTTCGGTTGCCAATCACTTGATTGTGGACAACCTCCATGGTTTCGATGGTTTCACCCAGACGATTGTCAAGGGTGTTCATGTGGTTGATTGTGTGTTCGTGATCCTCGGAGACTTGATTGATGCGTTCAAGTGATGTGAGTCTCCAGTTTTCGTTGGTTTCTTGAAGTTCGATATCCATAGCGCCAAGTCGTTGTTCCTGACGGTCTAGTCTAGCGGCCAAGGCCGATAGAGTGAGGTTGTTTGGATATGGGCCAGCTCGAGGCAACCTGTTGTTCCTCCTAGCTACCCTCGGGTTCTACGACCCAGATTGAGTGTATGATGAATTGTGTGGTGAGTTTGCCATTCTGAGACAAAGCGTTTAGAGAAAGTGAGGCCTATATTCATATATAATACATATATAATATAGCCTAGGATATAGAGTGAGAACGAGGCCTATCTATGTATATATATATATATATATATATATATATATCACATAATAGTCTAGGGTGTCTAACACAGACAAGTTTGAGTCCCGGTTTCTCTCGTGGTCAGAGTCAACTAGTGTATCCTGTTCAGTCATGATTCCTTTCAGGTTTCACATCATATTCTTTTAATTGTACATAGTTGATCAGGCTATGTTAAATTAAACTAATACAATGCAGTCACTGAACCTAATCATACTTAATGAGGAATACTGCCTAACGGTCATAGTCTAGGCTCACTAAATGCAACCTAGTTCACTATAACCTTAGGCTCTGATACCAATCTGTAACACCCTCAAATTTATCGTTTAACGGAAGCAAGATTTGGGTGTTACTAATCAATAACAAAGCACATAAGATAAAGTGAACGACTCTAAATGCGTCGTTTTAAACATTACATAAATAATATAAAGGTTTTACATTGTTGTTCTTGTTACAAAAGCTTGCAGCTAAAAGTAAAAGATTCTAAGGCATATCTAATTTTGCAAAATGTAGAAATGCATGTGAATCTTCTGTAATCTGAATGCGACTCGAGCTAATATATCCTGAGCAGATCTACTACTGCTGGGTATCTGAGAATACATGCTAAAAGGTCAGCTAAAAAGCTGGTGAGCTCACAGGTGTAAGTTGATGAAATCCATGTTATGAACCACAAGATTTAGTTTAGTGATTTGCAAACATGCAAATAAAATATAAGTGTATATTATTGCCATGAGCACATAGTTTGAGCTTAACTGAGTGTGCCAGGATCCACATTCAAGGACCTGATCGAGTTTGCCCCCGGCATGTGCCTAATCTACACATGTATGAACAAATGAAAATGCATCCGTTCGACCGCAGTCGTGGTAGCGCGACTACCCCGGACGGGGATTGTCAATCCCATATGGTACCATACACTAACATTCACGCTATCGCAATATAAACAAACTATGTTGTGAGGGACTTCATGATTAGATAAAACAAACTCATGCAATCAATATATCGATGTTTTGTACTTGTGTTCATATGTAAAATAAATCTGAGCATGTAATCCCACCCCTGGGTAAAAACAGTAAAGAGGGGCTATGAGACTCACCTGAGTCTTAGGTGTTTGCTAATCAGCAAATAATGATGAGATACTATGAGGTGTCCGAAGACTGTAACCTGTCGGGCGTTCACAACGCTCACAGTTAGTAAATGTGTAGGTGTCTCTAGAGAGCACCCATGCTAGTTGTTCATCCAACTAGTTATGTCCAAATAATTTGGTTGTTTGATTGATTAGTTTGAGTTTTGAAAATATGTACGGCCCGTTGGTGACGGAGGTGTAATAATAATTCAAATATTATTATTATTATTATTTGTTTTTGGCTGTGATGTATACTTATCAATGGCTTTGTTTTTGGTTGACCAATTGTTGTACCAATGTATAAGGATTTTCGGAAATAAAATTTCATGCGACAATTGTGAAAAATACTTGATTATCCGACAATAGATTTATGCGACAATGGGGAATTCACGGATACTATTCATGCGACACTAAGGGATTCACGGATACTATTTATCCGACAATGAGAAGTGTCGGGTACTGTTTATCCGACAATGAGGATTGTCGGATTTACTTATGCGACAAAGTCGAAGTTCATGGCTTGGGATTCACGGAAGGCATTATCCGACAGTGGCATTGTCGGATAATGGGATTCACGGACTTGGTTAAGTGTTAATGATTATTCACGGATTTGTTATGCGTGAATGATTATTCACGGACTTAAGATTTCATATGATAATAATGAGGATTGACGGACTAAGTAACTCACGGGTTTTTGTTTATGCGTGAATGGTTATTCACGGATTCTATCCTACGACAATGGTATTCACGGATTTCTACTCGTGCATTAATATGTATTCTCGGATTATTACTCATGCGTCAATAGATTATTTATTCATAGAATGTTATTTACGGATTGTTATTTATGGATTGTTATTCACGGATTGTGACAGTGAGTAGTGCGACATTAAGTTATGCGGCATTGAGTTACAAAGTATATATGTTATGTATCACTAAAGTTATGGTCCGAAAGTGTAAACTTTGAAACTTAGGGTCCAAAAGTGCAGTTTTTCGAGAGTTAATCCGACAGTCAAAGTCAATCCGTGAGTCAAAAGGTCAAATTGTCGGAGTCATTATCGGATTATTTTACTATTGTCGGACTTTTACTATTGTCGGATTTAGATTTTTACCCGTGTTAAGACATTAATTTGGTTAAGTAAAACTTAACGAATCGTTCTGAAATTTTTACACAAGATTCCCCTATGTCTTATCTTTCCAAAACATATTTTTGCATCGATTTTAACCAAGCAAAACTCGAGATATAATTTTACAAAGTGAAAGTGGTCCAACAGCTCTTTTAGTTGACATATGTGTACCAATCTGGTCATATCTCAAGTTTTACAAAACTTCACAAAACGTTCCAGTATGATTTGGAAAGCTAACAAAATTTGTAATCTTTTTCCATTGGTCTAAAGTTCTAATTCGTTCCATAGCCCAAGATAAACCCATTTTGATTTGGTCAAAGTTCTGGTCAGATTCATCAGATCTGCTATGTACTTTTATCTCAGTAACTAAAAATAGCAAATGAACTTATATTTTTGTGAGGATTACGGATTTGAAAAGTAGACTTATTAAACTTGATTTTAGGCTCAAGAAACATTCATTTTAATTAAGATATGAATATTATAAAAATCGTGGAAGTTTGACCAACTTTCTGATCAGAACGTATAACTCAAGATTACGAGTTTTAAATCGCGTTTCGGTTAATGTTTTGGACATGCAAGAGTTGAGTGAACACTAACACATGTTAATAACCATAGAGAAAGTATAACTTCTTGAAATAAAAGAGTTCTTACAAGAGGATCAAAGATCTAAGGTCGAAATGCAAGGAGGATGCGATAACCGAGCTTTTCCTTCGATTTTCTTCAAGAACTTGATGGTGGCTCTTGGTGGAGTTGAGGTGGTGGCTGGATTTCGACCAGGGAGTGAGGGTGAGCAGATTTTTGAGAGTGAGGGAGTAAGGGAGTGGGTGTAGGGAGTGATGGGTGAATTGGTGAGTGGGGGTATGGTGTGCATGTGTATGTGTGTGTAAGTGACCAAAGAAGTGAAAAAGGAGGTTGGGTGGTTTAAGTGAGAAAATCAGCAGATTTTCCTGGGCCCCACAAGGTGTTTTGGTCAACTTTTAAATTTCCCAAAGTTACATTAAGTCCCGTGGTCGTTTACCCGATCGTTTCGACGTTTATTTAGGCGTTAAACGTTTAATACGCGTGTTTGAATAATGATTTAAATCTCAATATTTTTACTTGAAGTATTTTATCAAAATACTTAATAATGAATAATAAAAATATAATTTGTGTTTATTTCGTTTGTCGGGCGCGTTTCACGCGTTTTTGGTCGTTTCTGAGCATTATATGTGATACGAAATGTTTATGAAACATTATCGCATTAATATTTGGAAATAAGTATGTTTATCAAATAATCTCATATTATTTAATAAATAGAGTTCACCAACGTCCGCATTAATGTATCGGGATCCGCCCGATATGAAAATGCACGATTTATCAAATCGCGTACGTGTGTATTTATATAAATATATCAATACACATAATGATACATATAATCAATCCTAATTACATGTATTTACACATATGATTAGGCACTAAATATAGTCCTAATTTGACGGGTGTTACATGCGCTCCGTGCGGTGTTCGTTTTCTCGATCGTTTAACCGTTTAAATAATTATTTCGCGCGTTATACACCCGTTTTAAGGCACGAATAATTACCCAATATTTTTACTTAAAATATTTCACCAATTACTTTAATAATTGAGTTATAAAGTATAACTTAACATTGTTTGCGCGTTTAACATTCTAATCGCGTAGGCTTTTAATTGTACGATACGAAACATGTATGAATTATCATCAAAATACTATTTTAGATATAATAGCGTTATTAAATAATGTTATCTTATTTAATAATTTTGTTCACCAACGTCCGTATAAAATTGAATCGAATTACATTCGATTTAAATTGCGTACGATTTAATCAAATCGCAAAATTGTATATATTCATCAATATAAAATCCGATACATAAATTAGCATAACATAGAACTAATTACATGTATTAACAGTTGATTAGGCACTAATCACTAGTCCTAATTTGGCGGGTGTTACAATATACATAGCACATAAGATATAATGAACGACCACTATATGCGTCGTTTTACATTGATATTGATAAAACCAAAGTTTACATCAAATGTTGTTTACATTAGCCCGGTTTAAAATTGAGAGGTTTAAGTACATAATTAACCTATACAAAATATAATAATGCAGCTAAATCTCTGATTGTTTGCATGCTGACTCGAGCTAATAGTTCTTGATTGAGCAGTCCAACCTACTGCTGGTCACCTGTGATACATGCTAAAATTGGTCAGCGAAACGCTGGTGAGCTCACAGGTTTGTATGTCAACACATATTTGTATGAACCGCAAGATTTAATTGAATTTAAAATGCAATTAAGCAAAATAAAAGTTATACAACCATGAGCACATAGTCTGAGCTTAACTTGAGCGTCAGGTCCAATTAAGGAAACCTAACTGAGTTGCCTCCTACGAGTGCCTAATCTACACTCGTCTTCCCAAATGCTAATACGTCCGTTTGACCAGTTAGTGCGTGCTAACCCGGACGAGGATTGTCAATCCTATATGATATCATATACTAACATTCACGCTACAGATGTATTACCAAACTATGTTGTGGAGGGCTTTGAAATGATTAGTGAAAACAACTCATGTAGTATTTGATTTGTATTGTACTTGCGTTCATATTGTAAAATAAAACGAGCAATGTAATCACACCCCTGATTGAAAAGCAGTAAAATAGGGGCCATGAGACTCACCTGAGCCTTGAGTGTTTAAATTAATAAACTTGAATTGATTAGCGGTGGATTGATGTCCGAAGACTTGTAACCTGAGGGTGTCCAAGACACACAATGGTTATAACATGAGTAGGCATCTTGAAAGACTACCCTTGTAGTTGTTCGTCCAACTTAGAATGTCCAAATTACTATGATTTGGTTGATTGAATTATCCAAATTACTACGATTTGGTTGTTTGGCATGTGTTTTGAAAACGTGTACGGCCGTCGGTGAATTGGTTGTATAAATAATCTCATTATTACTTTCATGATTTTGAAGTGTTATACTTAAAAGTAAGTTCTAATGTGTTTTAGAAGTCATGTTGTATAAGAGTTTGAGGTTGTATAAGTTCGACACTTGGTGTAAAAAGTATTTACAAGTTCCTGGATGACGGGGGTCCGGGGGCAGCGCCCCTGATAGCGGGGTCCAAGGCTGGGGTCGAGCTGCCAGGTCAGCTTGGAAAATTTTTATTCCTACTAAATTGCTTTGGTGAAAAACGCATCTGGACTTGAATTTGGGTGAAATCGAGTGATAAAATTTTAGGTCTCGACACTTAGTAAAATTTGTGTTTTCTTGGTTCTGTTTCATGCGACATAGCGTGCGACACACGGCTTTGTGTCGCTAAGTGCGACATAATCTGCTGTGTCGCAGATCATATCTGCGACATAAGGGCTTGTGTCGCTAAGGGCGACATCCGCAATTTAATGTGACGTAGGGCGTTGTGTCGCTATATGCGACATCCGTAATTTCTGCGACATAACTATTTGTGTCGCTGTATGTGACATCCGTGATTAGTGCGACATAGTGGCTTATGTCGCTATATGCGACATAAGGTCTGATTCAACGACATAAAGGCTTATGTCGCAGGTGGCCTGGAGCCTCTGCGACATAACGCGCTGTTGGCCGGAAAATGAGCCGAAAAGGTGTTTTCCGACCTCCGTTTGACCTGAGACTTTTACCCAACCCATTTTTGGACATTTTAAGCTTAAACAAACCATATACATGTAAAAATAAGTGAAATCGATGAGTTTCGAGAATTTGCCGGAAACCTACGAAGTGGCGAATCAAGATTCCGGAAAGGTAGAAGTGTAGATCGTGATGCGGTGAATCTTTTTCTTCAAGTGGGCTTCAAGATTGAAGGTTGTTTTGTGGTGTTAATTTGAGGAATTGAGTGATGGTTGGTGATGGTGGTGGAATGGAAGTAAAAGAGAGAGAGAAAAGAGTTTTTGGAAGTGTGTGTGCGGAATGAGGAAAGAAGTGAGGTGAGGGAGGTGGTGACCCTCACCTTGGCCGGTTTTGGTGGGGGCCCACAGGGTTGGGCTTCACCAATTTTCGTTCTCCTGTGTTTGCGTTCCGTGCGGTGTTCGTTTCTCCGATCGTTTAAACGTTAAATAATTATTTTATACGTTTAATTATAAGTTTTAAAATACGGATATTTATTCGAAATTATATTTGAAGTATTTCATCAAATACTTAATAATTGGGTTATAAATTGTAACTTTCACTTTATTTTGGTTGTTCGCGCGTTTAACATCTTACCGCGTTGACTTTGTTTGTACGATACGAAATAGTTATGAAATATTATTAAAATAATATTTGTGCTATAATGGTGTCTCTAAATAATGTTACATTATTTAGTGAAAATGTTCACCAACGTCCATATTTAATTGGACCGAATTACATTCGATCTGAAACTTGTACGATTTAATCAAATCACATAATTGTATATATATCTCAATATATATTTCGATACATTAATTAGCCTAATACAAGACTAATTACATGTATTAACAAATGCTTAGACACTAATTACTAGTCATAATTTGACGGGTGTCACAATAATCCTCAAATCCATGTAAACGGGTAAATGGAGGTTGATTATTCAAGTTGCTCAAAAAAAGTCAAATCTTTTCGGCTCTTTTATTATTATTATTATTATTATTATTATTATTATTATTATTATTATTATTATTATTATCATTATCATTATCATTATCATCATGGGATATCATTTGTAATGTTGATGTTACAATTCAATTGTAGTGTTGACTAATCACTAAACAAATATCCTTCAACTTTTTTATATATACTTATATGATCCCTACAGTAACACTAACATTACCTTTCAAATCCTATGGTTCAACGTTATGGATTCTAATCCATCTGAAGATGCTTGTTTAATTGCTTAACTAGTTTTGAACCTGAGTCTTTTTTGATACCTTTAAGACTCCTTAGAGCACACGGTATGCGAGTACGTGGCATCGCCGTTCACCATCGAGAACGACGTGCGACGGCGTTCACCCACTCCGGGGCGGCGTTCTCGACGCCGTCTCCGCCTCGCCGTCCAATTCTCGACGCCAAGCTAGCAACGTTTTCACTTTCTTTTTTTTTTCTTTTTGTTTTGTTCCGAATTTCTTAAGCTTGAAATTATAAAGAGGGGAAAAAATGGGGGCTGCCATGAATTTCTTGTTGATGATGAATGAAGCTGTGACAAAGACAAATGAAGGTGTGAGGAAGATGGTTGGTAGCCGGTCAAATAAGTTAGGGTAAATGTTTTTTTTGTTGGGCTTTTTTTATCTATTATAATTTGGATTTTGGGAACAAATACAATATACATAACTAGTTTAATTTCATTATTTATGAATTTGCATATTATAAATGTATTATTTGAGCATATTATAAATTTAATTTCATAATTTCATAATTTCATTAGTTTCGTTATTTGTTTAAATTTACAAAATTTATTTGTTTTTACATATTAATTTATACATTTTATTACATTAAATAAACAAATAAAACAAATAATAAAAAACTTCAGAACACTGTCAAGAACATTCAGTTTCACCACATTACAGAATCCTCACTTTCAACATTCTCCAGAACACTGTCCAGCACACCGATTACCACACCAATGCTCTTATCAATTGGTCACATCTTGAACATGGTTAATCCATAAATCTATGTATACGATCATAACGGACTCCTTGTATTATTTATTATCATTATCATTATATTATTATGTCCGCATATATATTATTATATGCAACACTGTCATCGAATACGGAAAAGAATCTTCTACATAAAGATAAAATTTACACACAACTTATTGTTTACATGAAAAGTAAAAAAAAAAAAGTAAACCAAATAAAGAAATTGGATGTTGCGTATAAGCCTTGGTGATAACTATCACGTAACGCTGACTTTTCAAAAATCGGGCAAGTCTTCGAATAATTCATTCATCATGTTTACATCCACTGATAAGTTGTCAAGATTCGGGATAGGTCCTGGAATACGAATCATCGATAGCAACGGTGGAAAAGCGACTTGATAACCACTCGAAACAAAATCTTGTTTTTGTTCGAGTTTACAACTTCTAGTTGTATACGATGACCAAAGATACGAATCGTTGCTAACCACTTTTGTCATCTTTTTGGTTCTTGCTTTTCTGGGTATTGAAGCAAAAAAAGAGATATTGTTTGCATCAAAATTATGTTCGATAGGTCTCTTTCGTGGCCTTCCACGACCTCGTCGAATTTTAATCATCGATATTTGATTTGTTATATTATTATTGTTGTGTTAATGCTATACTTATTATTTATAGTTTTATACGGAGTATTCTAAAATAATATCTGATAAAAATAATAATGAGGATTTTATTACCCACCGCCTAAACAACTTTAAGATTTTTTCTAGTCAAAGAAGATTAATTTGGTGGTTGGACGATTCTAATTCCTTTTATTTGGAAGGAAGTTCCTTGCGGGGAAAGTAAATATAGTTAGAGAATACGAGATCCTTTGTTTATTCTGATTACTAATAGCTTAAATCTGAAACTAGTTCTGAATAATAAGACTTGTCATTTGAAATCTGAATACGTAATTATTAAGATCGTTTGATAAATAAAATGTACAAATATCTGAATACATCTGTTTCACTATTTTTTGACGTGATACAAATGACATGAATATAATAGAGTTTCAAGCGACTTAACTTGAACAAAAAAAACTTACATGAGTTCCAACGAAATTTCTAGACTTCTAGAACCAATAATAACATCAATAAATAAATTGTCATGAAATTATAAATAAACTAAAATACAAGAATAAAAAAAGGACAGAAATATTTTTTTTACATAAATTAAAATACGGTAGTCAATTTATACGATAAAATTGATCAGAATGTTATGGGATTTATTTATCAATTGGAGTTTTTAAGAAATTGTAATAGCTTACTGAATAAGCAGTTTTTCAACTAGATTAAGACCTAATTAGAAAAATATACCAAAACATTAAATAAGACAACTACCACTTTTAAGACATTTTAAGTTCAAACAAAAGACCCCTAAATATTTTTATTTTGAATAGTGATTCATACATCATCAAAAAAATTACACCTTAACAATTGTGTTATATGGGTTTTGTGGAGTATAAAACATAATTATCACTCCACAAGGAGTTTTTGTGGTGTATGATTTTATATTGTAGTACCTTCTCCGTTTCACTTCTATTGTCCCTCAACTTTTTTGTTGGATTTATGATAAATTGTATGGATGTCTATTTTGCCCTTATATTCAAAGTACGTTTGAATGAATATTATTAAGAAATAAATGATCATGAGTAATAAATGATAGTAAAATAAGAAGTATAATTATTTTTAACAAATAAATAATATTTTTAGGACGGATTAAGATACTAATCCCTTCCCTCTTACTCATCTATTAAATTAGGGCCATATTAGCCTAATCAAAATGCAAATCATTTTTTATGGGCTAATCTCGGTCATTGGATGATAAAGTCAGTTGAATTAGATCCATTGATCAACGATTACTTCTTTGATCTGCCAATAAATAAGCCTCATTATCACTTAATTATTAAATTAACCTTACCCTCCCAAATAACCTTATTAAGTTAAATTAATTAATTGGTGTAAAATTTAAAATTAAATTAATTAATGCTACTTAATGCTAATAGCTAATGTAGGCCTGTAAGCGAACTGACGTTCAGTGAACTATTCACGAACCGTTCGACGGGAAGTTCGTTTATGTTCGTTCGTTTTGTTATATGAACGAACATAAACAAATTTTTGATGTTCGTTTAATAATATGAACGAACATGAACACAGGTCTCGTTCGTTCATTTACGTTCGTGAACGTACGATAACATGTTCGTGAGCGTTCGGTTAAATGTTCATTTATTAACTAATAGTTTAATTAAATTGATACATATTTGTATATCTTATTTTGATTTAAGCTGAATTCTAAATATAATATTATTAAAAACTTAGATAGTTTCATTTAATAATATTAAATATCTAGATATTTTTACCTCGCATTTATCTCTCATATTTCCCACCACTCTAAACACGCCTCCATTCTCTCCATCCACTAGTTCCAGATCTGCTGCTCTTACCTACGATCGGACCAAGCAAAGGAGTTTATTTTGTAATGTTGAATATGCATTGCAAAGTTTTAAGTTCTATAGCATATATGTGAGATAGGTATATACACATTCGTTTATATTTGTTGAAGTTCGTTTAAGGTATTAATGAAAAACTTCATTAGATTATGTGTTTGTTCGTGTACATTTATTTTTGTTCATGAACAAACAAATTTTCTTATTGAACAAACGTGAACAACAAAATCCGTTCGCTTATCCGTTCGGGTTCGTTCGTTTGTTCGTTAAAACCTTAATGAACGAACATGAACAGACTCCGTTCGTGTTCGTTCGGTTCATTTACAGGCCTAATCTAATGATAATTAAAATAAATCAATTACAAAATTGACCAGCAGTAAATCGTTGACCAGAAGTCAAAATCAATGAGCGCTGGCCAAATCAATGAGCCCTTCATCTCCAACAGTATAAATAAAAAATTAGTAGTTTCCAACTTCTTGCTTCAAATACAAAATAATCAATCGATTTTTGTTGTTGTTCATTGTCACACCCCCAAAACGGTAATACGTGGTTATCAAGTGATTAGCGGAAGCATTTGTAATTAGCGAAAGCATTTGTGTGTACAGAGGGGGGTGTGACGTCATATCGGATCATACATTCACAGCGCATATGATTATCGAAGAACATAATATATTAAGATGCTATAATTAATAGTTGTTATAAAAGCTACGACTTGTCAAAGTCGTAGAAGTAGCAGTAGTGTTGTTAAAAATACGACTGTTATAGTGAATACAAATATTCAAAAGTGAATTTCGTAAATATGACTAAAATATATTAGTTATACAAAAGAAATCTCATTTGTCCCAAATGTGGCATTCTAATCGTCATGGGCCGCGTTGTTCCAAGATGCATGCAAATCTTACATGGTAGCTAATTCCCTGAAAAACATAGTAGAAATCGTCAACAAAATTGTTGAGTGAATTCACAGGTTTTAGTATACAATAAACCAAGTTATGTATAAGTCGTTGACATATAGTCCAAAAGTAGTGATCAAACATGATCATGTAGTAAGTTTGCGTTGTAGTATGGTGGAACGCATTCCAACCATAAGTTTGTATAAGCATGAGTAAACCGTTGGATTACATCCAATAGAAGTCGTTGGAAATGCATTTCCAAAAAGTAAATCGTTTGTAGATGACCCACAGGTGATCTAAAGTAATCGTTTGTTGTAACACATCAGTTCGTATACGTTTTGAAAATCATTCCAGTTTAGTTGTTCGTTGGAAAACATAGACGGTGATCCCCCGAAGATGAGCTAAACCTTGCGGGTTAAAGTAACGACACCTAATCCTATAACCAAGCCACGAACAAGTTAAGTTTTTGCCTTCGGGACCAGGTAAATATACGTTCCTCATAGTGACATAACAGTCATGGGGTTGGCATGACCAACAAGTAGTTCCGGTAGGAGGGCTGTGAACTCGATATTACTATCCGTATATTCAGGGGCTAGCGTCACCTAGTTAATGGTTATAGTTTGTAAGCACGAGGACTTCTATGCACTAGAAAGGTCAAACTAGGTTCGTACCAGGATTCATTGTCATGTTCCCAATAAAGTATGAAAATCATTTCATAAATAAGCAGTTTCAAGTATAGTATGAAAGCATTCATAAGTAATCAAGTGTTCGCATATCGTAGCAAAACAGTTGCTATGTTTTCACCCCTAGTTTAAAAGCAGTAAAACATTAAAAGTAGGGACTGTGAACTCACCTCGTGAGCTTAGTGCGATAGCTAGCAAAAGGGTTGTCCAAGTAAAGTCTCTAAACGTACTAAACGTAAGAGATACTTCGTATAAGTACCTGGCTAATCGCCAAACTATGTTAGTTTGTTCACTCGATAATATTTAAAAGTTTGTATGATCAGTTGGTGATGGTTTCGTAATAATAATTCCCAAAGTATTATTATTATGTTTGTTCCGTCGTATACTTATATGTATTTGTATCTTAAGTCGTGTCGTATAAAGTATATTTATCGAAATGCGAATTCGACCCTTGGTTAAATGAACTTAGGTTGCTAACATACTATTCAGTTCACAAAAAAAGTTCAACTCGCAAGTCAAGTCGCAAAACCTCTCAACTCGCAAATCAAATAGTCAAAGGTTTTCAACTCGCAATGCAATTTTCATCTCGCATGTCAAAGGTCAATTCGCAGGCCTCAACTCGCAGATCAGAGGGTCAACTCGCAAGTCCAAGAATCAGTTCACAAGATCTCGACTCGCAGCATGGTGTGCGAACTGAGGTGAGCTCAGTTCGTAGAATCGGGTGTGAGTGGTTTTCGCTTTTGAAAATTTGGTCAAACATGCTCGGTTTGACCCGAAACTTTTACACGTAAAATCGTACCATATTTGAACCCGTAAAAAGAAATTTTCACGTTTTAACTCAAACCTGAAGTTTCTCATTTTTATTCGCGGGAACACTAAAAACAAGTCCCCATTCATTAGTTACATCATTTTTCGCCACTTTCCGAGCTCGATTTCACTAATAATATGTTCACGAAAAATTCTGAAATTTTTACCCAACGTTCCTACATATTTTAGCTACTTACCAATATTTTTCCATAATTTTAAACTAAGTACATCTTGATAAATAAATTCGCAAGTTGTGACACCCGCCAAATTAGGCCTAGTTTTTAGTTTATAATCACTTAGTTTATATATGTAATTAGTGATATGTTAGGCTAATTGTATGTATCATTATGTATATTATTATATATACACATACACGGTTTGATTAAATCGTGTCATTTTAAATCGGCCGAATTTTCGATTTATTAATGCAGACGTTGGTGAACAAAATTATTAAATAATATGAAAATTATTTAATAACATTATTATTTACTAAATATTATGCCGATAATATTTAAGAAGTATTTCGTATCATATAAGACAAATTGATAACGCGTAAAAAGTCGTGTTTTTACGTACGTTATTACCCGCATCTTAGGTCCAAAGTTAACAAAACCACACCAATAACACCAAATATCATAATATCTTATTAACTAAGTCAAAATGGAAGTGATGTTTATAAAAACACTAAAAATGACACGAAAAACGTGAAAAACTGAGCATAAATGATTAACGAATCTCTAGTTCATGCATTTTGACACTTTTTGACCTACACTTAGAATTATGACCTCTAACTTATGTCATTTTCTTCGTTAGGAAATTACGAACGCGTGGATATAAAGATCGCTCAAAACGGACGCACGATGAAGAAATTATGCCCGAACGAAGAATTAAAGCAACTGAAGATCGAGATACGGGAGAGCCAAGCCGTATACGGCCAAAACTGACCATATACGTCCAAGCCATGACCGTATACGGCCTAGCTAGGGCGTATATGGCCTTGTCCCAGCCGTATACGGCCATTCTTGCCCGTATACGGTTGGGTCTCTCCCGTATTCTTCATTTCTCACCCGAAATACGGCTTGACGTCCCATATTTGATGTCTTGCCCGTACAAGGAAGGATCTTGATACGGTTGAGAAATACTGCTGAGATTTTAGAGGTGGGAATACGGTTCAGAAATACGGTTGAGCTAAATCTATAAATACCAACCTCCACCTCCACATTCTTCATCAATTCATTCATCTTTTCAACAATTCACTACTTCAAATTCTCTCTACATTTTTACTTTTATTTTTGTATTTAGCTTTTAGTTTTGGGTTCTCTCTCTCTCTAGAGAGATATAGATAGTTAGTTAGTTAGAGGTAGAGAAGGAAAATCTAGCTATTGTAATCACGGTGTTAAACCATTCTTGGTGCAAGACTACGCGTTTCTCAATATTACTCTGCTTATATTTCTGGTGATATCTACTCTCTCATACTTATACTATGTCTGAATTATTTCTGCATGCTTGTATGATGTATGTTATGTGTATTGTCATGATTATTGAGTAGTGTACTATTGCGGTTGTTGAAATGTAGATAATTAGACGTTGGGATGATGTTAAATTAATCTTTAATTAATATGTAATTGGGAATTATTAAAGTTCGTTATGTTTAAACTTATCATGCATCTAGACTTAGTTTACGGATCACCCTTTCCAGTTCTTCGCGTGACTGCTACTTAGGTTTAGAATTTGATCACCTTTAGATACGGTAGTTGTTATCTGTGTTATCGTACGAATCCATGTTTGTTACTCGGCTGAAGTACTAGGTATAGCGATGGAAACACCGCTGGTGGAGTACAACCGTGGAAGCTCAGGAAAAGCCATCTGTACAGACATTATGACCTACCTAGAAACCCTAGAATATGGTAAAAATGTGGAAATGCTAAATACACTGTGACACCCGCAAATTTAGGGCTTTAATTAGTGCCTAAACTACTTGTAAATTTAGTGTATTTAGTATTATATTAATCTAAATATATGTAATCTTCTGTGTAATTACATACACACTTGAACGATTTATTTAAATCGTACACTATGTACTGGACGAGGTCCGACACTATTTATAATTGGACGTTGGTGACACAATGTTAAAAATAATGTGGAATTATCCACACTAACATTATTCAACTTAATATAATTGACGGGATATATTACGCATATTAAATCACTACATATACACCCCGAACGCAACGGAAATACTCGAAACTAAGTATATTGATAAAATACTTTTACTAAAATATCGCGTTTCAACGCGTACAAATAAAACGTTTAATATTTAATTAATACGTTTAAACGGCTGGGGAAACGAACACCGCACGAAGCGCAAATTGGAGGAACAAAATTTGACAAACCCACATGGGGTGGGGCCCCATGGAGTCGGCTATAAGGCCATGGCATGGCATGCCATTTCTTGTTGACTTAAACCATTCCAACCACACCCCATTATTTACTTACACCACCATTCCCATTTCAATTTCAAACACTCAACCAACTCACTCCCTTACCTCTCCTCTTTCTCTCCCTCTCAGCATTCTCTCTCTCTAAAAACCTATCCAAAACCGCCACATTCAACTACAAAAACACCAACAAAAATAGCTTGGATCACTAGGCTTGTTTGGAGTAAAACGATCACCTCGCGAAGCTCTACGTTCCTGTCTTCTTGATTTTTCAAACCGACTATTGTAAGGTTTCCGACAACTTCGCGAAATATTTTGTTTATGTTTATTATACTTGTTGGTGTGTTTACTCAACTTATAATGTCCAAAACATATGTTAAAACGAGTTACGTTTCGGTTGGTAAAAAAAAGGTAGTAACACGAGAAAATGCATATAAAAGCGCACACATAAGATAAATGCATGAAACCAATGCCAAAATCTTTGTATTTTCGTTATCTACAACTTTCGTGTTAAGCACTTTTTCCAGAAATACAACAATTTTCCTACAAAATTCAATTTACGAACATATATACAAAAAGGGATGTTTTGGAATAATTATAAAACCGACACTTTGGGTCAACCATAAAATGTAACGATAATTTTCTAAAGTTTATTTAACATATTTAAGGCTTTCCTAAAAATTTCGGGTCAAACCGAGGTCGTTTGACCACAAACCCGACACTTGATAACAAAACAACTAATAGTGTCGCAGGAGGGCCAAACCCAACTGCGACACTAAGCCCAATGTCACATAAATCTCGAGTGTCGTACATAGAGACACTAATCTTAATGTCGCACTTAGAATCGAATGTCGCATACTGCGACACTAGTACTTGTGTCGCCAAACTGCCGAATGTCGCATATAGCGACACTAACCCTAGTGTCGCCACTCAGTGACGCCCCTCATGCGACACTATCCTAGTGACGCCAAACCTGATTTAGTGTCGCCTATAGCGACACTGACCTAGTGACGCTACTTTATTTAGTGTCACCCATAGCGACACTAACCCTAGTGTCGCCATAATCATCTAGTGTCGCTAGGATAGCGACACTCGATCCTAGTGTCACTAATTACAGAAACTTCAAAATATTTTTATAAAATACATACAACAACTATACCTTATACGACACTACAAATACATGATATACATAAACCTTGGGAAGTATACACCACAACTTGAATACTTATGAGCTTACACTCGAATCAATAATTATTATTACACCTCCGTCACCAACGGGCCACACTTATTTACAAAATGATTACAAACATACAAACAAATACTCGGACATTACCTAGTTGAGTGGACAACTAGCATGGGTGTTCTTTTGAGACGCCAACTTAATTACTTATTTACTTACAACCTTGTGAGTGTTGTACGCCAAAAGGTTGCAGGGTTCGGAGAACCACACTACGGAATTACATCCGACACATACTTACGGACTTACATCCGCTATACTTATTTGCTTACACAAAGGTACTTGCTAGACTCAGGTGAGTCTTACAGCCCCACTTTTACTGTTTTCTACTTTGGGGTGAGATATTTGCTACCGTTTTACGTATGAACACAAGTACCGAACTGTTTACACTACTTTTACACGCATTACATGAGTTACTTTTATCCACTGAAAGCCTTCTATCATAAGTTGTTAGTTATGGACTTAAGCGCGATTACTAGTAGATGGATCCATTTGGGACTGACAATCCCTGCCTGGGGTAGTAGCGCTACCACGGATTACACCATAGAAACAGGTATATTAGTATTTGTTATATATGAGTGTTCGGATAGCACTCACGGGGGTACGTGATACTGTACTTAACTGTACCATTCACACTACACTGTTAAGCTTCAACTTGTGAGCTCATGGTAATTGTGTCGACTTACTGATTTAATGATTTACTGAATTACTTACCTTGTTCGAGGGTATTACTGGTACCTACTTGTGGTTCATAAATGATTTACTTTACTAAACCTGTAAGCTTCACCATCCTTTTGGTTGACACTTTTTAGCATTTATCTCAGGTTTACAGCAGCAGTAGGACTGCACACCCTCAGGACTGATAGCTCGAGTCGGCATGCATAGAAACTTGTAGAGATTCTCTTGCATTACTTTTTGTATATCAGTTATGTATTAGGATCGCTAGGAAATTATTTTCAAACTCGATGCTTGTTATCCTGGTTTAACAATGTAATACTTTTGTACTATTGTACGACATTTCATATAGATGTCGTTTGCTTTACTTTTATGCTGTGATATTTGATTAGTAGCACCCGAAAGCTTGCTTCCACTAAACAGTGAATTTGGGGGTGTTACATACACTGTAGGTTCACCTCTGGTTACACATCTGTGGAAATACATTAACCAAAGTACACCATAGTTGTACCAAAGGTTAGTAAACATGAGGAAAAGCTACAGTACATGGAAAACTTACCTCTGGTTACAAACGCTGTGGAAATGCTTCAAGCACTATACACCGTGGTTGTGCCTAAGGTTAGTTGGCTATGAACAAGCTGGAGTACACGGTGAACATACCTCTGGTTACAAGATACTGTGGAAAATGGTTAGAGTACTGTACACCGTAAGTACCTAGGGTTGGCACACTGAGGAAATAAAGCATTGTACACCGCTAGTGTCCCTAGGGACGAATGACTGATCGCAAAGGAGAGTTCTAGATCATGACAGAAGTAATTATGCTAATAAAACCTAAGAGAATGAGTCTAGAGATGAAAGTCAAGCCCAACAGTGGTTCAGGATTCTTAAAACCCCTAGACTCTACAAAACTGATAGTTTAGAATAACAAAGTTAATAATTTGTACACGATTAAATGATGATAGTTGTATTTAGGTGTTAAGAAAGGTCAGAATAACCTGAGGGTGGTCTATTACCCTATTCCTGCACCCTTTATGGGTCACTTATCATCACAAGACAATGTGGGGGGTCGAACAACCTGTTCTGATCAGAATCTCGATAACCTAGGTACTTAGTTACATACTGATTTAGGTTTTAACTAAAGAAGTAGGGTCCTAGTGTTTACACCTGTAATTCATCTTTCTATTAACTAAATCATGTCCCCAATTACCTTTATAATGAACATCATCCCAACAACTGATTATTAAAACTTCAACAACCGCATTCTCTATCTATCTACCTAATTACCGATTCTCATCTCTATTTTACTTTTCTGCACTTAGATAATTAGTTTATTAGAAAAACCAAAACAACAAAACCTACCTATCTGCACAAACCCATCCTAATAGTGAACTTTATCTTCGGCCTAAGCTTCGTTTCAATTCGCTCTGATTTAAGAATGACCCTAGGTCATACCTATCGCTGTACGCACCCACAACTTTAGTATACTTAGGCCCCGCATATATAAATATAAAACCCACTGATTGCATCCAAGCGGAAGGTTCGCAACGACAGAAAGCGATTCCTGAAACCGATCGCCCGGTGCGCATCAAGTTTTTGGCGTCGTTTCAGGGGATCGCAGAGCGTTATGATTCTGAAGCCTCCTTAGACAATTTAGCTGTTAGGAGATCCTTTTCGTTTAGGTTAACCCAAACTTATCCGAAAGTTACTTACATGCTTTAGTATAAATTAGTTAATAAAAAATGAAAAATACAAACATACCTTGCTACGATTCGCCGCTTTCTAGACCCGTTTCCTCATTCGCCCACAAGACGACCGATGGAATGATGGCCATGGACGATGCTGAGTTCTTTGACTGCCTAGAATGAGAGTTGGAATCCGACTTCTAATCTTCATCATCAACTTCATCCGAAGAAATCTCCGCTAGCCCAGACGACGATTCTAGAACCATAGGGTAATTCTTAGATCTTGAATTAGGATCCAATGATTCTCAGCTACAGATTTCAACTTCTGTTTCTAGCATTCCAAGCTATCAGGTCATACTTGCACCTGAGATCTCATTCCCTGATATCGCGTAAAAAGTCATGTTTTTACTACCGATATCTTTCTCATTTTAGAACGATTCTTGGCATTTTAAACTCAAAACCAACACAAATCAATGATATTATGCCAAGATGGTCAAAACCAGGTTGCACGATAAAAATCAAGCAAAACGGATGAAAATCGAAGATTCCACACACGTTTAAAGATTCAAGGCATCAAAACGAGGTTTCAAAACAAAAGTGCCCATTATCAACATCCATCTCACCCAAGATGTTCATTTTCAAATTACGAATCCAACAGAAGAAGAATCAACAAAAATGGATAAAGAATGAGGATTCTACGCCCGCCGGAAGATCCAAATGATTCGTACGCAATATCTGGAGATATGAGGCATATTTTTGGCATATCTTTACGTCAAAGTCTTCATTTTTGAATTATGAATCCAACGCAAAAAGAATCAATGCAAACGGACGCATAACGACGAAGATACGCACGAATCGAGCAACGCAACGAAAGACGACGGACCAGGGTGGGTGGTAGCCAGCCGCCAGCCGCCAGCCGCCGCCGGCCTGCTAGTGGGCGGCGCCGGCCTACACCCCCCATCTCTTTTGCGCTTTTTCGTCCTTGCTTGTACCCGGTGCACCACCTTTCGCTACGTTTTCGTACATGGTGCACCACCTTTCGCTACTTTTTCGTACCTCGTGCACCATCTTTCACTCTTTTGATAATGTGAGCCTAGGGTTGCTAATGTGAGCCATATTTTCCCTATAAATAGCAGCCCCTGGACCTCATTTGAATCAATCTTGAATATCATCCTTTGTTATCTTCACACATTCACTTAAATACTTTTATTTTCTTTGTAATGTTTAATTCTTCCTAGTTAATTACGGAGGTGCTCCGGGATGCATATTTTAGCTACGAGTTATTGTACTTCTCTCCAGGTGTTAATCTATCTTCCATATTTAATATGTTTGTTCTTTCTTTAATAAATTTAAATATGCATGCTAGAATTACCATGATTAACTAAATAACTCAATTGTCTGCTACGATAGTCGTTTAGGGAAAGTTTAAATATGTGATTGTATTGTATGTTATGAGATTGCGGATGCTTTATATTATAAATAGATGTAGGGATTGAATCTTTATCGTTTATCTGCCCAACTCATGTTGTGACTATTACCTTGATTGTCTTATTGCATGTTCTTGTTTGATTGTTGCCTTAGGATTATCATGATAGTAAAATATACTTAGCCTTAATCATCGTGAAATAACGTGAAGGCCTCTATTCGACTGTTCTTTGATATAGTACTGGAAACGCCTATGGCTGAGTACAAATGTATGAAAGTCGAGAACGACCGAAGGTAGTCATATTATGAATCGATTAACAAACGTGTTATTTAGGTTTCTATTCTTAGTATAAATCATCCCTATTTTCTTGCATACTTGAGTAATGTTGATAATTTGTATGAATAAGTGATGACATGCTACCCAACCGTCTAGACCGGTTATTCCAACCTATTCCGGCGAGGGTAAAACCCATTTACAAGATTGTTTATTCAACAAACTGTGCTATGATTCGGACGTCTCTGATGACCGAGATTGGGGAATAGGAATTGAGATTAACTGTTGGATAATGTGGACATGCATTTGAGAGAACTTTCGGTGTATGTTTTAATATATTCTGCAACCCATGTGACATTCTATTTGCCTGATTGTTGACACATTTGCGTTAGCCCAATAGAAGGACTGTAGAATAGCACACATTAACCTTCAAATTTATCTTTGTTAGAACTCCTCTTATTTAACTTCACCTAAACCACTTCATAGTAGACAATCGCTTAAATTGCTGAATGCCCGAAGTAACCTCCACCCTTTTTAGTTTATTTTAAACTTAACTTTAATTTAGAAAAATCCAAAACCAAAACCATCTTTTTGAGCCTCAGCTAAATTCATAAAAGTTCCTAAACCTTCCTAGTTTCAATTCGTCGCGCTTTGAAGAACGACTCTAGGTCATACTTATCCTTTGCAAGCCCTTAGATTAGCAATAGTAGTAACCCTAGGCCCCAACCTTACAAATTAAAAACCCACTGCTGTGCTGCATCTCCATAAGAAATTCCAACGACCGGTGTGCAGCCCATCAAGTTTTTGGCGCCGCTACCGGGGAGCGTCGGCGACCGATTTAAGGAGCTTAGCAACTTTAGTCTTTAGCGATCCTTTTGAAAGATTAACATCAATCAAAAGTTACATTTCTTGCCTTTAGGATTAGATTAGATTAGTTTTACTTACTTTTTAACCAACCATGTCAACACCTTATCCTGATTGGACCTAACTTTTGGATAATTCTTCCTCCACAAGTCACTCATTTTCCTCAAAATCACTTTTGCCACTTTTTATGCTTGAACAAGACCTTATAAACAAAAGAGTAACCGAATTTCAAGATAACATTGACGCCATGATATAAATTTCAGAAAAATTAATCTTTAACATGGAATCCATTTTGAAAAACTTAAGTTTTATCGAGGAAAACACTAACCCACCAAGTGACGATGTGTTAATCGTGACAAGAGGAGGAAAAGTAACCAAAGTTGACCCACCACCACCAGATAACACCCTCGAAAATACTTCTTTACCTACACCTATACCTAGTGCACATGAGTCAATTGACACCCCTGACCCATCACCAGCCCAAACCCAGGATAATGTACCTCGTACAAGAATACCTTATCCTGGAAGACTTAAAAAGGAAAAGCAAGAAGCCAAATTCGGAAAATATCTGGAAATGTTTAAAAGCCTACACTTAAATGTTAAATTATTAGATGCTTTAGTAGAAATGCCTTCATGTGACAAATTCTTTAAAGAACTCCTTTTAAACAAAGAAAAGCTTAGGCAAATAGTTAGTTTACCCTTGGATGCTGAATGTTCTTTAATTGTACAACATGGTCTTCCACCTAAACTAGGCGATACTGGACGCTTTACCATACCTTGTTTTCTCCAAGATATTCAAATCAGTAATGCCTTAGCCGACCTAGGTGCTAGTGTTAATCTTATGCCTTATTCCCTCTACAAGAAATTAGGATTAGATAACCTATTACCTACTCGTACGACCATTCAATTAGCAGACTATTCAGTTAAACTCCCTCGAGGGATTGCTGAAGATGTCATGGTAAAAGTCGATAAGTTCATCTTTCCAGTGGACTTCATTGTCATGGATATAGAGGAAGACACCCATGTCCCGCTCATCCTTGGCAGACCTTTCTTAAACACTGCCAAGGCTGTGATCAACGTAAACGAAAAATCTTTAAAACTGAGAGTGGGGACGGAGGAGGTCACCTTTAATGTCAATCGATTAATGAAGCAACCTATAAAAGAGGACCTTGGTTTGTGTGATACCATGCAGGACATTTTTGATGAACATCTCCACGAAGTATTGACAATATCCCACAGGGATCCGATACCCAACACGGTAGTCACCGTTCGGAGGTTATACAACGAGGACCCTGGGCTGCAATCTGCAATCACTTCATCAACAACATCCGAAGAGCTACTATCTCCCCTGCTTGAAAAGAAATCCTCTTACATTAATGACAAAACAATCGCTGTTCCATTAGGATGCGGTACACCGATACCTTGGCTAAAAAGAGAAGGGGCCAAACCAAACCCATTTCCTTCAATTAAAGAAATCCTAGATTCATTCAAAGGAATGAGTATGGAAACACCCCAAATTGAACCACAACTAACCAACCAACCCGTATCACTACCAAATCCCGAAATCACCATAAACCAATCATCAACCACTCAATTTCAAGAATTCCAGTTCACCGACAACGGAAGGATTCTTCTCACCCAAAATGACGAAATATCCTCATCAACAGTCAACAAATACGAGCAAAAGACGAACGAATTTTCAAACCAAACAGAATGGGTCGAAATAGCATCAATCTCCACAAATGAGCCTGAGGTAGACGAAGCACCATTCTAAGAAGAGTACGAAAAACTAAATAAACACGAGATAGCTAGAATGAAGCCGTCTATTGAAGAACCACCAACCCTATAATTGAAAGAATTACCACCTCACCTTGAGTACGCTTACCTCCAAGGAACTTCACATCTCCCAGTAATAATCTCAAAGGAGTTAGAACCCGAAGAGAAAACTCAACTAATTGATGTTCTGAAATCGCACAATAAAGCAATCGCGTGGAAAATTTCTGATATACAAGGAATCAGTCCAAACTACTGCACCCACAAGATCCTCATGGAGAACGATTTCAAACCATCCGTGCAAAGGCAGAGGAGAGTGAATCCTAAGATTCAAGACGTGGTCAAACAAAAAGTTATCAAACTCTTGGATGCTGGATTGATCTATCCAATTTCCGATTCACCTTGGGTTAGCCCTGTTCAAGTAGTTCCAAAGAAAGGAGGAATGACGTCATTACAAACGAAGAGAATGAGCTTATACCGACTCGGACTGTCACCGGTTGGAGAGTTTGCATCGATTATTGGAAGTTTAATGAAGCAACTCGTAAGGATCACTTCCTGATAAACCAAGATCTATCTAATAATCTATTAGATAAACACAGTTTTGAATGATTACTAAGAAGTTTGCGGAATAACACTTAGTAATACAATGAAGATCAATAACAGTATATTAAGACAGAATAATAGAAAGCTTCAATCTTATTAATGATAAGACGAATACACTGAAATGTATTAGGGTTACAAAACCTTGAAGCTGCGCAAAAACTCATAACCTAATCTAGGTTAAGGATCTCTATTTATAACACATAGAGTCCTGCTAAACAATCTCCTATAATTATGGAAGCAGTTACAATCCATAATTATTCAAATTCTAACTTCCCTCCTATTCTAGATATAAACAGTGTTAACTACCACAACTATACAAACAGTGGTAATTCCTATAACAGTGTTAACACTTGTACAATTTACTAGACTAGTATACCACCAGTGGTAACTAGCCTAAGCAGTGTTAACTGTTGTAAACAAGCTAACAGTGATAACACTAACACTTGAAACTATTACTAACAGTTGTAACTCTTGTCTTCAATCTTCAATAGCAGTTGTAATCTTCTACTAACAGTGGTAACCACTTCACCAACAGTGGTAATCCATGAAGACTTCATCTAACAGTTTTAACTCTGAAGATAGTGGTAACCAACAGACTAACAGTTGTAATACCAGTAGTAACTATAACACTAATAGTGTTAATACCTTGTGCATTCTTCAACAACATTAGTAACAGCAGAAATCTTATTTCCCAACAATCTCCCCCTAAACTTAATCTGTCCCCAATAGTATTAAGTTTCTCTTGATTCTTCAAGTTGACTTCTTTTCAAACTCCTTCAAAACAACTATTTTTGAACTCTGTGTCTTCTCTCATACTCTTCTTTCTTATGAATCTGATTCAAGATCATATATACCAAATTCTCTGCTAAATCATTGTTGAATGAAACAGATAACTTAGCATGCCTTAAGCTTCTTAACAAACTCAAACTCATATCATATTCTCTGTCAGTGAGCATCCAAATCATAGTAGCATCATCAAAAATAACTTGATGGACACCTGGATTACTGAGATAGATCCACTGCTTGACATTTATGAAAGTATTGAACTCAAACCTGAATCTTTCTGGCTCATACATCATTGAAATCCCAGACCATACACCCAATTCATAAACACTATCAAACTTCTTGGTGCTTAGTCCTTTCTCAGATCCAATCTCATATAATCTGTTCAAGTCTTCTCTAACAATTACCCTGATCAACTCTTTAAATGACCTCCAATATGAGACAGAAGTATCTGCCCTTTCAACTCTAATTTTCTCACATTTAATTGGAATTGAAAATTTTACAACAGACCAATCAATGATTCCAGGAGAGTTATCAGGTGGAAGATATACCTGTAAAGGTTACACCACAATCAAATCATCTAAATTCAACTTATTCTTAGGCAGATCAGGGATTGATGCAAGTTCTTGTCTCCTCTTCTGTTTAAGCTCAGTACTTATTCTTTCCCTTTCCTTTTCATCTTCTATCTTTTTATCAAATTTTTCTTTCTTTTTCTTTTCTCTTTCTGCTTTTTCTTTGGCTTTCTTATCTTCTTCTGCTCTCTTAGCAGCCTCAGGGTTTAGAAATGTATCCCTATCCCAGATTCTTTGTAGATTCTCAAGAGACATGGCATTAAGTCTTGCAGTTGAAATATTACCACCTCTTAGCTTCAAAATCAGATTTCTTTTCTGTTGAGCTTTTGTCAAAGGTTTATTCCTCTTAGCAGCAGCTTTGGCAGGTCTAGACTTTTTCAATTCTTCTGCCTTTTTTTTCTTAAGCCGTTCCACCAGATATTCAATATCATCTTGTTTTTGCTCTCTCAGCTGTGCTTCATCCCACTCATCAACCTGTTCCTTAGTCATTTTCACAAATTTGCCAGGTTCTATCTCAACATCAATCATTTCCTCTGCTATCACATCTGCATTTATCTCAGCAAATAACCTCTGTGCATATTCATCATCATTCATTGTAGCTTCAGGAGGCATGGTTTTATGCTTTTTCAATTTTGGCTCTTCCTCCAATATACCCTTACCCTTAGGGTCAATCTTGGGCATAGATTGTGCAGCAGCAGGTGCAGTAGTAGGTTCTCTAATCTGAACTGGAGGTAAGGTGGTGATTTTCTGCTTCTTAGCTTTGACAGACTGCACAGGAATTGATTTCTGCCTTTTAGCCTGTGAAATCTTCTCTTTCTCTTGTTGTTTCTCACCTTCAATATTTTCATTGACCTTCTCAGTTTCTTGATAAATTGGTGTTTCCATCTCTATATCCTCATCAATGTGCTCACCAACACCATCATCATTCTGTTCATCATCACCCTTCTTCCCATCATCTTTCTTTTCTTCATCACCTTTATTTGTCTAATATTTCTCCCCCTTTTTGAAAGCATTCTCTGCAGAATCACCTTCAACCACCACATACTTCTTCCCTTCTTTCAAAACCTTAACAACAATATACTCCAGTTGAGCAACCCTCTGCTGTAAATTTGCAATCTGTTCATCCTTCTTTTTATTGTTTCTCCTTTCCACCCTAAACTTCTCCCACACATAATCTATCATTCTTGTCAATTCCAGGTTATTTCTAGCCTCATCACCATCAGAATGTGACTTCCTAGGTGAATCATTGACAGGTGCATCAAAACCTGTATCATACCTAGTATGATCAACAGATTCCCCTTGGTTATTGGTACTGGGACCACCAAAATCATCTACAGGAGTAGAATCATGTTTTGGTGTTGCCTCTGCTTGGGTCTTATTGATGTTACTTCTGTCCTGCTCTGCCAGTGGGCTAGAAGCAGTAGAAGCAGCCCTTACAGAATGGTCACCCCTCTCCTCATGGACCACATGCTGTTCATGACCCCTGTCATTGGACTGAGATGACTGAGCAGCATGATCCTCAGTCACCTGGTGTGTAGCCCTTTTGGCTTTCCTGGTGTAAGTTGTAGTGAATCTGTTCCCTTGTTGTTCATTGTTACCCCCAGATGTTGTGGGATAAGAAGGAATGGGTTGTTCCATTCTTTCAACAACTGGTTCAGCTTCTGTTGGTGGTACAGATGCTGTGGTGGAGGGTGCAGGAAGCATTGTTGAAAACAATGCTGTTACCCTCCCAGAAAACATAACACCTTTGATAGAGGTATCTCTCTTCATATTTGAAAATACTTTTGGTTTAAAAGAAGAGATACCTATTATCTTATCCAAGGCTGGCAAATCAGATATTTGTTCATTTAGAAAACATTGCACAAACCTTGGATACATTAAAAATTTAATTTTAGGTTGGTTAATGTTTCTTAGCATACCAGCAAAAATAAAGTTGGAAAAATTAAAGTTTTGACCAGTAGCTAAGCATACCAATGCATATGCTACATTACCGCTAAATTGTTCAAAAGATGAACGTTTAGATGATAAACAGTGCAGTAATGTATGGATTGGAAATCTCCATTGGTATGAAAACATAGTTTTCTGAAAAACATACCCACCCAAGTTCCCCTCATATCCCATTCGTTGTAAATTAAAGTATAAAGCTTCATCAGAAATTGAAGTTATACCTTCTTCATCCTGAAGATGAAGAGAAGAACGAATGGATGCTTCAGAAATAACCACTTGGTGCCCAGCAACTATAGAAACAATTTTTGGAACACCTGCTTCTTCCTCAATCTTTGCTTTAACCCAGAATTCATTAATATGATCATATGAAATTCTGGGTGAAACAGTAAGCGCATGGTGAATGGTAGAATTACGCAGAAAATCAATGATCTCTACGTAATCATTGGCTATTGAGGGTTTTACCAGATAGGCAATCATGTTATGATCCTTGCCTAAAGCGAGTTGAGGTGTGGTTGATGAAGAAAAAGTTGATAGACTGTGAAACCTTTAAATGTAGCATATGCTAGGAATAGTCTAATGGCTTCTATCCTTGCAACAGGAGCAAAGACATCATCATAATCAATCCCTTCTTCCTGTGTATAACCTTGTGCCACCACCCTTGCCTTATTCTTGATTACAATCCCTCTTTCATCCTTCTTGTTCTTGAAGATCCATTTGGTGCCAATTGCCCTTTTTCCTTTTGGCAGATCTACTAGTGTTCACACATTCTGAATCTTGAACTGTAACAACTCTTCTTGCATTGCCTCAATCCAACTAGGGTGTTTAAGAGCTTCTACTACCTTCTTAGGTTCAATTTGAGAAAGAAAACACACATATAGAGATGTATGTATTTCTTCTTCAGTGATAGTAGTTTGCTGTCTTGTTTGTACACCACTGTTAACATCCCCAATCACCTGTTCCAGAGGATGATTTTTGTTCACATGAAAATTAGATGTTGATGTCTCTGGAATGATTTCCTCCAAATTGGTAAGATTACCATGCTGCTCAGAACTTTCATTAGATGGTGTTTCAATTTGTTCTGAATCCTCCATAATCTGAGATGATGTTTCTGGTGGTTCTTCTGTGTCCAAATGCTGTGATGACTGTGGCAGATCAGAAGAAAATACCTCTGGAGGATCAGGAGTCCAGATTGGAAAGATAATGTACTCCAAAGATTCTTTATTCTTTTCTGAAAACATATCTGATGTAGCCTCACAAACTCTATCTGCTTTACTTGATGTGGTACCTGTGCATGTACCTGTACTAGGATTGACAGTTGTATATCTAAAAGCAGTGTTAAGAGCATCAATATCAAACAAAGACTTAGGACCTATTCCATCAGGATTAATGATATTCTCATTAAAAGTGACATTCATTGATTCTTCTATGACTCTGATCCTTTGATTGAAAACCCTATATGCTTTACTCTGAATAGAATATCCTACAAATACACCCTCATCTGCTTTGCTTTCAAATTTTCCTAGGTGATCTTTGGTATTCAAAATAGTACAAGGACATCCAAAGGTTTTTAAGAAACTAACCAGTGGTTTGTTCTTAAACAACAGCTCATATGGGGTTTTGAAATAAGGCTTAATTACAGTTACCCTATTCTGAATATAACAAGCTGTGCTAATTGCTTCTGCCCAAAAAGACATAGGTAGTTTTGCATCAGCTAGCATGGTTCTTGCAGCCTCAATTAGTGTCCTATTCCTTCTTTCAGCAACCCCATTCTGTTGAGGAGTTCTAGGAGCACTAAACTCTCTCTTAATGCCTTTTTCATTACAGAATTTATCCATCTCATAATTTTTAAATTCTGTTCCATTATCACTCCTGATGATTTTAACTCTTTTATCTAATTGGTTCTCAATCTTAGTTATAAATGATCTAAGTATTTCACCTGTCTCATCTTTTGTTCTAAGAAAGAAAACCCATGTAAATCTGGTATAATCATCAATTACAACAAGGCAATAAGATCTTTTTCCCATACTACTTATAGTTGTTGGTCCAAATAAGTCCATATGCAATAAGTATAGAGGAGTACAGTTTGAATTTACTGCTTTGGACTTAAAAGAAGTTTTGTGTTGCTTCCCCTTTAGACAAGAAACACAATGATCATCACATGAATAGTCCTTCTCAGGTAAACCCCTAACAAGCTTGTTTTTGACAAGTTTATTAATGGTTTTGTAGTTCATGTGACACATCCTTCTATGCCACAAAGTAGACTCATTTAAATTTGCTTTAGAAATCAGGCAATTTAAATCAGGTTGAGGTGCCATGTTTGCTAAGTCACACTTATAGACATTATCTTGCCTAGGAATTCTCATTAAAATCATATTTTCTGGAATTTTAAACTCCTTAGACAGAATAAGACATTCAGTGTCAGTAAAATGAACAGGGTTCTTTTTATCTGTGATTTGACTCACACTTAGCAAATTGTACCTCAACTGTTCCACATAATAAACATTTTCAAAGCTTAACTTGGCACTTTGAACAACTCCTTTGCCTGTGATCCTTCCACCTTTTGGATTGCTTCCAAATGCTACATATCCACCATCAAATGATTTGAAGTTCTGTAGCTTTTCCTTATCTCCAGTCATGTGCCTTGAGCAGCCACTGTCGATATGCCATAAACTTCTTGGCTTGCCCTGCACACAAACAAACACAGAGAAAATTAATTTCTCTTGGGAACCCAAACCAATTTGGCTTTGGGTTTCCCTGATGCATCAAGGTAATCAACTTTCTTGAAGATTATTGATTTTGATGCATTGTTAGATTTTGAACATCTGGGAACATTTGATTGAAAAGGTGTCCAAATCCAACTAATTTTAGACTTAACAGTGGGTTTTGGTCTAACAGTGTTAACTGAAGATCCAAAGTTATGTCTAACAGTGTTAAACCTGTTATAACTGTTATTATGTCTAACAATGGTAAAACAATTAACACTGTTAGTATTCCTTACAGTGTTATTTACTCTACCAGTGGAAACTGTTGAATTAATATTGTTAACAGTTTTAAAAGGTTTACCACTGTTTGTTTTAACTCCTTTTTCCACGGTTTTAGTCTTTAAACTGTTGGCTAAATCTTTAGCTTTTGTTCCTGCAGTGAAAACCTTTGCAGCAGCCATAGCTTGATTTGCCCTATAATTCATCTTTCTAGCAGCAGTTGTATGATTAACTTTAGATTTAAAATTTTGTTTGTTAACCATATTAGCTGCTGTCCATGGCTTTTTCACATTCTTTTGATATGTTTTTGGATTATGAAAACACTCATGTTGAAGATGATTATTTCTGCCACATATAAGACATAACTTTTCTTTAATCACAGTTACATTATTCCCCAGTTTTTGAGTCACCATTTGGTTCCAATTCCTTTGGTTACCTCTGGGAATATGTTTTTGAAAATTTTGGGATTTAGAAAAGCCATCCTTACATTTGCACTTATCACATGTATTCACATCAGTTGTATTATTCACAGAAACAGTTGTTTTCACAGCATTCCTAACCTTCCTTTGAAAATTCCTAGGTGTGTTAGGTGTGATTTTCTCATGTTTTTCATGATGTTTTTCCTTCTCTTCAAACATTTTCTTACCCTCTTCTAGTTTATTAACTTTTAGTTCTGTAACTAGACCAGTAATACTATTGCTGCTTTCACAAGATGATTTATCAGATTTATTGAACACATTAGCATTACATTCAGATGTATCACACTCTTCATCATCTTCCTCAGTCCACTCATGAATTTCAACTTCATCAATGTTTACATCTTCTTTTAAACTGTTAACTGGGTCAACCTTTTTAACATCATCATTTAATCATTCTTTAAGTAAATTTAAATCAATTTCAGTTTTTGAAGGAAAATAGTTGTTGTTATAAGGAGGAGGTACATTATTGTATCCTAACCCAGTCTTGAGTTTATCATGAATCTGAGAATTGATAAGTTTATTTACACTTTTTGTGACAACCGTCAGAAATCTCAGGTCATTACCGCACTTGAATCTTAAATTTACAGCATTCCTTAAATCCTAGTGAAAACTCTAGGTTATGACTCCTTAAATTGTTAAAGCTGTAGAACGTCTTAGAGATTGCTTAGTGAACCATAATTTCATTCAGACATGCTAAATTAAGTTATGAAGTGCCATGAAAAACAAAAGAATCAAGTCTCATGAATTATCACAAAAATACTATCTTGTCGCACAACCAAGGTTTGCTAAAATTCCGTAAACCCGTAAATGAAACTCGAATATAATAAACTAACACTTGAATACCTATTGGAAGCAATTCAATCATAAATTAAAGTACTTTTATAAACTAAAGAACACAAACTTTTATAGCTCAAATATTAATCACCAAAACATCACAAAATAAACCTTATACCATACAATATACTTACACATCTTTAATACAAACTTAATACAACTTTTATAAACTTTATTTAACAAATAAAAAGAAATTAAAAGGCCTCCTTGGGACCCCAAAACCGGCCTCCCCCTTATCCCCACACATCTCCCCTCTTTTCTTACACCAAATCATTCATTTCACCCTCCCAAAACACACACTTCTCTCTAATTCTTCTCTCTAACCTTTCACACTCTTTTCTCTCTAAAACCTCTTAAGAAATCAGTCATTTTGCAACCTAAACCCAGAAACTTTAAGGTGTCCTCAAGCTATTTCAAGAACATAAAGGTAAAACACAACGTCTCTAACATCTTTCTTTACTTACAATCTCTAAAAATATGTTTTTCCTTCATAAAATTCGGAATTTATGCCTTTTTCATGGCTAAAATCCTAATACAAAACTTGATGTTTGTAGGTTATCTCTTTTCACATCTTTATGTGTTAAAAGAAAGGGAAACCCATGATCAAACCGAAAATCAAGTGAAAACCGATTGTTGTTGGTAAACTTGTGGAAATATTGTTCATCTTTATTTAAAAACTTGTTCTTATGTTAATAATCATATCTAACACATCTTGGATGTATTTCAACACCATGCATGTGTTAGAACATGGATTTAAAGATCAAAAGATGATAATCTTCCTTATTTCATGTTTGGTGTTCATTATTTTGAATGAAACACTCAAACATGAGTTTACAACTTTCTGTCCAGAAGGCTTCTTCCACTTCAACGATTTTTATAAAAATCATTTCTTCATGAAAATGGACGTTTTTATAGTCTAGAATCAAGTTCTGGAAGTTAACTTTCCAACCACATAAGCCTCATGTTTTTATGAGTTCATTTGATATTTTTTATAATTTTTGTGAATAGAGATGTATAATCTATTAGATTAAGGCAGAAACTTTCATCTCAATGTTTTAATCATAACTGGAGCATTACAACTCCAAATGACTTGAAACTAACGCCAAAAGTTTAAAATTTTCATTGGCTACAACTTTCAAGAAGACCACTTTTATTGATTCCTTGTATATTTTGAACAAAAATAATAATTGCATGCATGTATTTAGATCTGACCTCAGATGGTAAAAGTAAAAATAATAAATACTTGGACTTCACTACAATCCATGGAAAAATTACAGTAGATAGATAACATATTGAAGATGATCTGTGATTTTTGCCTTATTTTATTTCGGACCATAAGTATTTTTAATAAATTAAACCAACTGAGGCAATTTTCTGGAAATAAGAATATGGACTGATTTTGGTAAAAGTTAAAAACCGACACTTGTGGATTTGTTATTTAAGGAAAGACTAACTCCTTATGACTCATGAACATGTTTAAGGTTTGGGTAAAAGTTTCGGGTCAAACCGAGAAGGTTTGACTGAGTCAACAATAATCGGTCTCGATTTCGAAAACACGAAACTTACTATCTTTTGGGAATGAATGATAACCAAAAGGGGTTCGGGCGTCTTATGATGTATTTATTGATTTGTGTGTTGTTAACCATAATTCGGAAGGAACCAAAGTTCCAAAGCTCAAAACATTATGATTCTAAGACACTAACAATCGTGAGATATTATACACTTGTATAATCATTATTATATTCCATGCGATTATTGGACACTAACAAACTTCAAAAGCAAACAAACCATGTTGGCACTTCGTAATCTAAATACTTAGTTAAGCAATCCTAACAAACCTAAATTACCAAGGAACTAATTAGAAACCTCGTGTTCATAGGTCTTGGATAGGAGTCATACACGACAAACACGCGCGCTACATTCATCGTTTACTCATACGCTCAATTGTGAGTTTTCACAGCCCCTTTTTACTTGTTTATTATTTTGGGGTGAAAAGCATGATCTAGAACTTTAACTAAATTGGTTGTACTCTTTATGAACTTGTTGAACTTTTGCTATACTATTTATGCGAATTGGTATATACTATTGTTATGCTTGAGTACTATCGTGCTAAAGTCCCCGGAAATACAGTTTACACTACTTATTAACTCGTCCGAGAGCCAGACGAGCCGTTGATATTTATGGATAGCGCTATTTAGGGGGAAACCACTCCTCACTCACACTGTTCGTGAGTGCATAGTATCACCTTACTCATGTTAGCGATAGAACATGGAGCTTGGGGCATGTGTCGGTTGAATCGGTTAAGTAGTGGCTTCAATTGCATTAACACTCTTGTATATTACCTTTCATATTCGCAACAATTACAACCAATCATTTTTATTCATGTCTTTATGGACAAAAGCTTTTAGTTCATTTATGTGTAACATTAAACCTGTGAACTCACCAACTATGTCCATAGTTGACCTGTTGTTTTATCATGCTTTTCAGGAGAACGACAGTAAGATGCACTCTAGGAGTACATTAGCATGGATGCATGTTCACACGCGTTTGCTTTATTTTGAAACTATGACTCTCTTTTGGAAACATTAAGAGCTTATTATAATTTCTTTTCGAACTGTGGTTGAAACTTGTAGTAATGTGTAATATTTTCTCTAAATTATGTATGGTGTTGCTACTATATCTTATGCATTGTTACCCAGTGCTGTTACATCTCGTGTTTCCGCTTTAGCGGGGTGTGACACTTTTAGATGCATTTTCTAAGTTACTTACATTAAGTCTTATGCTATCTCTTTCACATGTGACCTCAGCAAGTTTCTTAGTTAATAATTCTACTTTATCTTTAAAAGTGTCTCTCTCCCACCTAGCATACTCAATATCATATTTAAACTGTGTTGCATTATCTTCAAATGCCTGAATCTGTTTTTCAAGATTTTCTATTACAGAGATTGTGTGTCTACTTTTGATTTCACACTGTTTTAGCTCATCACACACTTTCTGGTTATGATCTCTATAATGTTTCACAGTTTGTTTACACACAGTTGAGCACAATTTTATTTGTACCTCATAAGGAACTTCAGATTGCTTGTCAGACTCTGCTGTTGCCATGAAGCATTGATTCTTCACTTCATGCTCTTCCTGATCACTCCAATCCCATCCACATCCATCAACAGATACCAGTGCATTAGATGAAGTATCTTGGATTGGCACATTCTTAGTCTGACCAACATTTCCTCCACTTCTCTGGACAGTTCCTCTCTCATTCTGATCAACCTTAGGACTTCTGCACTCCCTAGCAAAATGTCCCATCTTGTGACAGTTGAAACATTCAACTTTGCTTTTATCAAACCAGCTTGCATCACTCCTCTTCTGTGCAAAGTTATTCCTACCAGTTCTTTGCATAAACCTTTTTGCTCTTTGTGTGATTAAAGCAATCTGGAGTTTGATATCCATCTCTTCTAGATCATCTCCTTCAAACTGATCTAGATCTTCATTAGTAAGTGATGAATTCACATTACTAGCAAAGAAAGATTCTAAGATTTGATCATTAGAATGATTAGTAATAGATCCACTTCCTCTAGTCCCATAGGATGACCCTTTCTGACTTGATTCAGCCTTTGATCCAGACCCTGCCATAGACATAAAAGCTGAATTATTGTTGTTGCTCCCATATCCCACCTTCTTGATCTCTACCTCAGCTTCAAAATTCCTCAGATCATTGTATATATCTTCTAATTCCTTTGCTTCCAGATCTGTACTCTGCCTCAAACCAACAGTATACATGGTCCATTCATCACCCAAGGACCTCAAAAACTTCCTGTTCAAATCATCTTTGTCAATTTTCACTTGATGATTTTCCAGATCTCCTACAAGCTTTGAAAACCTATCAAAGGTTTGAGTCAGTATTTCTGACTTTGCAGAATCAAAGTTCTCATATTGTTGTTTCAACAGAGATCTTTTATTCTTTTTGGTGTTATCATTACCACCAAATCTCTTCTCTATTGCTTCCATTAAAACTTTAGCATCTTGACATGCTTCAAAACGCCTTTGATATTCATTAGGAATAGATAACAATAGAGTACTCAAAGCTTTGTACTCTATAGATCTGACTTTTCTTTCTGCCTCAGATGTTGGTGGTGATCTTGGCTGTGGAACACCATCACTGTTGAGAGTCACTGGAGGACCATTAACCACTACTTCCCACATCTGATAATCTGTGAGAAGCATATATTGTCTGATTCTGTTTTTCCACAGATCAAACTCATCATGTCTAAGCATTGGGATCTTAGTGACCTGAATTCCTTCACTACCTTCTGCCATTGCTTTGATTTATTAATTATAAAAATGATCAATAAAACAGTGAAAATGATCTTCCTGGATTCAAAACTAAAACCTGCTCTGATACCACTTGATAAACCAAGATCTATCTAATAAACTATTAGATAAACACAGTTTTGAATGATTACTAAGAAGTTTGCGGAATAACACTTAGTAATACAATGAAGATCAATAACAGTATATTAAGACAGAATAATAGAAAGCTTCAATCTTATTAATGATAAGACGAATACACTGAAATGTATTAGGGTTACAAAACCTTGAAGCTGCGCAAAAACTCATAACCTAATCTAGGTTAAGGATCTCTATTTATAACACATAGAGTCCTGCTAAACAATCTCCTATAATTATGGAAGCAGTTACAATCCATAATTAGTCAAATTCTAACTTCCCTCCTATTCTAGATATAAACAGTGTTAACTACCACAACTATACAAACAGTGGTAATTCCTATAACAGTGTTAACACTTGTACAATTTACTAGACTAGTATACCAACAGTGGTAACTAGCCTAAGCAGTGTTAACTGTTGTAAACAAGCTAACAGTGATAACACTAACACTTGAAACTATTACTAACAGTTGTAACTCTTGTCTTCAATCTTCAATAGCAGTTGTAATCTTCTACTAACAGTGGTAACCACTTCACCAACAGTGGTAATCCATGAAGACTTCATCTAACAGTTTTAACTCTGAAGACAGTGGTAACCAACAGACTAACAGTTGTAATACCAGTAGTAACTATAACACTAACAGTGTTAATACCTTGTGCATTCTTCAACAACATTAGTAACAGCAGAAATCTTATTTCCCAACACTTCCCACTTCCGTTTATCGACTAAATGCTTGAAAGATTATCAGGGAACGAATTCTATTGTTTCATTGACGGATTCTCCGGGTATTTCCAAATCCTGCTCGACCCGAAGGACCAAGAGAAGACAACATTCACATGCCCGTATGGAACATTTGCCTACCGACGAATGCCATTTGGATTATGCAACGCACCAGCAACATTTCAGAGATGCATGGTTGCAATCTTCCACGACATGATCAAATGATGCATGGAAGTCTTTATGGATGACTTCTCGGTCTTTGGAGACTCCTTCGCATCATGCTTATCAATCCTCGACATAATGCTCTCCAAATGTGAAGAATCAAATCTCGTCTTGAATTGGGAAAAATGTCATTTTATGGTGAAAGAAGGAATAGTTTTAGGACATAGGATATCAAAGTCAGGAATTGAAGTAGACAAAGCCAAAGTCGAAACCATCACTAAACTTCCACCACCAACCAACGTCAAAGCCATTCGGAGTTTTTTAGGACATGCTAGATTTTACTGTCGTTTTATCAAGGACTTCTTAAAGATCTCTCGACCTATCACTCACCTTTTGGGAAAGGACATCAAGTTTGTGTTTGACGAAAATTGTATGAAGGCCTTCAACTACCTAAAGAAAGAGCTAACCAATGCCCCAATCATGGTTGCTCCAGATTGGAATCTACCATTTGAAATCATGTGTGACGCTAGCGACTTCGCAGTAGGGGCAGTTCTCGAACAAAGGAAGGACAATCACTTCCGACCAATCTACTACGCTAGCAAAACGCTAACAGACGCTCAAGAAAACTACACAACAACTGAAAAGGAGCTGCTAGCCATAGTATTTGCCTTTGATAAATTCCGATCCTATCTAATATTGTCCAAAACAATAGTGTACACGGATCACTCCGCTCTAAAATACCTCTTCAAAAAGCAAACACAAAACCCAGATTGCTACGATGGATTCTACTCCTACAAGAATTCGATATCGAGATAAAAGATAAGAAGGGAGCAGAAAATGTCGCTGTAGATCATTTAAGTCGACTCGAAAATCCGTCGATGGAACAACTTGTAGAAAGAGATATTATAGACCGGTTTCCAGAAGAACAATTAATGAGTTTAGGAGAATCAATGCAAGTCTCGCAATTCACTGATGATCCTTGGTTTGTAGATATTGCAAATTTTATAGTTGGAGGGATCATAAGGAAAGGAATGCCATCATCACGAAAACAGAAATTCTTCCGTGACGCCAAGCATTACTTTTGGGACGATCCATACTTGTTCAAAGTCTGTCCTGATCAAATCATAAGAAGATGTGTCGATGGGAAAGAAGCCAAACACATACTCCATCAAAGCCATCACGGACCAACCGGAGGACACCATGCAGCCAATTTAACAACAAAGAAAGTTTATGACTCAGGATTCTACTGGCCCACTATCTTCAGAGATGCACAAGACTTGGTAAAACGCTGCGATATTTGCCAAAGGTTTGGAAATATCACAATGCGTAACGAAATGCCATTGACGAATATCCAAGCATGTGTATTTGACATATGGGGACTAGACTTCATGGGACCATTTCCAAAATCATACAGAAAAGAATACATTCTAGTAGCTGTCGACTACGTCTCCAGATGGGCCGAAGCTCAAGCATTTCCAACAAATGACTCAAGGGTCGTAAGCAAGTTCTTAAAACAGCTATTCTGTCGGTTTGGAACTCCTCGGGCAATCATCAGCGATCGTGGCACACACTTCTGCAATACGCAGTTTATGAAACTATTGCAACAATACGATTTTACCCACAAGACGTCTACAGCCTACCACCCACAAACAAATGGGCAAGCAGAAATTACAAACCGAGCACTAAAAAGGATCTTGGAACGAACAGTTGGTCAACACGGGAAAGATGGGCAGATAAGCTAGGTGATGCTTTATGGGCATTCCGAACAGCCTACAAGACACCGTTAGGAACAACCCCTTACAGGCTTGTATATGGAAAGGCATGTCACCTTCCAATCGAACTAGAATACAAAGCTTACTGGGTATTGAAAAATTCTAGCTTGGATCCTACAATAACGGGATCACACCGAAAAGTGCAACTGAACGAGCTGGCAGAATTAAGAGATCACGCTTACGAAAGCTCCTATAAATTCAAGGAGAGAACCAAGGTGCTCCATGATTCAAAACTCCGCCTCACACGCTTCAACTCAGGTGATAAAGTTCTACTCTTTAACTCGCGATTTAAGAAGTTTTCTGGCAAATTTAAAACACGATGGAGTGGTCCATTTACGATATCTAAAGTATTCCCATATGGTGTCGTTGAGCTCGAGGCCCCTGTAGGAAACTTTAAGGTAAACAGTCACCGTTTGAAACATTACGTATAAGACTTTCCCCCATCCGAGGAAGTCTATGGTTACGAACATCCCTGATAGAATAATAGAATCAAGCTACGAGACTCGATAAACAAAACGCTCTTGGGAGGCACCCCAAGCCTATCTTACATTTTCAGCATTAATTTTATTTTCTTGTTCTCAATTTAATCCATTTTATGCAGTTCTCGCCGCATGAAAGACTAATGATTAGTCCTGGGCCATTAACCTTTTGTATTTTGCAGGATGAGTTCACAGTCAAACATACCACGACAGAGACGCTCACGTGCCATATATCACTCCCAAAGTTTATCACCGGGCAATAGCATGAGGACTGTCAGAGGATCCCAGTCACCACCTGCTAGCTTGGATGAGATCTTGGCAGACTTGGTGGAGGTGACCATTCAGGAGACATTTCTTCTTCACTCCACCCACACTAGGTTACCTTCATCTCCCTAACTAGAGGGACAGACCGTAGGGAACTTCAGGATACCCATCTTTGAGCATGGGGTTACTACTGCAGACCCTGCTGTCACATGGTCTATACTGAGGGCCCTTGAGGTCCAGCACAGTGCCATCGCTGAGATCCACACTGCTCTGCGCTTCCCCTCCACACCTGTGTGCCCCTTTCAGATGGGACCTGATCCTGCTCCGCACATTCCATCGTAGGACTTATTTCCACCTTGGAGCATGACTGCGCAGGACCACCCCACTTTTATGGACCCACTAGAGGAGGAGGCTGCTGCACTAGATGCTTGGATTCAGGATCCAGAGGATGGTACCGCATCTCTAGTCTACACCATCGAGGAGTCATCATCACCCACATCGGTCGTTGAAAACACAATCTTCATGGATGATGACTTCACCGATTGGGAGACACTCTCTGCTGACATGGATTAGTTTCTAGTAGTTATTTGTGTTTAGTATTAACAAGGATTATTGGTGTTAAATATTAACGTGTATTGATGTTTGTGAAGGATGTTTATTATGCAGAAATTGAGTTAAGAATTATGGAACAAGTTCACTTTTATGAGCCTGGTCCGTCTCCAGCAAATCCACATACACACGCAGCACAAGGGAGTATCTCTTCTAACCTTGTTTTGCTTGATTAAAATACACTAAAATTCTAAGTAAAACTCTAAGTGTGGGATTATGTCCCACAAGGCAAAGTATAACTTCGAAAGATTGTCTGACGTTCGAAAACCTAAGTGTGGGATTAACCCAACTTAGAAATAGAACATTAGGGACAATGTTCTTTTAAGTGTGGGATGACAGTAGTATTCACTACTAAAGTATGCAACATTAATTTTGATCAATCTTTTAAGTAAAAGTCATGTTTTCAGCAAAATTTCAAAATCCAAAAGGGGTATTTCCGGTCAACAGAAGTTCAAAGGCTTTGAAAGTAGATAATGTCGGGCAAAACCCTTTGAGGATTTTCCAAGCTCTGTTTCGAGGCAAGCAATCGCATGACTAGGCACTAAACCACCAAACTAAGTGAGGATTCTTGAGCCATATAAAAGCATTCATCTTTGATGCTTCACTTTTCGATTGTGAGTGTGCCGATGTATGCTCTCTAGAATCAAAACTTGTTCAAGTTATACATTTCGAGATTACAAAAATGGGCGTCACACGTGATGAAGGTGCAATTAGAAGACCTCGACATTTCCTAGGATAAGAACCCTCTCATAAAACCCATGCTTTCAAACCTAACCTAACCAATGCTCACCTTCAGCATTGAAGATCAGCAGAAAACATGCTGAGCCTTAGCCTTTTCATTTCAAAAACTCACTTCAAAAGCCAATCCCTTCTTTCACCTTTTGGCCATAGCCTAAGTTTTTGTTCTGTCAGAAGAATTATTATAAGAAGTACGGAGCGTTCCCCCAAGGATGAGCATCATCCGTAAAAGGAGCTCCAAGAAAAAGAAATTCAGCAAAAGCAAAGCTGTCAGAAGAATTATTATAAGAAGTACGGAGCGTTCCCCAAAGGATGAGCATCATCCGTAAAAGGAGCTTCAAGAAAAAGAAATTCAGCAAAAATAAAGTTGTCAGAAGATACCTGAAAGCCCAAGGATCATTTAAAGCCAAGGGAAAGGTTCATCAAAAGAAAACTTGAAAGAAAAAGCTGCAAAAGAAGGCTCAAAGAGAGAAAAAAAATCCAAGAAGAAGCGCTACTAAGCACCAAAGATAAGTCATCACAGACAACTCTTAGGCTATATTAAAAGCCCCAAATAAACCACCTACAAAACCCTTCATCCATATACACTACTTCCACCCTCTTATGAATGTCTAGGGATAATTTGCACCGTCCTCATTTAAGTACTGTAGATCTGATCCTCTACCAAGCCTATGACGATGGAAGAACTGCATGACTGGCCCCTGAGTGAATAAGAAATTAGGAAACCCGATACACTTGAGTGAATTGAGTGACCACCTGTGAGGATCCCATTCATGTATATCTTACATTACGAAGATTGAAAAGACAGCTTGCTAGAACCAGTGGAAAAACATCAGAAGGTTAAAATCCCACCTTAAATCTTTCTTTTACCTAGCCTGCAGGAATCAAAGTTCTCCAAGATACAAAACCCCCCTTTTTAGACTTTTAAAAACCGTTTTACTGAAGATTTGCTTGAGGACAAGCAAGTTCTAAGTGTGGGATACTTGATATCGCGTAAAAAGTCATGTTTTTACTAACGATATCTCTCTCATTTTAGAACGATTTTTGGCATTTTAAACTCAAAACCAACACAATCAATGATATTATGCCAAGATGGTCAAAACAGGTTGCACGATAAAAATCAAGCAAAACGGATGAAAATCGAAGATTCCACACACGTTTGAAGATTCAAGGCATCAAAATGAGGTTTCAAGACAAAAGTGCCCATCATCAACATCATCTCACCCAAGATGTTCGTTTTCAAATTACGAATCCAACAGAAGAAGAATCAACAAAAACGTATAAAGAATGAGGATTCTACGCCCGCCGGAAGATCCAAATGATTCGTACACAATATCTGGAGATAGGAGGCATATTTTGGGATATCTTTATATCAAAGTCTTCGTTTTTGAATTACGAATCCAACGCAAAAAGAATCAATGCAAACGGACGCATAACGACGAAGATAAGCACGAATCGAGAAACCCAGCGAAAGATGACGGACCGGGGCGGGTGGCAACCAGCCGCCGCCGGCCAGTAGCCAGCCGCCGCAAGCCTGCTGGTGGGCGGCGCCGGCCTCCACCTCCCGTCTCTTTTGCGATTTTTCATCCTTGCTTGTACCCAGTGCACCACCTTTCGCTACTTTTTCGTACCTAGTGCACCACCTTTCACTCTTTAGCTAATGTGAACGTAGGGTTGCTAATGTGAGCCATATTTTCCCTATAAATAGCAGCCCCTAGACCTCATTTGAAGCAATCTTGAATATCATCCTTTGTTATCTTCACACATTCACTTAAATACTTTTATTTTCTTTGTAATGTTTAATTCTTCCTAGTTAATAAGGCTAGATAATTAACTAATCAAGGAAGATTTGTACGGAGGTGCTCCGGGACGCATATTTTAGCTACGAGTTATTGTACTTCTCTCCAGGTGTTAATCTATCTTCCATATTTAATATGTTTGTTCTTTCTTTAATAAATTTAAATATGCATGCTAGAATTACCATGATTAACTAAATAACTCAATTGTCTGCTATGATAGTCATTTAGGGAAAGTTTAAATATGTGATTGTATTGTATGTTATGAGATTGCGGATGCTTTATAGTATAAATAGATGTAGGGATTGAATCTTTATCGTTTATCTGCCCAACTCATGTTGTGACTAAAACCTTATCCAAAAATGAACGTAGCTAACTCATAGGGTATAGGTCACTTAGTTAAACTATGTCAGATTGAATCATTGAGCTCGGCATGGCCGGTGTTCTCTGGACCACATTCGGATCTAAGAGACACGGAACATGGGAATAGAGGTAGATTAAGATTTAATTCAAACAGATGATATTTTAGAGACAACTTTCAGAATATCCTCGACTTTGATAACACCTTTGTATGCTCAAATTGAACTATTACCTTGATTGTCTTATTGCATGTTCTTGTTTGATTGTTGCCTTAGGATTATCATGATAGTAAAATATACTTAGCCTTAATCATTGTGAAATAATGTGACGGCCCCTACTCGACTGTTCTTTGATATAGTACTGGAAACGCCTATGGCTGAGTACAAATGTATGGAAGTCGAGAACGACCGAAGGTAGTCATATTATGAATCGATTAACAAACGTGTTAATTAGGTTTCTATTCTTAGTATAAATCATCCCTATTTTCTTGCATACTTGAGTAATGTTGATAATTTGTATGAATAAGTGATGACATGCTATCCAACTGTCTAGACCGGTTATTCCAACCTATTCCAGCGAGGGTAAAACCCATTTACAAGATTGTTTATTCAACAAACTGTGCCATGATTCGATTCAGACGTCTCTGATGACCGAGATTAGGGAATAGAAATTGAGATTAACTGTTGGATAATGTGGACATGCATTTGAGAGAACTTTCGGTGTATGTTTTAATATATTCTGCAACCCATGTGACATTCTATTTGCCTGATTGTGGACACATTTGCGTTAGCCCAATAGAAGGACTGTAGAATAGCTCACATTAACCTACAAATTTATCCTCGTTAGAACTCCTCTTATTTAACTTCACCTAAACCACTTCATAGTAGATAATCGCTTAAATTGCTGAACGCCCGAAGTAACCTCCACCCTTTTTAGTTTATTTTAAACTTAACTTTAATTTAGAAAAACCCAAAACCAAAACCATCTTTTCGAGCCTCAGCTAAATTCATAAAACTTCCTAAACCTTCCTAGTTTCAATTTGTCACGCTTTGAAGAATGACTCTAGGTCATACTTATCCTTTGCTAGCCCTTAGATTAGCAATAGTAGTAACCCTAGGCTCCAGCCTTACAAATTAAAAACCCACTGCTGTGCTGCATCTCCATAAGAAATTCCAACAACCGGTGTGCAGCCCATCAAGTTTTTGGCGCCGTTGCCGGGGAGCGTCGGCGACCGATTTAAGGAGCTTAGCAACTTTAGTCTTTTACGATCCTTTTGAAAGATTAACATCAATCAAAAGTTACATTTCTTTCCTTTAGGATTAGATTAGATTAGTTTTACTTACTTTTTAACCAACCATGTCAACACCTTATCCTGATTGGACCTAACTTTTGGATAATTCTTCCCCCACAAGTCATTCATTTTCCTCAAAATCACTTTTGCCACTTTTTATGCTTGAACAAGACCTTATAAACAAAAGAGTAACCGAATTTCAAGATAACATTGACGCCATGATATAAATTTCAGAAAAATTAATCTTTAACATGGAATCCATATTGAAAAACTTAAGTTTTATCGAGGAAAACACTAACCCACCAAGTGACGATGTGTTAATCGTGACAAGAGGAGGAAAAGTAACCAAAGTTGACCCACCACCACCAGATAACACCCTCGAAAACACTTCTTTACCTACACCTATACCTAGTGCACATGAGTCAATTGACACCCCTGACCCATCACCAGCCCAAACCTAGGATAATGTACCTCGTACAAGAATACCTTATCCTGGAAGACTTAAAAAGGAAAAGCAAGAAGCCAAATTCGGAAAATATCTGGAAATGTTTAAAAGCCTACACTTAAATGTTAAATTATTAGTTGCTTTAGTAGAAATGCCTTCATGTGACAAATTCTTTAAAGAAGTCCTTTTAAACAAAGAAAAGCTTAGGCAAATAGTTAGTTTACCCTTGGATGCTGAATGTTCTTTAATTGTACAACATGGTCTTTCACCTAAACTAGGCGATACTGGACGCTTTACCATACCTTGTTTTCTCCAAGATATTCAAATCAGTAACGCCTTAGCTGACCTAGGTGCTAGTGTTAATCTTATGCCTTATTCCCTCTACAAGAAATTAGGATTAGATAACCTATTACCTACTCGTACGACCATTCAATTAGCAGACAGATCAGTTAAACTCCCTCGAGGGATTGCTGAAGATGTCATGGTAAAAGTCGATAAGTTCATCTTTCCAGTAGACTTCATTGTCATGGATATAGAGGAAGACACCTATGTCCCGCTCATCCTTGGCAGACCTTTCTTAAACACTGCCAAGGCTGTGATCAACGTAAACGAAAAATCTTTAAAACTGAGAGTGGGGACGGAGGAGGTCACCTTTAATGTCAATCGATTAATGAAGCAACCTCTAAAATAGGACATTGGTTTGTGTGATACCATGCAGGACATTTTTGATGAACATCTCCACGAAGTATTGACAATATCCCACCGGGATCCGATATCCCCAACACGGTAGTCACCGTTCGGAGGTTATACAACGAGGACCCTGGGCTGCAATCTGCAATCACTTCATCAACAACATCCGAAGAGATACTATCTCCCCTGCTTGAAAAGAAATCCTCTTACAATAATGACAAAACAATCGCTGTTCCATAGGATGCGGTACACCGATACCTTGGCTAAAAAGAGAAGGGGCCAAACCAAACCCATTTCCTTCAATTAAAGAAATCCTAGATTCATTCAAAGGAATGAGTATGGAAACACCCCAAATTGAACCACAACTAACCAACCAACCCGTATCACTACCAAATCCCGAAATCACCATAAACCAATCTTCAACCACTCAATTTCAAGAATTCCAGTTCACCGACAACGGAAGGATTCTTCTCACCCAAAATGACGAAATATCCTCATCAACAGTCAACAAATACGAGCTAAAGATGAACGAATTTTCAAACCAAACAGAATGGGTCGAAATAGCATCAATCTCCACAGCTGAGCCTGAGGTAGACGAAGCACCATTCCAAGAAGAGTACGAAAAACTAAATAGAGACGAGATAGCTAGAATGAAGCCGTCTATTGAAGAACCACCAACCCTATAATTGAAAGAATTACCACCTCACCTTGAGTACGCTTACCTCCAAGGAACTTCACATCTCCCAGTAATAATCTCAAAGGAGTTAGAACCCGAAGAGAAAACTCAACTAATTGATGTTCTGAAATCGCACAATAAAGCAATCGCGTGGAAAATTTCTGATATACAAGGAATCAGTCCAAACTACTGCACCCACAAGATCCTCATGGAGAACGATTTCAAACCATCCGTGCAAAGGCAGAGGAGAGTGAATCCTAAGATTCAAGATGTGGTCAAACAAAAAGTTATCAAACTCTTGGATGCTGGATTGATCTATCCAATTTCCGATTTACCTTGGGTTTGCCCTGTTCAAGTAGTTCCAAAGAAAGGAGGAATGACAGTCATTACAAACGAAGAGAATGAGCTTATACCGACTCGGACTGTCACCGGTTGGAGAGTTTGCATCGATTATTGGAAGTTTAATGAAGCAACTCGTAAGGATCACTTCCCACTTCCGTTTATCGACCAAATGCTCGAAAGATTATCAAGGAACGAATTCTACTGTTTCATTGACGGATTCTCCGGGTATTTCCAAATCCCGCTCGACCCGAAGGACCAAGAGAAGACAACATTCACATGCCCGTATGGAACATTTGCCTACCGACGAATGCCATTTGGATTATACAACGCACCAGCAACATTTCAGAGATGCATGGTTGCAATCTTCCACGACATGATCGAATGATGTATGGAAGTCTTTATGGACGACTTCTCGGTCTTTGGAGACTCCTTCGCATCATGCTTATCAAACCTCGACAGAATGCTCTCCAAATGTGAAGAATCAAATCTCGTCTTGAATTGGGAAAAATGTCATTTTATGATGAAAGAAGGAATAGTTTTAGGACATAGGATATCAAAGTCAGGAATTGAAGTAGACAAAGCCAAAGTCGAAACCATCACTAAACTTCCACCACCAACCAACGTCAAAGCCATTCGGAGTTTTTTAGGACACGTTGGATTTTACTGTCATTTTATCAAGGACTTCTTAAAGATCTCTTGACCTATCACTCACCTTTTGGGAAAGGACATCAAGTTTGTGTTTGACGAAAATTGTATGAAGGCCTTCAACTACCTAAAGAAAGAGCTAACCAATGCCCCAATCATGGTTGCTCCAGATTGGAATCTACCATTTGAAATCATGTGTGACGCTAGCGACTTCGCAGTAGGGGCAGTTCTCTGACAAAGGAAGGACAATCACTTCCGACCAATCTACTACGCTAGCAAAACGCTAACAGACGCTCAAGAAAACTACACAACAACCGAAAAGGAGCTGCTAGCCATAGTATTTGCATTTGATAAATTCCGATCCTATCTAATATTGTCCAAAATAATAGTGTACACGGATCATTCCGCTCTAAAATACCTCTTCAAAAAGCAAACACAAAACACAGATTGCTACGATGGATTCTACTCCTACAAGAATTCGATATCGAGATAAAAGATAAGAAGGGAGCAGAAAATGTCGCCGTAGATCATTTAAGTCGACTCGAAAATCCATCGATGGAACAACTTGCAGAAAGAGATATTAGAGACCAGTTTCTAGATAACAATTAATGAGTTTAGGAGAATCAATGCAAGGCTCGCAATTCACTGATAATCCTTGGTTTGTAGATATTGCAAATTTTATAGTCGGAGGGATCATAAGGAAAGGAATGCCATCATCACGAAAATGGAAATTCTTCCGTGACGCCAAGCATTACTTTTGGGACGATCCATACTTGTTCAAAGTCTGTCCTGATCAAATCATAAGAAGATGTGTCGATGGGAAAGAAGCCGAACACATACTCCATCAAAGCCATCATGGACCAACCGGAGGACACCATGCAGCCAATTTAACAGCAAAGAAAGTTTATGACTCAGGATTCTACTGGCCCACTATCTTCAGAGATGCACAAGACTTGGTAAAACACTGCGATATTTGCCAAAGGTTTGGAAATATCACAACGCGTAATGAAATGCCATTGACGAATATCCAAGCATGTGAAATATTTGACATATGGGGACTAGACTTCATGGGACCATTTCCAAAATCATACAGAAAAGAATACATTCTAGTAGCTGTCGACTACGTCTCCAGATGGGCCGAAGCTCAAGCATTTCCAACAAATGACTCAAGGGTCGTAAGCAAGTTCTTAAAACAGCTATTCTGTCGGTTTGGAACTCCTCGGGCAATCATCAGCGATCGTGGCACACACTTCTGCAATACGCAGTTTATGAAACTATTGCAACAATACGGTTTTACCCACAAGACGTCTACAGCCTACCACCCACATACAAATGGGCAAGCAGAAATTACAAACCGAGCACTAAAAAGGATCTTGGAACGAACAGTTGGTCAACACGGGAAAGATGGGCAGATAAGCTAGATGATGCTTTATGGGCATTCCGAACAGCCTACAAGACACCGTTAGGAACAACCCCTTACAGGCTTGTATATGGAAAGGCATGTCACCTTCCAATCGAACTAGAATACAAAGCTTACTGGGTATTGAAAAATTCTAGCTTGGATCCTACAATAACGGGATCACACCGAAAAATGCAACTGAACGAGCTGGCAGAATTAAGAGATCACGCTTACGAAAGCTCCTATAAATTCAAGGAGAGAACCAAGGTGCTCCATGATTCAAAACTCCGCCTCACACGCTTCAACTCAGGTGATAAAGTTCTACTCTTTAACTCGCGATTTAAGAAGTTTTCTGGCAAATTTAAAACACGATGGAGTGGTCCATTTACGATATCTAAAGTATTCCCATATGGTGTCGTTGAGCTCGAGGCCCCTGTAGGAAACTTTAAGGTAAACAGTCACCGTTTGAAACATTACGTATAAGACTTTCCCCCATCCGAGGAAGTCTATGGTTACGAACATCCCTGATAGAATAACAGAATCAAGCTACGAGACTCGATAAACAAAACGCTCTTGGGAGGCACCCCATGCCTATCTTACATTTTCAGCATTAATTTTATTTTCTTGTTCTCAATTTAATCCATTTTATGCAGTTCTCACCGCATGAAAGACTAATGATTAGTCCTGGGCCATTAACCTTTTGTATTTTGCAGGATGAGTTTACAGTCAAACATACCACGACAGAGACGCTCACGTGCCATATATCACTCCCGAAGTTTATCACCGGGCAATAGCATGAGGACTGTCAGAGGATCCCAGTCACCACCTGCTAGCTTGGATGAGATCTTGGCAGACTTGGTGGAGGTGACCATTCAGGAGACATTTCTTCTGCCCTCCACCCACACTAGGTTACCTTCATCTCCCTAACTAGAGGGACAGACTGTAGGGAACTCCAGGATACCCATCTTTGAGCATGGGGTTACTACTGCAGACCCTGCTGTCACATGGTCTATACTGAGGGCCCTTGAGGTCCAGCACAGTGCCATCGCTGAGATCCACACTGCTCTGCGCTTCCCCTCCACACCTGTGTGCCCCTTTCAGATGGGACCTGATCCTGCTCCGCACATTCCATCGTAGGACTTATTTCCACCTTGAGCATGACTGCGCAGGACCACCCCACTTTTATGGACCCACTAGAGGAGGAGGCTGCTGCACTAGATGCTTGGATTCAGGATCCAGAGGATGGTACCTTATCTCCAGTCTACACCATCGAGGAGTCATCATCACCCACATCGGTCGTTGAAAACACGATCTTCATGGATGATGACTTCACCGATTGGGAGACACTCTCTGCTGACATAGATTAGTTTCTAGTAGTTATTTGTGTTTAGTATTAACAAGGATTATTGGTGTTAAATATTAACGTGTATTGATGTTTGTGAAGGATGTTTATTATGCAGAAATTGAGTTAAGAATTATGGAACAAGTTCACTTTTATGAGCCTGGTCCGTCTCCAACAAATCCACATACACACGCAGCACAAGGGAGTATCTCTTCTAACCTTGTTTTGCTTGATTAAAATACACTAAAATTCTAAGTAAAACTCTAAGTGTGGGATTATGTCCCACAAGGCAAAGTATAACTTCGAAAGATTGTCTGACGTTCGAAAACCTAAGTGTGGGATTAACCCAACTTAGAAATAGAACATTCGGGACAATGTTCTTTTAAGTGTGGGATGACAGTAGTATTCACTACTAAAGTATGCAACATTAATTTTGATCAATCTTTTAAGTAAAAGTCATGTTTTCAGCAAAATTTCAAAATCCAAAAGGGGTATTTCCGGTCAACAGAAGTTCAAAGGCTTTGAAAGTAGATAATGTCGGGCAAAACCCTTTGAGGATTTTCCAAGCTCTGTTTCGAGGCAAGCAATCGCATGACTAGGCACTAAACCACCAAACTAAGTGAGGATTCTTGAGCCATATAAAAGCATTCATCTTTGATGCTTCACTTTTCGATTGTGAGTGTGCCGATGTATGCTCTCTAGAATCAAAACTTGTTCAAGTTATACATTTCGAGATTACAAAAATGGGCGTCACACGTGATGAAGGTGCAATTAGAAGACCTCGACATTTCCTAGGATAAGAACCCTCTCATAAAACCCACGCTTTCAAACCTAACCTAACCAATGCTCACCTTCAGCATTGAAGATCAGCAGAAAACATGCTGAGCCTTAGCCTTTTCATTTCAAAAACTCACTTCAAAAGCCAATCCCTTCTTTCACCTTTTGGCCATAGCCTAAGTTTTTGTTCTGTCAGAAGAATTATTATAAGAAGTACGGAGCGTTCCCCCAAGGATGAGCATCATCCGTAAAAGGAGCTCCAAGAAAAAGAAATTCAGCAAAAGCAAAGCTGTCAGAAGAATTATTATAAGAAGTACGGAGCGTTACCCAAAGGATGAGCATCATCCGTAAAAGGAGCTTCAAGAAAAAGAAATTCAGCAAAAACAAAGTTGTCAGAAGATACCTGAAAGCCCAAGGATCATTTAAAGCCAAGGGAAAGGTTCATCAAAAGAAAACTTGAAAGAAAAAGCTGCAAAAGAAGGCTCAAAGAGAGAAAAAAAATCCAAGAAGAAGCGCTACTAAGCACCAAAGATAAGTCATCACAGACAACTCTTAGGCTATATTAAAAGCCCCAAATAAACCACCTACAAAACCCTTCATCCATATACACTACTTCCACCCTCTTATGAATGTCTAGGGATAATTTGCACCGTCCTCATTTAAGTACTGTAGATCTGATCCTCTACCAAGCCTATGATGATGGAAGAACTGCATGACTGGCCCCTAAGTGAATAAGAAATTAGGAAACCCGATACACTTGAGTGAATTGAGTGACCACCTGTGAGGATCCCATTCATGTATATCTTACATTACGAAGATTGAAAAGAGAGCTTGCTAGAACCAGTGGAAAAACATCATAAGGTTAAAATCCCACCTTAAATCTTTCTTTTACCTAGCCTGCAGGAATCAAAGTTCTCCAAGATACAAAACCCCCCTTTTTAGACTTTTAAAAACCGTTTTACTGAAGATTTGCTTGAGGACAAGCAAGTTCTAAGTGTGGGATACTTGATATCGCGTAAAAAGTCATGTTTTTACTACCGATATCTCTCTCATTTTAGAACGATTTTTGGCATTTTAAACTCAAAACCAACACAATCAATGATATTATGCCAAGATGGTCAAAACAGGTTGCACGATAAAAATCAAGCAAAACGGATGAAAATCGAAGATTCCACACACGTTTGAAGATTCAAGGCATCAAAATGAGGTTTCAAGACAAAAGTGCCCATCATCAACATCATCTCACCCAAGATGTTCGTTTTCAAATTACGAATCCAACAGAAGAAGAATCAACAAAAACGTATAAAGAATGAGGATTCTACGCCCGCCGGAAGATCCAAATGATTCGTACACAATATCTGGAGATAGGAGGCATATTTTTGGGATATCTTTATATCAAAGTCTTCATTTTTGAATTACGAATCCAACGCAAAAAGAATCAACGCAAACGGTATGTCTGCCGGGATAAAGTAGTGTATGATATGTTATTCCTATACATATGTTAGCTAAACCTCGTCTCATATAGAAACTGAATTGTCATTTTTCCCTAACCCTATCGTGTACTTAGAATCTAGGGAAAACATAGAAGGTATCAAGCAGCAAGTAAGATCTGTCAAGTAAATAGTATAAAGGCAGTCGGTTTATTAGTGCGTGACCATACCCGTGTTGAGCAAGTCAATGAGTCTCGGGTCCTGGTCATCCTCTCTAGTTTTGAGTACATAGGATCTTCCTCGAGCAGGGTTGTTATTTTTCAGCTTAGGACAGTCATTTTGGTAGTGTCCTAGGGTGCCACACTCGTAACAAGCTTTTACTCGACAATCTTTAGCAAGATGACCATAACGCTTGCACTTGTCACAGGGGGTGCCACAAGGCCCGTCATGGTGGCGTTTGCATTTTGAGCAGAAGGGTTTGGTTCCAGTATACTCCTTCTTGTTTTCAGATCCAGAGGCGTTGACCTTAGTGGTTGCAGGCTTCTTGTTGGCTTGGCCTTGGTTGTCAGGGTTTCCATCAGATTTTCTTTTGTTGTCCTTCCCTTCACGGACAACTTGTGCCATGAGGCTGTGAGCCATACGAACAGCACTCTGAATGGTTCCTGGTTTGGAAGCAGTCACCATTCCTCTTATGCTTGCGGGGAGTCCCCAGATATACCTCTCGACCCTTTTGTATTCAGGGTTGACCATAGTTGGACACAAGAGGGCTAGTTGATGAAAGCGGGTAGTGTATCCAGCTATGTCATTGCCGTTGATGGTGTGATTCCAGAATTCAGTTTCCAGTTGTTGTATTTCCTCTCTAGGACAATACTCCTCAGTCATCATCTTTTTCAGATCATCCCAGGGAAGTTTGTAAGCAACATCAATACCCACAGTCTAGGCATGAGTGTTCCACCAGGTAAGTGCACCTTCCATCAGTGTGCAGATAGAGTACTTGACCTTACAGTCATCTGGGCAGTTGCAGATTCGGAAGACAGACTCCATCTTCTCGATCCACTGTAGTAGGCCGATGGCTCCTTCCGTGCCCTTGAAGTTCAAGGGTTTGCAGTTGAGGAAGGCTTTGTAGGAGCAGGGTTTGGTTGGTGGGGTGTTGTTCAGAGTTTCATCTCTTTCCGGATTTGGGCCTGACCTGCTGTTGGGAGGTGTCTGTCGAGCGGCCAGAGCTTCAGCTACTCGCTGAGTGATTAGTTGTTCAAGTTCAGCAGGAGTGAAGGATTGTCGTCTCGGAGGCATGTTCCTTCAATAAAGACAAGGGACATGTCAGAGTTTTGAATCGAAGAAAGTGATTGTCACAATCGTATGAACACTGAATAATGAATTGATGCATGATGCGTCAAATGAGAAAAATAGAAGGTAATATGATTGTAATCACATAACAAGCGTGTCCAAAAGATTACAAGAGTTAAAGTTTACAGAAGTGCTGGGAATATCACATCCGGACAGATATTTAGAATTTGTTCGTTATCCGACGCAGGGTCATCTGCGTGGGGTTTGCCGTTTTAGTTCGAGGGAATTTGTTAGGAATGATAGGAAAAGATTTCAGTCCTTAGAGAAATACCGATTCCGAATGTTAAGCATGATGACGAGTGAATGACGAAATTTTCTAACCTTACCGGGGTAAGTCTGACTCGAAGAGATTACTCTCTAAAGCAAGGGTACATCCCGGTACTATTTTTCCTGATTCGATTAACTTACGATCGGTAAGTCCTATGATGTATCCGAACAGTGGGTATGTTACCGAGTATTTAAGGTATAATAGCATATATACTAAGTATAATTCTGAATATCCATGACCTATGTATATATATACAATATATTTATATAAACACCGAGTATTTTAAAGAATATCCAAGGCCTATTCATATACATACAATATATATAATAGCCTTATCATATACGTATACACCATGTACACGTATATATCCGCCTAGTTGTGTCTAGCACAAAACAATTACGAGTCCCGGTTCTCTCATGGTCAGAGTCAACTAGTGCATTCCTGTTCAATATAACCCCTTTCAGACTTCACATCATCTTTATTTAATTGTACATAGTTAGCTACGCTATGTTAAATTAAACACGTATGATGTAATTCCTGAACCAGTTATACCTAATGAGAAATACTGCCTAACGGTTATAGTCTAGGCCCACTAAATGCAACCTAGTTCGCTATAACCTCAGGCTCTGATACCAATCTGTCACACCCCCAATTTCATGCTTTGCGGAAGCGATTGTTTTTGGGCGTTACTAATCAATATTCAAACACAGAGGTTATAAGCAAACGACTCTACATGAGACGTTTATAAATATATTACAAAAGTAGTACAAAGTTTTAAGTCATAAGTTATGAGTTTACAATAACAGCGAGTTCACATTTGATTTTGAAGATTTTAATACATAACCATTAATACAAAACATAGTGCAAGAAAATCTCCATGTCCAAATAGATGCATGCGACTCGTAAGTAGATAGCTTATCCTGAGGGCCATCCTACTATTACTTGTGACAACCGTCAAAATCTCAGGTTATTACCACACTCCAATCTTAGATTTCATTATGGCATTCCATATATTTCGGAAAAATTTATGGTTACGACTCCTTAGGTCTACTAAACCGTAAAAAGCCTTAGAGATTTCCCAGTAGATCATAAGTCTATAAGTTAAACTAAATTAGATTACTAAGTGCCAAATTAAACAAAGAAAATTTATCTCTTTATGCTTTAACAAAATCCTTATTGAATCGCAAACTGAAATTTCCGTAACTCGTCAACGCAAACTTAATCGGATGAATAATACATGAACATTAAAATTAGAACAAATTAAGTGTATCATAACTTAATTCAAGAACTTAAAATTTCTCACTTTTTAAAACTCAAATTTTAATCACCAAAACATCACAAAATAAACCTTATAACATAACAATACTTATACACCTTTAATACAAATTAATTATACAACAATTATACATATTATTTAACAAAAAAAAAAAAAAATTAAACACCCCCCCCCCCCCCCCAAAAACCGGCCAGCCCCCCCCCCCCCCCCCCCCCCCCTCCTTTTCATTTCAATTTTTTTTAATTCCCTATACACTCATTAGTACTTCACTTCCCCAAAATCCATTCTCACACTCTTCACCTTTCTCTCTCAAAACACACACTTCTTTCTCCCAAAAATCAGCCACATTCAAGCCTCTAAACCCAGAATTTAAAGGTGTTCATCACCAAATCAAAGCAAGAAAAGGTAATTTATTTCATTTACTATTATTATTTATCACTTCCTTCTTGTGTTTTCTTCAAAATCCGGATTTTAGCCCTTCTCATGGCTAAAAATCCTCATAAAATGCTTGATGTTTGTAGGTTATATCTTTTCACATCACTATGTGTTAGAAGAAAGAGTAACCCATGATCAAACCAAAAATCAAGTGAAACTTGGTGTTAATACTTGTAACTTTGTTGAATATTGTTTATCTTTATGTAAAAATTGTTCTTGTGATAAATAATCATCTCTAACACATCTTGATTGTATATCAACATCATGCATGTGTTAGAACATGGATTTAAAGATCAAAAGAGGATAATCTTCTTCATTTCATGTTTGGTGTTCATTATTTTAAATGAAACACTCAAATAAGAGTTTACAACTTTCTGTCCAGAAAACTTATTATATTTCAACAATTTTTATAAAAATCATTCCTTCATGAAAATGGACGTTTTTATAGTCTAAATTTAAGTCCTGGAAGTAAGCTTTCCAACCATGTAAGCCTCGTGTTTATACGAGTTCATTTGATATTTTTAATAATTTTTGTGAGTAAAGATGTACAAGCTGTAACAGTAAGACAGAAACTTTCTTCTCAGTGTTTTAGTCATAAATGGAGCATTACAACTCCAAAAGACTTGAAACCAACGCTAAAAATTTACAAATTTCCTTGGCTACAACTTTGAAGAAGACCAATTTTATTGATTCCATGTACATTTTGCTCAGAGATAATGATTGCATGCATGTGTTTAAATTCGACTCTAGAAGATAAAAGTAAAATCTAAAAATACTTGGACCTTTCTAATAGTTCTGTAAAAGTTACACAAAGTAGATAACATATTTTAGAACATCTGTGATTTTTCTCTTAAACCATTTTTGACCAGAAGTATTTTTAATAAATACAACTAACAGGAGTAATTTCTGGAAAATAGCAGAAGTGGACTGATTTTGGTATAACTTTAAAAACCGACACTTACGGACTTACTATGTAGAGAAAGACTAACTTCTATGACTTATAAACCTGATTAAGGATTGGGTAATAGTCTCGGGATAAACTAAGAAGGTTTGACAAGTCAACAATAATCGGTCTCGGTATCAAAAACGGGAAACTTTCTATGCTTGGAAAGATTGGTAACAAAAGTGTTTGAATGTCTTTTGATGTAATTATCTATTGTGTATGTTAATCATAAATTGTGGGGAACCAAAGTTCCAAAACTCAAACACTATAAAATTCGGACTCAAACAATCTTGTGAAATTATACGACTTGTGTGTGACGTTCGATAATTTTAGTATGTTGTACAATCGTGTGACCATTATCATTTTCAACCGCGATTATTGGACATTAACAACTTCAAAGCAAACAAACTATATTGACACTTTGTAATCTAAATAATTAGCTAAGCAATCCTTACAAACAAAACTAGATAAAAACCTAATTAGAACCTTCATGATCGTAGGTCTTGGATAGGAGTCATAAACGGCAAGCACGCGCGTTACATCCATCAATTTACTCTTGCGCTCAATTGTGAGTATTCACAGCCCCTCTTTTTACCGCTCATACTAAATATTTTGGGGTGAAAAGCATGTTATCTTGTTGCAGATACTTATCTTGTATGTACTTTTCTATTTATACGCTCTTATTGTATGCTTGTGACTCTATCGTGTCTTAAGTCCCCGGTTTCTCTTACACAACCCATTAACTCATTATTGAGCCGATGGTTGATATGGATAGTACTATTTGGAAGGAGGCCACCTTCCCACTCATTCGTGCATATGAGTGCATACCACCAATCTTATATGTTTGCGATAGGACATATCTTTGGGGCGTTGCTTCGGGCCAATAGGTTTGGTTGTGGACTCAAGCTATACATGTCATTCTTAAATGAATCTTATATTGCGTATAAATACTATTTTCCTAATAATGTAAATCTTACTACGTGGTTTGATAACTTCTAAATTGTTTTCACATTTACATTTTATTTTCAAACCTGTGAACTCACCAACTATTTTTATAGTTGACCCTCATTTTACATGCTTTTCAGGAAACGGTCAGTAGTTCTGGAATGAAGCATCGTTTGTCTTTATTAATGTTGAAGCTATTAGACTTACTTCGTTTTATCTTTTGGATGTATTCGGTTGTATGATTTAGTATTTGGTACTGTAAACTTATTGTAAGTGCTAATAGCTGTATTTTGTAAACGATGAATTAGTTGTACTTTGGGTAATGAAACCATTGTGCTGTTACATCTCGTGTTTCCGCTTTAGCGGGGTGTGACAGATTTGGTATCAGAGCCAAAGGTTATAGGAACACCGGTTGTCCTTAGGGAAGCCTAGACTATAACCATTAAGTTAGTGTGCCTTTAAGTATGACTAGTTCGGGTGATTGCATCATTCGAAATTAATTTAACATAGCCTGATCAACTATGTATAATTAAAGGCGAAGAGATGCAAGACCGGAAATGGTTATAGAAATAAGGTGCATCATAGAACTCAATTAAGTAAAGAAAAACTTCTCTATGGGTGCTTAGTACCTTCATATTCTAGGTTTTACTATACCTCTAGGAACTAAGTTCTCTTTTTGCAGCCTTACCATGTCGAACTCCTCACTCCACGCTCTAGGATCAGCTGATGACTCTGGCTATTTTACTGGTCGCCCTCGCGACAACCCACCTAGCTCTGAGCCAGAGGAGGACCCCTCGGAGTGTTCAGAGTCAGAGAATGAAGCTAGTAGCCGAGAGGTCACTAGGGAGAACACTAGGATTTCCCCGACACGTGTACCACCCCAGCCACCTCAAGAAGGTGTGCGCATGAGGACCACTGCTCGTATGAGCGTTGCTCCACCTGTTAGATTTGCAGTCAGAGATTTCCCTCCCAGAACTGGACCATCAGGAGCTGAACCTTCAGGGACTGTACCTTCGAGAACTATAGCTGGAATTCCGATATCTCGAGACCCCGACATGACTTTTAGGATGGCACGTAGAGTGGATGTTATGACTCATGATCTTCAGACTCAGAGAGCTTGGATTGCCCATCATGGGGAGATGTTAGGTTATATGACAGACCTAACAGAGCGGTTAGTTTATCGTACAGACGATGCCAGGGAGACAGCACGGGCAGCGGTGTTTTGGTGTAAGGTGTTTGCAGGATTCACTTTTGTGTTGGCTATGATGCTCATTTGAGTAGTTTGGTTTGCTTAGGAGAATGTGTTTGGAGATGGATCTAGATTTTGAAGACCTTGTAGTGTTTACAATGGTGTATGTCTTTTATTTTAAGTATTTGTGAAAAATTGTGATGAAATGGGTTATCCAAATTTTGGAACTTTTGACTTATCAATGGAAAAACCCTATTTTGTTTATTTAATATTATTGCGACAATTATTTTGATGCTTGATTTATTTTAGAACTCTTACCATAAGTTATTTTCAACTTATTTCTTTTTGGTTGTTATCTAACCTTGCAAATACCAAAGTTTCCAACAATCAAAAACATGCTACATAAACACTAATCAACAACTTTCAAAAATGTGTCATAGGATCATGCCTCCAAAACGATCCACTCGACGCACTCAAGAAGATCAACAACCAGACATGGCCCAGGTCATTGCCCAACAACTCTCTGCTGCAATCCCAAACATTATCGCCCAGGTGACTGCTGGTATCCAGGGAGCCCAGAGGAATGAGGGTGGTCCTAACCCCAATGGAAGACAGAATGCACCACCGGTTTTTGCCAATGATGGTCGAGTGTGCACTTATATATACTTCATGTCTTGCCAACCCAAGGAGTTCCATGGAACTGAAGGTGCTGTATGTTTACTGAAATGGTTCAAAAGCATCGAGTCAGTACTACATGTGAGCAACTGTGCTGAAGATCACAAAGTAGGCTATGTATCTAGCTTACTTCAGGACGTAGCTCTGACCTGGTGGAACACTCAAGTGCAGACCCGAGGAAGGGAAGCAGCATACAACCTTTCGTGGGACACATTCAAAAGGTTGCTCACCGAACAGTATTGTCCTAAGAATGAAGTGCAGAAGCTAGAAGCAGAACTCTGGAATCACACCATGGAAGGTGCTGAGATAGAAAAGTACACGACTCGTTTTCATGAACTGGCAAAGTTGGTACCTCATCTTGTAACACCGGAGTACAATCGAATAGACCGTTACATTTGGGGATTGGCACCGGAACTTAGAGGAATGGTTACCTCATCTAATCCAACAACCATCGAAAGTGCGGTAATTCTGGCACACCGTCTGACTACTGATATGATTCGCTCAGGAATCCTGACCAAGGTGAATTCTGGTAATAAGCAAAAATTTGAGAATCAATCAGGAAAGAAGACTGGGAATACTTCGAATAGAAATCATAAATCAGCCAAGAATTTTGCAATTACCACTCAAGAGCCGAAAGGATACACTGGTCCCCTCCCTAAGTGTAACAAATGTAAATTCCATCATGAGGGAGTTTGCCCGAAATGTGACACCTGTAATAAAACCGGCCACACCGCTAAGTATTGCAGGGCTGGAAAGGAACGCAAGGAAAGTGGAGATGGCAACAGGGCGTGCTATGAATGTGGAAGTCTGGACCACTTTAGAAATACTTGTCCAAAGTTGAAAAGAGGTCCAAACAACAACACCAGAAATCAGGTAGGACCAACTAATCAAGGGAATCGGAATGTGCAGACGCGAGGACGGGCATTTGTGATGGGAGCTGAAGAAGCACGCCAGGACCCTAATGTGGTGACAGGTACGTTTCTCCTTAACAACCACTATGCATCCGTACTATTTGACTCTGGGGCAGATAAGAGCTTTGTTTCACATGAATTTAGACCCTTCCTTGGCAAAGAGTCCAAACCATTAAAACCTGCTTACACTGTCGAACTAGCTAGTGGTTACGAACTTAATGTTAGGGAGATCGTACGAGACTGCATTTTGCATCTTGAAAATGAGCAATTTAATATTGATCTCATCCCAATTAAACTAGGCAGTTTCGATGTGGTAGTCGGTATGGACTGGTTAGCCAAGAATCATGTAGACATAGGCTGCCACGAAAAGGTGATACGAATACCCATCCGAGAAGACGAAACACTAGTTGTGTACGGAGACAAGCCCGATAGGAGTTTGAAAATGGTGTCATCCATGAAGATTCGCAAATATCTGAGGAAGAAGTGCTTCGCCATTTTAGCGCACGTTGTCAAGAAAGAGTCAGAGGAAAAACTCGCACAAGATATTCCCATAGTACGTGAGTATTTAGAAGTATTTCCAGATGATTTGCCTGGACTTCCCCCACCTAGACAAGTTGAATTCCGAATTGATCTAATACCAGGAGCCGCACCGATAGCTAAGGCACCGTATCGCCTAGCACCAGCGGAAATGAAAGAATTGTCCAGTCAACTTCAAGAACTATTGGAAAAGGGTTTTGTTCGCCCCAGTTCATCACCATGGGGAGCCCCAGTCTTATTCGTTAAAAAGAAGGATGGATCATTACGAATGTGCATCGACTATCGAGAATTGAATAAACTAACAATCAAAAATCGATATCCTCTCCCTCGAATCGATGACCTATTCGATCAATTGCAAGGTGCCTCATACTTCTCAATGATTAAACCATCAAGGTTCCCGAACTATGATTAACCAATTAAGGTTACCGACTAGATTTACCGACAATGACATTTGTATTGCATTAAGCCATGGTTCGAGGCCTAACCCGATTTGTGCCTCCCGAACGGTGTCAACACCCATAACAATTACTAAAATGCCCGTTTGTACATGGTTGTAGCTAGCAACCCGGACGGGGACGTCACTCCCATGATAGATCTATCTTTTAGTAATCGCGCCTTATTAAGTTAACGAACCATGCAATGATGAGGACTTTCCCGTATTAAAACACTCATGCAATACCCAAACAATGAAAATCAAGACCGACAATGATAACCAACATGTTTAACAGAGTTAATATTTAAATTAACTAACCGAATAACAGTGATCACGAAAACAAGTAAGCATTGTATCTCACCCCAAGTTTAAAAAAAACAGTAAAAGTGGGGCTGTGAGACTCACCTGAGTCTATCCGAGCAATGAATATGTCCGACGTGGAATAGACAATCCCCGAATCTCCTAGTGTCCTAAATACGCGAGATTCTAATGAGCATTTGATTATCGAATATTTCTCCGTATTAATGTTTATCCATTTTGATTATGTCCAAGTGATTATATTTGTACTTCCGTTTAAAGTTTATAAAATGTACGGCCCGTTGGTGACGGATTGAAATTATATTCTAAAGATATATAACGTGTGTTTTTGCATTTATATAACTCGTTCATGGATGTATCGTATTGTTTACAATTATCCTTATATTCGTTATATTTAATTTCATAAGTTACGAAATTTGGTACGAGGTCCAAAAACTGAAATATGTCATTTTCGACCCCTAGACGACCCCGAAAGGCCTAAAACCGCCTACGCTATGGTACATAGCCTTGATCATTGGGCCGTTTTTGAGTGACCGTGTGACTTTTAGCCCAAACCGTTTTAATAAATTTTTCATCGAGAAGCTACCCTGAAAGCACTTGTGAAATTCTTCGGCATTTTTACAAAAACTGTTCTGTTTGAGTATTCCAGCCGTTCGGCTGTGAAGACCTAGCCGTTCGGCTAAGGAAGACCTAGCCGTTCGGCTATGGAAGTCCCAGCCGTTCGGCTCATCGAATCCAGCCGTTCGGCTCATTGAGTCCAGCCGTTCGGCTCATCGAATCCAGCCATTCGGCTGGTAGTCTATTTCTATTTCTGTTCGTGCAGTTCATCCCCAACCCAGTTTTTAACTTATTTTTAACCAAATTCTCATATATAAAACACTAGTATATGATAATATAAGTATTATAAACGCGAAATTAAAGTCTATTTCTAGTTCTGTTCGTGCAGTTCATCCCCAACCCAGTTTTTAACTTATTTTTAACCAAATTCTCATATATAAAACACTAGTATATGATAATATAAGTATTATAAACGCGAAATTAAAGTAAAGTTTGAGTTTCCTTACAAATTAAAATTTGAACCCGTGAGGAGGAGGATGATGATCCGGATGGTGATGATGATCAAAGAAGATGAAGATGAATGTGATGATGATGATGATTGTTACTGATTTTGTTGTTGTTGATGATACCCGAGAGAGAGAGCCTAGAGATAGAGAAAGAGATGGAGGAAAATGGAAGAAGAAAGTGAAGAAGAAGGAGGAGGAGTAGCCGGCCAACTCCAATTATTGGAGTTGGTTGGCTTCATTCGCAGTACAAAACGCCCGTGTTTTTGTACCCGATCGTAAAGTAGTATAATATTTTCAAATGATAATTTTCTAAATATAAAATTGTATATATTTTTATTCGAAGTATTTTATAAAATACTTTTAACGAGATATAAAATTATATCTTTGTTTCTCTTTGGTTTGACGGATAGTTTTCAGTGTACAAAATGCGTTTAAATTCTCAATCGAGTAAATAATTATTATTCTCATTAATAATACATTATTTAAAAATGTTTTGCACCAACGTCCGTATTTGAGATTGCGTGTTCTTTCAGATTTGATGGTATGTGATTATTAATTAATCATTTTAATGTTATATATATATTTATATATATAATATCCGAATTTTTTTTGTTTAATCACGTATTGAGTACGAATGATTTAGGTTTAAATTAGGGGCTAATTTTTCCCCTTTTTGACCGGGTGTCACATAAACCACCTACAAAACCCTTCATGCATATACACTACTTCCACCCTCTTATGAATGTATAGGGATAATTTGCACCGTCCTCATTTAAGTACTGTAGATCTGATCCTCGACCAAGCCTATGACGACGGAAGAACTGCATGACTGGCCCCTGAGTGAATTAGAAATTAGGAAACCCGATACACTTGAGTGAATTGAGTGACCACCTGTGAGGATCCCATTCATGTATATCTTACATTACGAAGATTGAAAAGAGAGCTTGCTAGAACCAGGTTGGAAAAACATCAGAAGATTAAAATCCCACCTTAAATCTTTCCTTTACCTAGCCTGCAGGAATCAAAGTTCTCCAAGATACAAAACCCCCCTTTTTAGACTTTTAAAAACCGTTTTACTGAAGATTTGCTTGAGGACAAGCAAGTTCTAAGTATGGGATACTTGATATCGCGTAAAAAGTCATGTTTTTACTACAGATATCTCTCTCATTTTAGAACGATTCTTGGCATTTTAAACTCAAAACCAACACAAATCAATGATATTATGCCAAGATGGTCAAAACAAGGTTGAGCGATAAAAATCAAGCAAAACGGATGAAAATCGAAGATTCCACACACGTTTGAAGATTCAAGGCATCAAAATGAGGTTTCAAGACAAAAGTGCCCATCATCAACATCATCTCACCCAAGATGTTCGTTTTCAAATTACGAATCCAACAGAAGAAGAATCAACAAAAACGTATAAAGAATGAGGATTCTACGCCCGCCGGAAGATCCAAATGATTCGTACACAATATCTGGAGATAGGAGGCATATTTTTGGGATATCTTTATATCAAAGTCTTCGTTTTTGAATTATAAATCCAACACAAAAAGAATCAACGCAAATGGACGCATAACGATGAAGATACGCACGAATCGAGAAACACAGCAAAAGATGACGGACCGGGGCGGGTGGCAACCAGCCGCCGCCGGCCAGTAGCCAGCCGCCGCAGGCCTGCTTGTGGGCGGCGCCGGCCTCCACCCCCCGTCTCATTTGCGATTTTTCGTCCTTGCTTGTACCCAATGCACCACCTTTCGCTACTTTTTCGTACCTAGTGCACCACCTTTCACTCTTTAGCTAATGTGAGCGTAGGGTTGCTAATGTGAGCCATATTTTCCCTATAAATAGCAGCCCCTAGACCTCATTTGAAGCAATATTGAATATCATCCTTTGTTATCTTCACACATTCACTTAAATACTTTTATTTTCTTTGTAATTTTTAATTCTTCCTAGTTAATTAAGCTAGATAATTAACTAATCAAGGAAGATTTGTACGGAGGTGCTCCGGGACGCATATTTTAGCTACGAGTTATTGTACTTCTCTCCAGGTGTTAATCTATCTTCCATATTTAATATGTTTGTTCTTTCTTTAATAAATTTAAATATGCATGCTAGAATTACCATGATTAACTAAATAACTCAATTGTCTGCTATGATAGTCATTTAAGGAAAGTTTAAATATGTGATTGTATTGTATGTTATGAGATTGCGGATGCTTTATAGTATAAATAGATGTAGGGATTGAATCTTTATCGTTTATCTGCCCAAGTCATGTTGTGACTAAAACCTTATCCAAAAATGAACGTAGCTAACTCATAGGGTATAGGTCACTTAGTTAAACTATGTCAGATTGAATCATTGAGCTCGGCATGGCCGGTGTTCTCTGGACCACATTCGGATCTAAGAGACACGGAACATGGGAATAGAGGTAGATTAAGATTTAATTCAAACAGATGATATTTTTGAGACAACTTTCGGAATATCCTCGACTTAGATAACACCTTTGTATGCTCAAATTGAACTATTACCTTGATTGTCTTATTGCATGTTCTTGTTTGATTGTTGCGTTAGGATTATCAAGATAGTAAAATATACTTAGCCTTAATCCTCGTGAAATAACGTGATGGCCCCTATTCGACTGTTCTTTGATATAGTACTGGAAACGCCTATGGCTGAGTACAAATGTATGGAAGTCGAGAACGACCGAAGGTAGTCATATTATGAATCGATTAATAAACGTGTTAATTAGGTTTCTATTCTTAGTATAAATCATCCCTATTTTCTTGCATACTTGAGTAATGTTGATAATTTGTATGAATAAGTGATGACATGCTATCCAACCGTCTAGACCGGTTATTCCAACCTATTCCGGCGAGGGTAAAACCCATTTACAAGATTGTTTATTCAACAAACTGTGCCATGATTCGATTCGGACGTCTCTGATGACCGAGATTGGGGAATAGGAATTGAGATTAACTGTTGGATAATGTGGACATGCATTTGAGAGAACTTTCGGTGTATGTTTTAATATATTCTGCAACCCATGTGACATTCTATTTGCCTGATTGTGGACACATTTGCGTTAGCCCAATAGAAGGACTGTAGAATAGCTCACATTAACCTACAAATTTATCCTCGTTAGAACTCCTCTTATTTAACTTCACCTAAACCACTTCATAGTAGACAATAGCTTAAATTTCTGAACGCCCAAAGTAACCTCCACCCTTTTTAGTTTATTTTAAACTTAACTTTAATTTAGAAAAACCCAAAACCAAAACCATCTTTCTGAGCCTTAGCTAAATTCATAAAAGTTCCTAAACCTTCCGAGTTTCAATTCGTCGCGCTTTGAAGAACGACTCTAGGTCATACTTATCCTTTGCTAGCCCTTAGATTAGCAATAGTAGTAACCCTAGGCCCCAGCCTTACAAATTAAAAACCCACTGATGTGCTGCATCTCCATAAGAAATTCCAACGACTGGTGTGCAGCCCATCATTCCCCTTAGAAATTTTCTATAAATTCCCTGATTTTGTTGGTACCTCTAAAAATCTTCAAACCTTTCGTTTTCCACCCCTTGAAGAACGCATCCCCATAAGGAATGAAGACGCTTACGAATACCCTCCAAAATCACCAATTTTATATAAACCTTGTACCAGAACCCGCGTACATCATATACCGTGTTGTTGATAAGGATATACCGAAAGATTCTGATGTCCGCTATGTTGGTTACTCTTTTGATCCTGAAAGGAGGTTAGATGTTTGTAGGGCATCTACCAGACATCTCAATTCATCAGACTTTCCTTTTTCAGTCGAACAAAGAGAAGTCAGTGTTAGGATTAATAATCAAATAGGTATCCTCCACCGTCTTCCAGTCCAAAAGGAAGATGGTATCTTCACATGATATAGAGAGGAAGAACTAAAGCTTATATAAACAACAGAGCTACTAATGGACCTATTGGCCAGCACCGATTATCACCCGGTCTCACAAACCTTGATTAATCATTATGTTGCAGCCATGGTATATAAGCTTAAGTTATGGATCTCAAAAGATCCTGCAATCCCTCTTAACATTTCTAGAAAAATTCCATTCTTCGTTGACCCCGCCGCCTATATGATTAGCAAGTTGTTGGAGATATTTCCTGGAGCCAATGACGATAAGATAGAAGCCACTTTCTTTGCCAAAAGAAAGAACATCCTCTTTGAACTCACTTCCTTATTCGTTCAAACTAAATTTCCTTTCACCACATCTCAAAGATCTTTAATCATGGACGTCGTCGAAGCAGTTCCCACTATAACCGGAGACCCTGATTTAGAAGAAGAACGGAAATTTCAGAATTCTCTACCTTAATTATATAGATAAAGGAATACGGATAGGAATTTCAAGTCCGAAGAGAGTAAGGAAAGAATTTAATAAGTTTATTGACGATCTTCTAGATTTAGGCAAAAAGGAACGTAGGTTTCTTAGCGAATTTGAACTATTCTCACTAAATCCTGCAAACCTAGTTGATTTTGTCATCAGAACCCTAATTATTAATTTCATTCCTCGCCACACTCTTCGTGATCCAAGACTACAAAATGCTTTTAAGCATTTGTTCTTGAGAAAGTAAAAGTGTTTTGGAAAGTCGAGCTAAAGACTTTAAACAAGCGCTTTTTGGGAGGCAAACCAATATTAAAAAGTAGGTTTTTAATTAATTAGTTAGAAAATAAAATTAGTTTCCTTTTAAATCTTACAAAAATTCTAAAAACTTTGTCTCCGTAAAATCTGTACAGTTTCTGAAATTTAAATTTTTTTATAAATTTTAAAATTTTAAATTGTTAAGGTTTTAAGGATTCAAATTTTTAGACCAAAAAATAATTTTTACTTCCTTTAAAAATATTGCCGTTCGCAATTTTAATTAAAACACTTTTGACCGCTCACAGTACTGCGCAGAATTTTGAACTTTTTGCTAAAAATATTTGGCCAAAGTTTTGAATTCCCAAAATTATTTTGTGATTAATTAGTGATTAACTTAAATTTTAAATAAGAAGAAAGGGGATATAAATATGATTAGGACTTAGAAAGAATTCAAAAATATATATATATAAAATCATTTTTGCTCCCTCCTTCTTCCCTTTGTGCGACGGCTCAAGCACTACCCCACCATCATCTCCATTTTTCACCATTGTTAACCAAATCAAGCTTCAAACCTTCATCAAAATCATGTTTATGTAGCTTCTAGCATCATTGCATCTCCATTAAGGTAATTTCCAAGCCCTGATTCGCAAAATTCTCTAACTTTAAAAACCTAGAGTTTCAAAGTTCTTGGTGATTATTGCTAGTTAAAGTTGCAAATTTGAGTATTGATTCTTGCTTAGTAATTATATATGAAGATATAGGAACTTGAATTTCTTGAATTAAATGAAGGATTATGAGTTGATTTTAAAAGTTAGCTAATTTTGCCCAAATTGTTCATATTTGATTAAATGATGATTAAAATGCTTATGTGAAGTTGCTATTAGTTGTTAATACTTAGAATGATGTAAGTAACTTGTACATTTGCTTTGTTATTAATCAAACATGATTGTGGTTACATTTGAAAATTAAAGTAAGCCTAAAAGTTGACTTTTTGCCTAGTATCACATTTTTGAAATAAAACCTTTGCTTAAAAACGATACTTGTGCTTAAATGAATGCTTTAAACTCACTTTGATTCTTGAAAGCACTCAAAAAGGATTTACGAATGGATCAAGATTTCTAAGTGTCACTACTTTGGTAAAATAAAGTTAGAGAAACTTATAAGTTATGATTTGTTTTAACATTCAAGTAACCATTTCATTATATAACAATTTGATTTGTGATGAGATTTTGAACTTAGAAGTAAGAATGGTCAAATTTTGATTCAAACATCGCCTTTGTTCTTAAAGATAGTAAATTAAAGTTGCGATGATTGAACCAAATATGCCATGACTACTTTAAAGAGCATTCTTGAATCACAAAGTGGCTACTAAAAGTTAACTTGGAACTTTGATTGCTTACTTGCTCGGTATGGATATAAATGCTTATTTTAAATTTAGAATGCCATGCTAGTTTGCAATTTGTGTAAGTAGTGATCACTTTTTCCACTTCAATGTAACTACAAGCTTAGAAATGAACTTAAGAAGTAGTAATTTGCGAAAATCTAATGCTTATATCTTATGTGGTTGAAAATTTGGAACTAGTCTCAAGTTCTCAAGTTACTTTAAACTTGATAAAGTTTACTTGGGAATTTGTTGCAAATAGTTCGGGATAACTTCTTACATAACCCAAAGTTCTCTTACATGGTTAAAAATTGAGATTTTGATGAATATTGACCATTACAGGTTTATGGATTATTCATGTTTTAAAGCCCTCATTTCGAATTTTTTCTAAAAATTCTAGGGTTTGATATAATCCATACACTTGTAATTGACTTAATATACTCCACTATGATATTTGTTTTCTCTTATCTCAGATGGCCAAGACTTCACTCCCTTCCTACATAAAGAGTTCAATCAAAGATGACGAGAAAAGGAAGCTTTATCGGAAATGGCTATCTCATGAGTTAGGATTTGGCTAAGATTGGTTTAGACAAGGAATTTAAGGAGTTGATCGAATACAAAGTGGGTAGACGACATCTTCGGGCATGGACCAGTTTGTTTGATTTAAAAGAAAAAGTTTATCAAGAACTTGTGGCAGAATTCATGGTTACCTTCAAGTTTGATAAATCGGTATCTAAATTGGACGAAGCTTCGATTAATAAAATTTAACTTTCAGGGAAAGAGTCACCGCATGTCCTTAGCCACTTTTGCTGTTCATTTAGAGCTATACAGTGAACATCAAGTGACCACCAAGTTCTTCCTCAACTCAGAGTGCAGTCCACGATAGAGAGATCACACTGCTATTTGGTCTCAATATGCATCATGCCTATTTCATTCAAATGTCAAAGCTTGAGTTTTTATGGATAAATACATGTTGGTACCCGAACGGTTGGATGAAGACGACGTACGGATCACAATTGGTTTGTTTTAAATGTATATTTGCTGGGGTCTAAGTATGACTTACTAATACTGAATCAAAGGCTAGTAGATGGTAAGTATGACCTAGATTCGTTCTTAAAGAGAAACTGAATTGAAACGGAGGTGATCCAATCAATCTTTCTTTTCTAGTAAAGGTTTTAAAAGAGTGCGTTGGAGGTTTTGGTTCAGTTTACTAAGTAAACTAACTAAAGCGAATAAAAGTGTAATAATAAATCAGATAATAAAAGTAGTATTTGTTGTGAGTTCGTTAGCTAATACTGTGGGATGATGACTCTTATGGGAAAATGATTATCTAAATTGGGAATGTTTAGTGGATTCAACACCCAGTGGTATAACCAATAAGTTCCCTATTAGTCGGTTATCAACTAATATGTCATGAGGAACTAAGGTGTCATGATTCTGATCAGACAGACGATGCTCAACTCACCACACTCTCCTATGAGGGAGTCAGTGACCCGTATTATTGAACGTATTCGCTCGTGGGTGAAGGAATAGAGTAGCAGGTCTTTAGCAAGTCTAACCGTTCTTAATACCATAAAGATTTCAAATCCATTAAACAATTAACTTAGAATTTATGTTCGGACTTATTAACCAATTCCTATTAATGAAACTTAAGGATGATAAACAGGGGAAAACGTTCAAGGTTCTTGCGTACCTTACTTTTGGTTTCATATTTTAAGGAAAGGATATCAGTGTAACTTAGATTCCAAACTTGCCTTTCTTATTACAATTAACAAATCCCTAGGTTTTCGTAAATGGTTATTTAGCCTGTAGCCTACCTACTCTAATCTAATCTAAATTAACTAATCTAATTAAAATGCTAATTAAAATGCTAACGGCTTTTTGCATAAAGTTAAACCCAGACCATGTCGGAAAATGCTATGGTGATTCACAGCGTATTTAATCATTTACCGATGTTTCCATTGTGAATTTAATTGCTTCACCATGTTCACATAATAAGTACATTGTGATCGAAAGTGTACAATACTCATGGCAAGTCCACGTAATCACATTGCATTTTATGATGCTTGCATGACATTACAGTTAAAAACATAGTTTTTACACAGATAACTATTGACCAAGTATCAAGGTTCGCGACTCCTCTTTACAGGGTTACAATCACGTTTGTTAATCGAAAGGCGAATATAAGTTTTATGTTTAAAATCATAAGATAAGTCTGTTCATAAAGTTTCCGTTTTATAATGTCGATCCATAATACAACTACCTTCGGTCGTTACCGGCTTCCATACGTATGTACTTTGCTTAAAAGCATTTCTAGCACTATACCGAGTAAACAGTCGAATAGGGGCCGTCATATTATTTCACGACATATTTAATGTCATCCCATAATTATATATCCTGACTACATCACAACAAATACAATAGTAATCTACTCGCTAATCATGACACAAACTAATTCTAGCATAATTAAAGCATACATATTTAATTAAGATAGAATAGGATAGAAAGAACCCGGATTAAAATGCGAGAAGGAATAGACTTGGATTAATAAGCGTAACTCCAAGCGTACACCAAAGATTACAAAATGTTCCCTAGCTTTCTTTCTACTTTAAACAAGCTCCTTAACTAGCCTAACACTAATTTTGAAGTAAGAAAATAGAATGAGAAAGTAAATTATGCCTAATGCATATGGGACCTCTTCAAATGGAAGCCTTGGGGATGTATTTATAGGGAAAATGTGGCTCATGTTAGCATCTCTAGGCTCACATTAGAAAAAGAGTGAAAGGTGGTGCACCGGATACAAAAAAGTAGCGAAAGGTGGTGCACCGGGTACGGAAAAGTAGCGAAAGGTGGTGCACCGGGTATACGCAAGGATGGAAAAGCGGAAAAGATATGGGGGAGGGAGGCCGGCGACACCCACCACCTGGCCAGCGGCGGCTGGCGGCTGGCCGACGGCAGCTGGCTGCCACCCGTCCCGGTCCGTCGTCTTTTGCTGCGTTGCTTAGTTCGTGCGTATCTTCTTCGTTATACGTCCATTTGCGTTGATTCTTTTTTCTATGGATTCGTAATTCAAAAACAAAGCTTTTATGTAACGATATCCCAAAAATATGTCTCCTATCTCCAGATATCGCGTACAAATCATTTGGATCTTCCGGCGGGCGTAGAATCTTCATTCTTTATCCGTTTCTGTTGATTCTTCTTCTGTTGGATTCATAATTTGAAAACGAACATCTTGGGTGAGATGGATGTTGATGATGGGCACTTTTGTCTTGAAATCTCGTTTTGATGCCTTGAATCTTCAAACGTGTGTGGAATCTTCGTTTTTCATCCGTTTTGCTTGATTTTTATCGTGCAACCTTGTTTTGACCATCTTGGCATAATATCATTGATTTGTATTGGTTTTGAGTTGAAAATGCTAAGAATCGTTCTAGAATGAGAGAGATATCGGTAGTAAAAACATGACTTTTTACGCGATATCAATACCACAATGTGCTTCATAACCTTCTTGCTTGTAGTATACGAGGAAAGAAGAAGACAAAAGGAGCCGTTGGGCAGAAAGACTTTTTGATCATCAAGAGTATTATATAGAATGAGCATGTGAATGTTGCTTACCTGGTTGCTGATCGTCTTCTTACTGAGTCTGCTTATTCTGAGGTTGGGACTGTTTACATGGGGGCTATCATTACAAAGTTGGTTAGGAAGATGGGGCTCTTGGTTAGTGATGTGATTAGCCAGTTGACAGAAATAAAAGAAAAGGAATCACAGCCATATGATATGAACTACATGGTAAAAGTTTGGTTATTGGAAAAGGATTTGAATGGTGACATCTGCTGGAAAGATGGTCCGTTGATTCTGGGAGTTTCTATGAGACCTCCAAAGACTAAGAGAGATAGGATTGAGTTTGATGATAACACAGTACATAGGGAGCCAAGAAATGAGGTTCATCATGAGCCTGAGACAGGGGAGACTTCAGTTCCTGACATTGAGGCTCAGAGTATACCTACTCCTCAGCCCAGAGTGCTTAATTGGGGAGATCCACCATTGTGACACCTGACCAATTAGGACTAGTAATTAGTGCCTAATCATAAGTGTTAATACATGTAATTAGGGTTAATTATGTGTATTGATATATTTATATATATATACGCATGTATGCGATTTGTTTAAATCGTACATTTCACTATCGGATGAATTTCGATACATTATAAATGCGGACGTTGGTGAACAAAATGTTAAATAATATGAAATTATTTAATAAACTCAAAAACTTATAAATATTATATTGATAATATTTAACACGTTAATTATATCGTATAAGTAACACAGACGCAACGAAAATGCACGAATTAAATTCGGCACCCAAGCGAATGTCAATAAATAATTTGACAACTCAAAATAAAGTATTTTAATAATACTTCAATGAAAATTTAACCAAAACATATCGTTAATTTAAACATCTTAAAATAACGTGACGCGATTTAACGGTTTAACGAAAATAATGAGCAAACGACTAAAATACGTAAACACTGAGACTGAAAATTAAATCACATAAACCCACCTAATGGGGCCCATGGGGGCTGGCCACCTCCCCTCTCCCCACTCCCAATTCATGCAAATTCAAATGATAGCTAAAATCCCCTAGCTCCATTCATGTTACATGCATCCACTTACACTCTCATTTTTACACACTCTCACATTTCAAACTCTCTCTCACTCTCTCATTTCTCTCAATTTTGCTGAGATGCCTCATCCCTAAAACCACCACAACCACCACCATAAACCACCACAAGCCACCATTAATCAAGAACAAAAGAAGAAACACCAAGATCAAGCACAAGTCCACCATCATCATCCACCTCCTTTGTTCTTCATCATCTTTGTAAGAACAACCAAAACCCTCATATATTTTATTGGCATGTTGGTTATTTGTATGTTATATTGTTCATCTAACTACATTATGTCCAAAGATTGGTTTAAAAATCGTTTGTATACATTAAACATGAATATACAAAAAGTGACAGTTTCTGTCTTCAAAAAGTCAGTGTACAAAAACGATCATAACTTGAGTTCTAGGATGTTATAGACAACGAATTTTTTTAAAAAAGTTGTGTATTGAAAAGATATACAAAAAGTTCTTCTTTGGATCCTTCCATAAATTTACGGACTTTTAGTTATAAACGAATCTTTGAGTCTGGTCTGATGATAGTCGAAAAACGAGTTCGGTTCTTATGCGGAATTTTATACCTATCTAGATGGACTCTATAATTAATGGAAAAATTAGTTAACAACTAGACACATAGTAGAACAACTGATAAAAAATGTGGACTTTAAGTCGGATCATAACTAGTTAAGAAAAATAGGCGAAGTGAACCGACAAAATTGAAAAACACATTTATGGACTGTTTTGGAAATAAATATAAAAACGACACTTGTGGGTCACCAATGGTCACGAAACTCGTTTTCTATAAGTATTATAACATAATAAAAGTTGTGTAAAAGTTTCGGGTCAAACCGATCTAGTTTGACCAGTTTGACCAGTTGACCAGTTTGACCTGATTTGACCAGTTGACCAATTTGACCAGTTTGACCAGTTGACCGATTTTACCAGTTTGACCAGTTGACCAGATTTGACCAGCTTGACCAGTTGACTAATTTATCCAGCTTGACTAGTTTGACCAGTTTGACCAAGTTGACTTCTGTTGACTTTCAGAAAATAAAATATTTGACCACAAGGTTCGGATATAAATGTATACATGTACTTTCAAATATAATAAAAGAAGCTTGAAAAATACTTACTACACTAAGTATTCAACACTTATAATAATCAAACCTTATACAAAACTTACATTCGTACATTACAAACCATCACCAACGGGTCGTACATGTTTTTAAAACTCTAACAAAATAATCAAACATTGGACATAACTAGTTGATGGAAAACTAGCATAGATGGTCTGTTGAGACCTCTAATCATTTAAAACCTTGCGCGTTTAACACGCCTAGCAGGTTTCCACATCTAATCCTTTAAAACCTTGCGCGTTTAGGATGCCCAGCAGGTTTCAGTCGTTGGAGACGACATCATTTCTCTTGTAAACCATCATTTGTGCTTGATAGCATCTCATTAGACTCAGGTGAGTCTCATAGCCCCTATTTTACTGTTTTTACTCTAGGGGTGAGAATACATGCTCGTTTTGTTTTACATGTGAACGTAAGTATCAAATATCGCTATATTCTGCATGAGTTAATCATCTAATCATCATAAGTCCTCATTAGCATAGTTTGGTAATACTTTGTAGCGTGAATGTTAGTGTATGGTACTATATGGGACTGACAATCCCCGTCCTGGTCAGCAAGCACTGACTGGTCAAAACAGACGCATTATCATTTGTTCATACGTGTGTTGATTAGGCATACGCATAGAGGCACCCTCGCTCAGGCACTTAATTAGGATCCTGACACCTCAGTTAAGCTCAGACTATGTGCTCATGGCAGTTATATACATCATTTATCATTTACTTAATTGCTTAATTGCAAATCATTATACTTAAATCTTGCGGTTCATACATTATACTTTATCATTAAACCTGTGAGCTCACCAGCATAAGCTAACCAATTTAGCGTGTATTCTCAGGTTCGCAGCAGCAGTAAGTCTGCTCACTCAGGATGCCCATTAGCTCGAGTCTCATGCAAACATCGGGAGATTATCATGCATTACTATATTTTGTATAAATTAGTTATGACATAGAATCTCTTACATCAATTCGAGCTTTTGTAAACTATTATAACAGTGTAAGACTTTTATAATATCAATGTATTGTAAACGACGCATATAGAGTCGTTCATTATATCTTATGTGCTTTGTTTATTGATTAGTCGCGCCCCGAAACGACCCGCTTCCGCATCATAATTTGGGGGTGCGACAGATTGGTATCAGAGCCTAAGGTTATAGTGAACTAGGTTGCATTTAGTGGGCCTAGACTATGACCGTTAGGCAGTATTCCTCATTAAGTATAACTGGTTCAGGAATTACATCATACGAGTTTAATTTAACATAGCGTAGCTAACTATGTACAATTAAATAAAGATGATGTGATATCCGAAAGGGGTTATGCTGAAACAGGAATACACTAGTTGACTCTGACCACGAGAGAACCTAGACTTATACTTGGTTTGTGTAGACACACACTAGGCTATTATGTGATATAGACGTATATACATATATAGGCCTCACCTACATGCTACTCTACAGGCTATTATATATTGAAAATATATGAATAGGCCTTACCTGCGTATTACGTTCTAAGCTATTATATATGTCAAATATATATAGATATCATGCGATAGTATACTCATTAAAGCTCACACCACCAAAGACGACGAGTATAGCTAATTCTGTCTATTTAATTATACTTGCATAACATCTTACAACACATTTCGCCGTACCGTCATGTGCTATAGAGGAATATATCAAAATGGTATTCCTTCCATCATTTTATTTCTTCGGAATCACAAGTGGAACCTATTGTTAGAAGGACTTATAGGTTTCCATAAGAAAAACCTTACCCCGCTCTCTCGCAAACTCGCATCTTGTATTCAACTCCATTATCTGTTGAATTATGATTCTCACTTGTGCTATTGTGATATATCGTGAATTTGTACAGACAACTCATTTATCCTTTTCTTGTTTCTTTCTTGAAGAATCATGCCGCCAAAGAGGAAGGGTTACAGTGAAGCTGAACTCAATGCAGCTGTTTCCCGAGCTGTAGCTGAAGCCTTGGCTGCTCGAGACTCTCGAAGGAGTGATGAGACAGTCAATACCACTCCTCCTCCTGTTATCAAACCGTGTTCCTACAAGGATTTTCTCAGTTGCAAACCATTGTACTTCAAGGGCACGGAAGGTGCCATTGGCCTGATCCAATGGATAGAAAGAATGGAATCTGTCTTCAGTCTCTGCAACTGCACTGAAGACAACAAGGTCAAGTTTGCTGCTTACACCTTTCAAGAAGGTGTCCTCACCTGGTGGAATACTCATACTAATGCTTTGGGAATCGAAGTGGCTAATCAACTCCCCTGGGGAGATATGAAGAAGATGCTAAAAGAAGAGTATTGCCCCAGCGAAGAACTTCAGAAATTGGAGGAAGAATTCTGGAGTCTAAGAGTCCAGGGCACTGACATCGCTGGTTACACCACCAAATTCCAACAACTCGCTCTTCTCTGCCCATCTATGGTAGACTCAGAGCAAAAGCGCATCAAGAGGTACATTCGCGGTCTCCCGGAAGGTATCCAGGGGAACATCGCTTCATCCAAACCGACGACCATCCAAAGTGCTATCCGCCTCGCACACGAACTCACGGCAATGGTCGTCAGCCGTGTGACATCTGCTCCATCTTCTGGTAACAACAACAACAATAAAAGAAAGTGGTCTGGAAACCCCACTCAAAATCAACCATCGTCCAAGAGAACTGATACTGATAAGGTCTCCAACTCTGGTTCTGGTACCGACAAAGGTTACACTGGGAATAAACCCTTCTGTTCAACATCCCGCCGACATCATGATGGTCCTTGTGGTACTCCATGTGGAAAATGTCAAAGGTATGGACATTTGGCCAAAGACTGCAGGCCTACCAACGCCAACACCAACACCACCACCAGCCAACCAAAATCCTGCTATGAGTGTGGAAATACCAGGCACTTTAGGAATGAGTGCCCAAAGCTGAAGAACAAAGGTAACAATACTGCGAAGGGAAGAGCTTTCGTTCTGAACACAGGAGAGGCCCGTCAGGACCCAAATGTGGTCTCGGGTACGTTCCTTCTCAACAATCTTACTGCCAATATTCTATTTGATACTGGTGCTGATAGGAGCTTTATACCTGATGAGTTTAGTCCATTGCTTTGACATTACTCCTGTTGCCTTAAATGCTAAGTACATTGTAGAACTAGCTAACGGCAAACTCATAGAAACCGATAGTGTAATTCCTAATTGCACTTTAAACCTCGCCAATGAATTTTTTGCCATTGATCTCATACCTGTCGAGATTGGAAGTTTCGATGTCATTGTTGGCATGGATTGGCTATCCAAGCACCGAGCTGAAATTGTGGAACAAAATCATTCGTATTCCTCTCATCACCGGTGGTACTTTAATCATACAAGGGGAGACCGGTGGGACGAGATTGAATAACATATCATGCATGAAAACCCGCAAATATCTTAGAAAAGGCAATCAGGCAATCCTCGTGCACGTTATGGAGAAAAAGTCGGAAGAGAAGCGACTTGAAGATGTGCCCATCGTTAGAGATTTTTCAGAAGTCTTTCCTGAAGACTTGCCTTCCACCACCGAGACAAGTTGAGTTCTCAATCAATCTAGTGCCCGGGGCAGCACCCGTTGCACGAGCCCCGTATCGTTTAGCCCCTTCAGAACTTCGGGAGTTGTCTACTCAGTTGCAGGAACTCCTAGATCAGGGTTTCATTAGACCGAGTTCTTCACCATGGGGAGCTCCGGTATTGTTTGTGAAAAAGAAGGACGGTTCATTCAGAATGTTTATCGACTACAGAAAGTTGAACAAATTAACCGTCAAGAACCATTACCCACTTCCTCACATTGATGACCTATTCGACCAACTTCAGGGGTCAAGTTTCTATTCGAAGATAGATCTACGGTCATGTTATCATCAGTTACGAGTTCACGACATCGACATTCCGAAGACCGCCTTCCGAACTTGCTATGGGCATTACGAGTTCCAAGTGATGCCATTCGGATTAACAAACGCACCGGCTATATTCATGGATCCTATGAACCGAGTGTGCAAACCACATCTCGACAAGTTCATCATTGTCTTCATAGATGACATCCTTATTTACTCGCGCAATGAACAGGAATACGCGCAACATATCAAAACCATTTTAGAACTTCTTAGACATGAAGAGTTATATGCTAAGTTCTCCAAGTGTGAGTTCTGGATGCAAACTGTTCAGTTCCTTGGTCATGTAATTGATAGTCAAGGAATTCACGTTGATCCATCGAAAATCGAGGATATCAAGTGCTGGCAAGCTCCGACAACACCGACCGAAGTACGCCAATTCTTAGGACTGGCTGGTTACTATCGGCGATTCATAGAAAACTTCTCAAAAATAGTTCAACCTCTCACGACACTGACTCAGAAAGAAAAGAAGTTCGATTAGACTAATAAGCAGGATTCAGCATTTCAGCTATTGAAGCAAAAGCTTTGCAGTGCACCCATTCTATCGTTACCCGAAGGCAACGATGACTTTGTGGTATACTGCGATGCCTCACATCAAGGTCTTGGTTGCGTGTTGATGCAACGGGACAAGGTTATTGCCTACGCCTCCTGACAACTCAAAGTTCACGAGAAGAACTACACCACTCATGATCTCGAACTAGGAGCCGTAGTGTTTGCACTCAAAATCTGGAGACACTATCTGTATGGCACAAAATGTACCATCTTCACGGATCATAAAAGCCTCCAGCACATATTCGATTAGAAGGATCTCAATATGAGGCAACGTCGCTAGGTCGAGTTGCTCACCGATTATGCTGCGAGATCAAGTACCATCCGGGCAAAGCAAATGTTGTTGCCGATGCCCTCAGTAGAAAAAAAAGAGTGAAACCACTTCGAGTCCGAGCCCTTAGTATTACCATACATAATGATGTTATCATTCAAATCCTTGCTGCTCAACTCGAAGCACTGAAACCGGAAAACATCAAAGATGAGGCCTTGCGCAACATGGAGAAACAATTCGAAATCAAACCCAACGGAGTCAAATACTTCGCAAAGCGAATATGGTTACCTAGCTTTGGAAACCTTCGAGACTTGGTGATGGATGAAGCTCACAAGTCCAAATACTCTATACATCCTGGATTGTCAAGGTATTATACTGGTGGCCAAACATGAAAACAGAGATTGCCATGTATGTTAGCAAGTGTCTCATGTGTTCAAAAGTCAAAGCTGAATATCAGAAGCCCTCCGGTCTACTACAGCAACCGGACATTCTTGAATGGAAATGGGAGCAAATCGCTATGGATTTCATCACTAAACTCCCGAGAACATCAAGCGGCTGCGATACCATTTGGGTGATCGTAGATCGACTCACCAAATCTACACATTTCCTCACTATCAAAGAAACTGATAAAATGGAACGCCTCACACGAATCTATCTGAAGGAGATTATATCCCGACACGGCGTTCCTATCTCGATTATCTCTGACAGAGATAGTTGTTTCACTTCTCAGTTTTGGAGACCATTACAGAAATTGTTAGGTACTCATCTGGATATGAGTACTGCGTATCATCCTCAAACCGATGACCAAAGTGAAAGGACAATTCAAACACTGGAAGATATGCTACGCGCCTGCTTAGTTGACTTCGGTGCAAATTGGGAACATCATTTGCCATTGTGTGAATTCTCGTACAACAACAGCTACCACACCAGTATTGGAGCTGCACCATTCGAGGCACTGTACGGTCGTAAGTGTCGGTCGCCTATCTGTTAGACCGAAGTTGGAGACAGCCAACTGACTGGTCCTGACATCATTCATGAAACCACCGAGAAGATTGTTGGTATCCAACAACGTTTTGAAAGCCTCACGTGATCGTCAGAAGAGTTATGCTGACGTGAGACGCAAGCATCTCGAGTTCCAAGTTGGGGATCGAGTATTGCTCAAAGTATCATCTTGGAGAGGTGTTATCCGATTTGGTAAACGCGGAAAGTTAAACCCTAGATACATCGGACCTTTTGAAATCCTTAAGAGGATTGGTCTAGTAGCATATCGATTGCAGCTACCTCCTGAGCTCACTAGCGTGCATCCCACATTTCACATTTCTAACCTTAAGAAATGCATGTCTGATGAGACACTCATTATTCCACTCGAGGAAATTCAAATCGATGACAAACTTCATTTTGTCGAGACACCAGTGGAGATCATGGACCGTGAGGTCAAACAGCTTAAGCAAAGTCGTATCCCTATAGTCAGAGTTCGGTGGAATTCGCGGCGTGGTCCGGAATTCACCTGGGAACGGGAAGACCAGATGCGACTCAAATAACCACATTTATTTTCAGACTCCACTCACGCGCCAACTCAGAGCTAAATTTCGGGATGAAATTTTCTTAACAAGGGGAGAATGTGACACCCGACCAATTAGGACTAGTAATTAGTGCATAATCATAAGTGTTAATACATGTAATTAGGGTTAATTATGTGTATCATTATGTGTATTGATATATTTATATATATACGCACGTATGCGATTTGTTTAAATCGTACATTTCACTATCGGATGAATTTTGATACATTATAAATGCGGACGTTGGTGAACAAAATGTTAAATAATATAAAATTATTTAATAAACTCAAAAACTTATAAATATTATATTGATAATATTTAACACATTAATTATATCGTATAAGTAACACAAACGCAACGAAAATGCACGAATTAATTCGGCACCCAAACGAAAGTCAATAAATAATTTGACAACTCAAAATAAAGTATTTTAATAATACTTCAATGAAAATTTAACCAAAACATATCGTTAATTTAAACGTCTTAAAATAACGTTACGCGATTTAACGGTTTAACGAAAATAATGAGCAAACGACTAAAATACGTAAACACTGAGACTGAAAATTAAATCACACAAACCCACCTAATGGGGCCCATGGGGGCTGGCCACCTTCCCTCTCCCCACTCCCAATTCATGTAAATTCAAATGATGGCAAAAAATACCCTAGCTCCATTCATGTTACATGCATCCACTTACGCTCTCATTTTTACACACTCTCACATTTCAAACTCTCTCTCACTCTCTCATTTCTCTCAAGTTTGCTGAGATTCCTCAGCCCTAAAACCACCACAACCACCACCATAAACCACCACAAGCCACCATTAATCAAGAACAAAAGAAGAAACACCAAGATCAAGCACAAGTCCACCATCATCATCCACCTCCTTTATTCTTCATCATCTTTGTAAGTACCACCAAAACCCTCCTCTATTTTACTTGCATGTTAGTTATTTGTATGTTATATTGTTCATCTAACTACATTATGTCCAAAGATTGGTTTAAAAATCGTCTGTATACATTAAACATGAATATACAAAAACTGACAGTTCCTGTCTTCAAAAAGTCAGTGTATAAAAACGATCATAACTTGAGTTCTAGTATGTTATGGACAACTTTTTTTAAAAAAATTTGCGTATTGAAAAGATATACAAAAAGTTCTTCTTTGTCTCCTTCCAGAAATTTACGAATTTTTAGTTATAAACGAATCTTTGAGTCTGGTCTGATGATAGTCGAAAAACGAGTTCGGTTCTTATGCGGAATTTTATACCTATCTAGATGGACTCTATAATTACTGGAAAAATTAAGTTAACAAATAGACACATAGTAGAACAACTGATAAAAATTGTGGACTATAATTCGGATCATAACTAGTTATGAAAAATAGGCGAAGTGAACCGACAAAATCGAAAAACACATTTATGGACTGTTTTGGAAATAAATATAAAAACGACACTTGTGGGTCACCAATGGTCACGAAACTCGTTTTCTATAAGTATTATAACATAATAAAGGTTGTGTAAAAGTTTCGGGTCAAACCGATCTAGTTTGACCAGTTTGACCAGTTGACCAATTTGACCAGATTTGACCAGTTGACCAATTTGACCAGTTTGACCAGTTGACCAATTTGACCAGTTTACCAGATTTGACCAGCTTGACCTGTTGACTAATTTAACCAGCTTGACTAGTTTGACCAGTTTGACTAGTTTGACCAGTTTGACCAAGTTGACTTCTGTTGACTTTCAGAAAATAAAATATTTGACCACAAGGTTCGGATATAAATGTATACATGTACTTTCATATACAATAAAAGAAGCTTGAAAAATACTTACTACACTAAGTATTCAACACTTACATTCGTACATTACAAACCATCACAAACCATCAAACATTGATGGTTTGAATGACTCTATATGAACCTTATACAAAACTTACATTCGTACATTACAAACCATCACCAACAGGCCGTACATGTTTTCAAAACTCTAACAAAACAATCAAACATTGGACATAACTAGTTGATGGAAAACTAGCATAGATGGTCTGTTGAGACCTCTAATCATTTAAAACCTTGCGCGTTTAACACGCCCAGCAGGTTTCCACATCTAATCCTTTAAAACCTTGCGCGTTTAGGATGCCCAGCAGGTTTCAGTCATTGGAGATGACATCATTTCTCTTGTAAACCATCATTTGTGCTTGATAGCATCTCATTAGACTTAGGTGAGTCTCATAGCCCCTATTTTACTGTTTTTACTCTAGGGGTGAGAATACATGTTCGTTTTGTTTTACATGTGAACGCAAGTATCAAATATCGCTATATTCTGCATGAGTTAATCATCTAATCATCATATTTCCTCATTAGCATAGTTTGGTAATACTTTGTAGCATGAATGTTAGTGTATGGTACCATATGGGACTGACAATCCCCGTCCGGGTCAGCAAGCACTGACTGGTCAAAACGGACGCATTACCATTTGTTCATACATGTGTTGATTAGGCATACGCATAGAGGCACCCTCGCTTAGGCACTTAATTAGGATCCTGACACCTCAGTTAAGCTCAGACTATGTGCTCATGGCAGTTATATACATCATTTATCATTTACTTAATTGCTTAATTGCAAATCATTATACTTAAATCTTGCGGTTCATACATTATACTTTATCATTAAACCTGTGAGCTCACCAGCATAAGCTGACCAATTTAGCGTGTATTCTTAGGTTCGCAGCAGCAGTAAGTCTGCTCACTCAGGACGCCCATTAGCTCGAGTCTCATGCAAACATCAGGAGATTATCATGCATTAATATATTTTGTATAAATCAGTTATTGCATAGAATCTCTTACATCAATTCGAGCTTTTGTAAACTATTATAACAGTGTAAGACTTGTATAATATCAATGTATTGTAAACGGCGCATATAGAGTCATTCATTATATCTTATGTGCTTTGTTTATTGATTAGTCGCGCCTGAACCGACCCGCTTCCGCATCATAATTTGGGGGTGCGACAACCATCATCTGAGCTCTTTTATGATATGTTGCATATGCTACACCAGAGATACACTATGGACACATACCTAGCTCAGGAGTTTGGGTTTCCTACACTAGCTCCACCGACTTGGGTCTACGGCCCACTACCACCCAATTTCACCACAACAGCACTCCATACATTCACCATGAATCCATTCACCACCACCATACCCGTCATCACATCACCTTACCCCACTACCTCTATCACCCCCACTATCATACCAGGGACTATCCCCAGGGCTCGTCAATCTTCATCTATATATCCATCTAAGGCAGTATTCTCTGTTCACACCACTACCACACATGAGCCACATGACCCACAGATTATCAGACAACCATCCTCACGGATTAATACCCATCCTCGACCAGCTGAGTCTGCCACATCAGATACAGATACATCTTCAGAGATGGATTCACCACAGTCAGGGCATGGCCAGGATATATAGATGAAGACAGTTCATGAGCTTGAGGAGGATCAGACACATGAGCAGATACAAGAGCAGGCACAGACAGACTATGTGCCAGTTTTCCCTATGGGACCCATATCTTCTGGATTGACAGGATTACTTAACACTACCCCTGTTCCATCCTCAGATTTGCCCCCGGTCACTTGGCATAGGTTCTACATGATTACCCTCTCGGATCATCTGACATAGGCGATATGGGCCTTGATTAGAACTTCCATCTGTATCCACTACATCCAGAGCAATAGTATGCCGCATCATCAAGATCAGTATCCCGCATGGTGTCGAGTGGACAGCACTCCGTCACCCAGCAGAAAGCAGGAAACTCTCTTCCTACGCTCCATGAGTCACCAGGGGATCATGACCCTCTTCTTCCCTGATTCTACTTATTTATCACTTCTTATCTTATTATTATTATTACTTATGTTGGATTATTGTACGTATTATGACTTAATATTTTGGATGACTGTACTAGTACTGTGATGTGCGGATATATTTTGGACCAACCAGTGACCTGGTTGGATTTATCTGCTTTTATTATCATATTGGGTTATTATCGTTTACTAATGTTAGGTTTATTTTTCTTTTGAATAAGAAAATGTGAGTGTAATTGAAGTTCCCCAAGGAAACATAAGACGACGCGCAAATCATGCAAGATTCAGGCTGAACGACGCTGGATTCTCCGGATTGCTGTCAACACGCCCAAATTTATCAAACACCCGTCTCATTCTTTCATAGGGGAGTTTTTCGTTCTTTTTCTGGTGACTATTAAATATCATAATATATCAATACCGTTGTCCTTTATGCTTAATCTCTAAGTGTAGGATTTCAAATCCCATAAATCAAATCGACTTAGAAACAGATGTTCCAAAATATGATCAAACTTTAAGTGTGGGATCCTTCCTCAAAGAAGGATTTTAAACTTAGTGTGAGAACATTAGGGACAATGTTCCTCTAAGTGTGGGATAAACGGTATGATATACCGTATTTTGACTTTGATTGCTTGTCCAAAGTAAACACATTAAAAAATAAGCTTTACTTCGATAGTGAAATCGTCACTCATTCAGGAAGTTTAAATAGCTTTCTTCGAGAGTGAAATTGTCACTCATTTAGTAAACTTAAATTTTCACAAAACCTCATTTTGGCTAAAATTCTTAATTTTTTTTTGACTTAAAATATTTTTTGCGAAAGGCCATCTGTTAGAAATTAAATAAACTGCTTTGGAAAGGAAGATAAGTTAGGATACGAATCTTTTAGAAATGAAATGTTAATCCATGAGCATCGCACGACTAGGCACATAAAACCCCTTTGTAGTGAGGTACTTGAGCCCAATAAGCATTCATCTTTAATGCTTCACTTCCAATTGATGTGTATGCCGATGCTTCTGCTTTGATTAGAACTTTCTCTTGGTATACATTTCGAGACCACACCGAGGAGCATCGTACGCGGTGTAGGTGCAATCAGAGGACCTTGACATTTTCTAGGATTAAACCCATTTTTCACAAATCTTTTCCATCCCAAAACCCTTCCAACACTTATCTTTAGTGTTGATAATGCGTTTATATCTTAATTTAAAAACCCTAACAAAACAAACCCACTCAAAAATTCCCTTACCCCTCCAAAACTTTAGCTTAGAACTTTTGAGGTTATGAAAAGCATCATTTAGACATCCTTGTTACTCTTGTCCCACAGCTTTCAGCTACTCTGCATTTCTCTCAGAAAATCTTGCGTGTGTTCAAAAGTCAAAAACTCTAGAAGCAATACTCGGTGCGAAAAAGATGAAATGTCATAAGACATAGTGTCTAGGATCTCTCGAAAAGAAGAGAAGAAAAAAATATGTCTGTGAAGAAAAGAAAGAAATAAATACCCTCAAAAGTTCCACAAAAATAGAATAAAGCTTAGTGCTCCAAATCTCGCAAAAAGTGCCTGATCAGTAAATTATATAAATTCGCGTGTGTTTGTCATCAAAGTTATAAATTCCTCCTCATGTGTTTTTCGTCTCATTTCAAGAGTGGCTAAATAATTCCTTTCATAGCTTTAGGATTTCTAAGCTTAAGTTGAAACCTTTCAAACCCTAAAAACACCACCTTCCGTACCCCTTAACCCTTACAACCCTTTAAAAGTGTCTTGGGATGATTAGCTTCGTTCTCATTGAAATGGTGGAGATCCGATTCTCGATCAAGCCTATGACGAGAAGCAGATGCATGACAGGCTTTATGAGCGATTTATGTGATTTAGAAAGATAGGAAACCCGATACACGCTGAGTGAATTGAGTGACAACGTAGTGAGATTGCCTAGTCATTTACAATATCCATCGAGAATTGTGAAAGTATGCTAGGGCTAACATTTCAAATCTAAGGGATGACTATCCTAGAGATGCTTGCTTTCTAAGAAGATTTATTTAATGTTTGAAAAATGATTGATCTCAAAATATTTTATGTCAGAAATCTAAAACCATTATTTTTAATCTTTATAGCAAGTGAGAATTTAAAGTTTGCTTGAGGACAAGCAAAATTCTAAGTGTGGGATATTTGATAACGCGTAAAAAGTCATGTTTTTACGTACGTTATTATCCGTGACTTAGGCCCAAAGTTAACAAAACCACACCAATAATGCCAAATATCATAATATTTTGTTAACAAGGTCAAAACGGAAGTGATATTTATAAAAACACTAAAAATGACACGAAAAACGTGAAAAACTGAGCATAAATGATTAACGAATCTCTAGTTCACGCATCCTAACACTTTTTGAGCTACACTTAGAATTATGACCTCTAACTTTTGTCATTTTCTTCGTTAGAAAATTACGAACACGTGAATATAAAGATTGCTAAAAACTGACGCACGATGAAGAAATTACGCCCGAACGAAGAATCAAAGCAACCGAAGACCGAGATACGGGAGAGCCAAGCCGTATATGGCCAAGAATGATCGTATACGGCCAAGCCATGACCGTATATGGCCTGGCTAGGGTATACGGCCTTGTCCCAGCTGTATACGGCCAGTCTTGCCCGTATAAGGTTGGGTCTCTCCCATATTCTTCATTTCTCACCCGAAAAATGGCTTGACGTCCCGTATTCAATGTCTTGCTCGTACAAGGAAGGATCTTGATACGGTTGAGAAATACGGCTGAGATTTTGGAGGTGGGAATACGGTTGAGAAATACGGTTGAGCCAAATCTATAAAAACCAACCTCTACCTCCACATTCTTCATCAATTCATTCATCTTTTCAACAATTCACTACTTCAAATTCTCTCTACAGTTTTACTTTTATTTCCGTATTTAGGTTTTAGTTTTGGTTTCTCTCTCCAGAGTTCTCTCTCTCTAGAGAGATATAGATAGTTAGTTAGTTAGTTAGAGGTAAAGAAGGAAAAGCTAGCTATTGTAATCACGGTGTAAAAGCATTCTTGGTGCAAGACTACACGTTTCTCAATATTACTCTGCTTATATTTCTGGTGATATCTACTCTCTCATACTTATACTATGTCCGAATTATTTCTGCGTGCTTGTATGATGTATGTTATGTGTATAGCCATGATTATTGAGTAGTGTACTATTGTAGTTGTTGAAATGTAGATAATTAGATGTAGGGATGATGTTAAATTAATCTTTAATTAATATGTAATTGGGAATTATTAAATTTCGTTATGTTTAAACTTATCATGCATCTAGACTTAGTTTATGGATCACCCTTTCCAGTCCTTCGCGTGACTGCTACTTAGGTTTAGAATTGGATCACCTCTAGATACGGTAGTTGTTATCTGTGTTATCGTACGAATCCATGTTTGTTACTCGGTTGAAGTACTGGGTATAGCGATGGAAACACCACTGGTGGAGTACAACCGTGGAAGCTCAGAAAAAGCCATATGTACCGACATTATGACCTACCTAGAAACCCTAAAATATGGTCTAGGAACCATAAAACTGTGGAAATGCTAAGTACACTGTAGGTTCACCTCTGGTTACACATATGTGGAAATACATTAACCAAAGTACACCGTAGCTGTACCAAAGGTTAGTAAGTGGAAAAGCTACAGTACATGGAAAACTTACCTCTGGTTACGAACGCTGTGGAAATGCTTCAAGCACTGTACACCGTGGTTGTGCCTAAGGTTAGTTGGCTATGAACAAGCTGGAGTACACGGTGAACATACCTCTGGTTACAAGATACTGTGGAAAATGGTTCGAGTACTGTACACCGTAAGTACCTATGGTTGGCACGCTGAGGAAATAAAGCATTGTACACCGCTAGTGTCCCTAGGGACGATTGACTGATCGCAAAGGAGAGTTCTAGATCATGACAGAAGTAATTATGCTAATAAAACCTAAGAGAATGAGTCTAGAGATGAAAGTCAAGCCCAACAGTGGTTCAGGATTCTTAAAACTCCTAGACTCTACAAAACTGATAGTTTAGAATAACAAAGTTAATAATTTGTACACGATTAAATGATGATAGTTGTATTTAGGTGTTAAGAAAGGTCAGAATAACCTGAGGGCGGTCTATTACCCTATTCCTGCACCCTTTATGGGTCACTTGTCGTCACAAGATAGTGTGGGGGGTCGAATAGCCTGTTCTGATCAGAATCTCGATAACCTAGGTACTCAGTGACATACTGATTTAGGTTTTAACTAAAGAAGTAGGGTCCTTGTGTTCACACCTGTAATTCATCTTTCTATTAACTAAATCATGTCCCCAATTACCTTTATAATGAACATCATCCCAACAACTGATTATTAAAACTTCAACAGCCATGTTCGAAAATTCTCTCTCTAAAAATCTAGGGTTTCTTTTGGCGACTTCATGAAGGATTAATCGAATGAAAATCTATTCATGATCTGCAAATTGTAATATGTTAATCTTGTTCTTAATCATACATTTAGTTTACTCGGAATCTAGTGTGGTTTTGTTGGGTCTTGATTTGTGAGTAGAGAGATGAAGAATTCGACTAGCAAAAAGAAAAAGAAGAAGGCGCAATCCTTAAATGGATCAAAAAGTGATGGTGCAGCAAGTGATGGGGTGTCATCATCTGATTCGGATGGTACTCATTCGTTAAACTTAGAGACCAAGGAAGAAATTAATTGCAGAAACCCTAATCTTCAAGGTGGTGCGGCTAGAGTTTTTCAATCTAATTCTCAACACTTGGAGAGCAAGGCAGAAGATTATGTTAATCTTAATGTTCTTGGGCAGCAATCTAATACGAATCTAAATCCTAATTCGCAAAAAGTGGGTATACATCAGGAAGTGTATTATAATTCTGTATTTGCAAAACTTGATGAACATTTTGACAGGATTAGGGATCCTTATGGAGTCCATACGAAACCTTTAGCTTCTCAGGTTTCTTCGACTCCGGTGTCTGATCTAGATGAAAGTGGTGTTGATAGCGATCAGGTTGAGGTCAATGATCTTGGTAAAATCCCTGGTTTGCAAAGTTATGGTGATATGGTAGCTAACGTGAAGGGTGCCCAATCTAATACGCTTTAACAGCATTCTAGACTTGATTATTCGGTGTTTGATGCTCCTATTGAGAAGGACAAGGTGACTGAAGATGTTCATGCTAATCTGGAGAGGAGTAATTCTGCTAGTGGTTTTCAATCACGTGGAATAGATAGGTTAGAGGCTGCAAGTGTTGTTGTTTTAGAACCGTTGAAACAGCCTTCATTAGGTCCTAAATCGTATGCTGAAGTTATGGGTAATAATGTTAACAAAAAGGTCACTTTTTGTTCTTTAAATCTGGATTCTTCAGATGATAATGAGGTGGACGTTGATATTCCTGTTGCAACGGTTCTAGAAGCTAGTAAAAAATACAGTAACACGTTGTACGGATTCTTTGTGGGGAAGAGATTGCCTTTTCCCGTTGTTCCAAATTATGTGATGAATGTTTGGAGGAAATTCGGTATAGAAAAAGTAATGATGAATTCTAAAGGTTTCTTTTTCTTTAAGTTTTTTACGGAGCAGGGGAGGAATGATGTTCTTGAAGGAGGGCCATGGATGATTCGGTTGGTCCCAATAATTCTAAAGAAATGGTCCCCGGATGATCATTTAGCTAAAGAAGATCCGACTAAAGTTCCTATTTGGATTAAGCTTCATGATGTGCCTCTTATGGAATTTAATGAGGTTGGGTTGAGTGGAATTGCTACTAAAGTTGGAAAACCTATTATGCTTGACTCTTATACGAGTACTATGTGTACGGAAGCATGGGGTCGGCCTAGTTTTGCTCGTGCTATGGTTGAAATTGATGCAAATATGGACTTAAAAGAGGCAGTTTCGGTGGGCATACCAAAACTTATTGGTTCGGGGAAAAATGTTTATTCTGTGAGGGTTGAGTATGAATGGCGTCCTCCGAGATGTAGTCATTGTAAAACATTTGGCCACAAGGATGTGCAATTTCCGCGGAATGCTAATCAAAATGAAGGTAAATATGTGGATATTACCGGGGCAGCGGTTCCTCCTAAAGTTAACAAGCAATGGGGTAAATCGTTTGATGGATTTATTATGACTAAACAGAAATCTAAGCTTATTTATCTACCCAAAATTAATGGCAATGTTCAGAAATCTGCTCAACCGAATCAGATTACCAGGCCGATTGTATTGGGTAACAAGTTTGGTACACTAGATAAACAAGGTTGTGATGATGGTCAATGTTCTAATGCTGAAAATGGTCAAGGAATGGAAAAACAATTGAATATGGATAGAAAGCTGATGGATGAAAATTCTGATGATGAGGTGGAGAATATTTATGACGAGACGACTAATTTTGTTGCCTCTACTAGTAACCTGAAAATACATTCTGAGGGGGCAAGCACTCCCGGGCAAAAGGGTGATAATGTTTAGTCTTGCGTCATGGAATATTCGGGGGTTGAACCGCACCCCGAAACAAAAGGAGGTTCGTCAAGTTATTCAGGAAAATCAATTAAGTGTTTGTGGTATTCTAGAGTCGCATGTTGACATTTTGAACTTACAAGAAGTATGTCAGAAGGTGTTTCGAAAATGGGAATGGACTTCCAATGGGCATCTGTGTTCGAAGGGGTCGCGTATAATCTTGGGATGGAATCCGGATATTGTTAATGTTATGGTCCTTTTGTCTACGGATCAGGTTATGCATACTCAAATCGTAGTTATACAGGATCAAAAGGCTTTCTTTTGTTCTTTTGTTTATGCTGATAATTACTATATTAGGCGACGGGAACTATGGCATAATCTTGGGGTTCATAAACTGTTTGTTAGGGGTAAACCTTGGACTCTTTTGGGAGACTTTAACGTTGCACTAAATGTTGAGGACCATTATTTGGGAGCTAAGTTTAATTCTGCTATGACCGATTTTAAAGAGTGTGTGGAATCTTTGGAAATTATGGATACTAACAGTTCCGGTATCCATTTCACTTGGACTCAGAAACCTAGAGGTAAGGGTGGAACAATGAAGAAGATTGATCGTGTCATGAATAATATGGAGTTTATTGACACTTATCCGAATGCTTTTGCTATTTTTCAACCGTATAGAATTTCGGACCATTCTCCATGTGTCTTGAAACTTCCATTGCTCCAAAAGCAGAAGCCTGGTCCATTCAGATTTGCTAACTTTCTGGTTTATAAGGAGGGCTTTAATGATTTGGCTAAGAGTATATGGTCAACGGATGTAGAGGGGCATAATATGTTTCGGGTGGTTAAACAAATGAAATATTTGAAAAGACCTCTTCGTAAATTGTTGTTTGATCAGGGAAATTTACATAATCAGGTTGACAAGCTTCATAAGGAGCTAGATGCGGTTCAGTTAGTGCTTGATAAGGATCCTTCAAATCACGAGCTTAGGGAGGAAGCTTCGTGTTACCTTAAAGCTTTCCAAGATGCGGTGTTAGATGAAGAGAGGTTCCTTAAACAGAACTTTAAGGTTGAATGGCTTCGGGTTGGTGATTCTAATTCTGCATTCTTCCATAATTCTGTTAAAAGTAGGAAACAAAGGAGTAAAATTTCCAGGATATCGGATCAAATGGGTAATGATTATGAGGGTGAGGATGTTCCCAAGGCATTTGTTGATCATTATAAAAATTTCTTAGGAGTGGAGGGTGTTATTACGCAGCAGCCTGTTCTGAATATGTTTTCAAATAGGTTGGATAATAACATGGCTGCGAATATGGTGCGTGAAGTCACAGACTCGGAAATAAAAGCTGCTATGTCTATTGGTAATGATAAATCACCGGGCCTGATGGGTATACGTTTTTGTTCTTCAATAGAACATGGAACATTGTGAGTAATGATGTCTGTAAGGCTGTTCGGGATTTCTTTGATAATGGGAAGTTGCTTCAAGAAATTAACCACACGATTATTGCATTGGTGCCGAAAGTTTCTACTCCTGCCCGGATTAATGATTATCGGCCTATTTCTTGCTGCAATGTTATCTATAAATGCACAAGTAAGCTGATTTCTAATCGTATTAAAGATGGTCTGCAAAATATTGTGAGTATCAATCAATCAGCGTTTATTCCTGGGAGAAGGATTTCTAATAATATTCTTCTTACCCAAGAACTGATGCATGATTATCACCGTCATCGTGGCCCTCCTAGATGTGCATTTAAAGTGGACATCCAAAAGGCTTATGATACGGTTGATTGGGAGTTTTTAAGACATATTCTTGTGTGTTTTGGTTTTCATCCTACTATGGTTGCTTGGATTATGGCGTGTGTTTCCACTGCTTCATTTTCTATTAATATTAATGGAAATACTCATGGATATTTTAAAGGAAAACGTGGTCTTCGACAAGGTGACCCGTTATCTCCTTACCTTTTTACCTTGGTAATGGAGGTTCTTACTCTGGTTTTACAGCGAAGAGCCTAAGAGCAACCTGGTTTTTGCTTTCATAAGGGATGTGATGAGCAGAAAATTATTAATCTATGTTTTGCGGATGATCTATTCTTATTTGCTCGTGGTGATGTTATGTCGGTTAGTGTTCTATTAGAGGGTTTGAATGAATTTAAAGATATGTCTGGGCTGACTCCAAGTATTCCAAAGAGTACGGCATTCTTTTGTAGTGTTCTCCCTCATGTGAAGCAAAATATTCTATTATCTATGCCTTTTGAGGAAGGTAAGCTTCTGGTGAAATATCTTGGTGTGCCTCTTATATCCACAAATTTATTGTACAAGGATTGTAAGGGGTTGGTGGAAAAAGTTAAAAAAAGGATTGGGGATTGGAAGAATAAATGTTTATCGTTTGCTGGACGGTTACAGCTCATTCTTTCAGTTCTTTCTTCTATGCATGTGTATTGGGCTTCGATGTTTATTCTTCCGAGTCGTATTATTGCTGAGATTGAACAACTATTACGGGGCTTTCTATGGTGTCAAGGAGATATGAAGCGAGGTAAAGCTAAGGTTGCATGGGAATGTCTATGTTTTCCTAAATCTGAAGGCGGTCTAGGTGTTCGGCGTTTGGAAACATTTAATGTTGCTCTTATGTTTTCACACATCTGGAGTATTTTTCTCATCGGGAATCTTTATGGGTTAAATGGATTCATTCTTATAAATTGAAGGGCAGAAGTTTTTGGGCTATTCCTCTTCGAGCTGGAATTAGTTGGGGTTGGCAAAAACTGCTCCAAATTCGTGAGGTTGTAAGACCGTATGTATGGTATCGCGTTGGTGATGGTAATCTTATTAATGTTTGGTTTGATAATTGGTGTGCTAGTAGCCCTTTAATGGATCATCTATCTCCCCCGACGGCATTCTTTTGTAGTGTTCTCCCTCATGTGAAGCAAAATATTCTATTATCTATGCCTTTTGAGGAAGGTAAGCTTCTGGTGAAATATCTTGGTGTGCCTCTTATATCCACAAATTTATTGTACAAGGATTGTAAGGGGTTGGTGGAAAAAGTTAAAAAAAGGATTGGGGATTGGAAGAATAAATGTTTATCGTTTGCTGGACGGTTACAGCTCATTCTTTCAGTTCTTTCTTCTATGCATGTGTATTGGGCTTCGATGTTTATTCTTCCGAGTCGTATTATTGCTGAGATTGAACAACTATTACGGGGCTTTCTATGGTGTCAAGGAGATATGAAGCGAGGTAAAGCTAAGGTTGCATGGGAATGTCTATGTTTTCCTAAATCTGAAGGCGGTCTAGGTGTTCGGCGTTTGGAAACATTTAATGTTGCTCTTATGTTTTCACACATCTGGAGTATTTTTCTCATCGGGAATCTTTATGGGTTAAATGGATTCATTCTTATAAATTGAAGGGCAGAAGTTTTTGGGCTATTCCTCTTCGAGCTGGAATTAGTTGGGGTTGGCAAAAACTGCTCCAAATTCGTGAGGTTGTAAGACCGTATGTATGGTATCGCGTTGGTGATGGTAATCTTATTAATGTTTGGTTTGATAATTGGTGTGCTAGTAGCCCTTTAATGGATCATCTATCTCCCCCGACGGCATTCTTTTGTAGTGTTCTCCCTCATGTGAAGCAAAATATTCTATTATCTATGCCTTTTGAGGAAGGTAAGCTTCTGGTGAAATATCTTGGTGTGCCTCTTATATCCACAAATTTATTGTACAAGGATTGTAAGGGGTTGGTGGAAAAAGTTAAAAAAAGGATTGGGGATTGGAAGAATAAATGTTTATCGTTTGCTGGACGGTTACAGCTCATTCTTTCAGTTCTTTCTTCTATGCATGTGTATTGGGCTTCGATGTTTATTCTTTCGAGTCGTATTATTGCTGAGATTGAACAACTATTACGGGGCTTTCTATGGTGTCAAGGAGATATGAAGCGAGGTAAAGCTAAGGTTGCATGGGAATGTCTATGTTTTCCTAAATCTGAAGGCGGTCTAGGTGTTCGGCGTTTGGAAACATTTAATGTTGCTCTTATGTTTTCACACATCTGGAGTATTTTTCTCATCGGGAATCTTTATGGGTTAAATGGATTCATTCTTATAAATTGAAGGGCAGAAGTTTTTGGGCTATTCCTCTTCGAGCTGGAATTAGTTGGGGTTGGCAAAAACTGCTCCAAATTCGTGAGGTTGTAAGACCGTATGTATGGTATCGCGTTGGTGATGGTAATCTTATTAATGTTTGGTTTGATAATTGGTGTGCTAGTAGCCCTTTAATGGATCATCTATCTCCCCGACGGATTACCCATGCCGGTTTCTCTCTTATGGATAAATTAGTTGATCTGCTTGGAGATGATGGGTGGAGATGGCCTTTGGATTGGCATATGCTAGTCCCGGTTCTCAATTCCGTTCCCTGTCCGCTATTACATAGTGATCAGCAGGATAAGTTGTTATGGCGTGATTATATAGGTGTTTATAGGGATTTTTCAGTAGCACGTACATGAGATACTATAAGGGAGAGATCGGATGAGGTTTCTTGGAGTCATATTGTTTGGTTCCCTCATTATATCCCTAGACACGATTTTCACTTGTGGCTTGTCATGCGGAGAAAACTTAAAATGCAGGATACTCTCAAGCAATGGGATGTTGGTGCATCTATCAACTTAAACCTGATTAGATGTCCTTTATGCAAGCTACAACCAGATTCTCATACCCACCTTTTCTTTGAATGTCAATTTTCTTCTTAGGTTTGGAATATGATTAAAGGGTTATTAGATATGCAACATGTTTCAGCTTGTTGGGAAGATATTATTTCTTATATTCAGCCTATATCTAGGGCTATGAAGGCTCGAAGTATTGTTGGACGTGTGCTTCTTGCAGCTGCTTCTTATTTCATTTGGCAGGAGAGGAATAACCGTTTGTTTGCTAAAGAGATCAGATCTGTTCATCAGCTTCGTGATGTTATCTTGAATACGGTTCGGCTAAAATTGCTTACATTTAGATTTAAAAAATCTGTTCGTGTTTTGGGATTGCTTGACGCTTGGAGATTGCCATATTCTTGTTTGAGCAATGGCTAGGAGAGAAGATTTGATTGTTGTTTTACAATTAGTAGGTTTGTTTAAATGTATATGGCATGTCATATACATTTAGTTGTTTGAGCTTTGATAGCTGGTTGTTTCGAGGTTGATGTGGTATTCATTCACATCATTTTGTACTGAATTTTAATAGTAATATAATTCACCGGGGTAAAACCCTTTACCGAAAAAAAAAACTTCAACAGCCGCATTCTCTATCTATCTACCTAATTACCGATTCTCATCTCTATTTTACTTTTCTGCACTTAGATAATTAGTTTATTAGAAATACCAAAACAACAAAACCTACCTATTTACACAAAGCCATCCTAACAGTGAACTTTATCTTCGGCCTAAGCTTCGTTTCAATTCGCTCCGATTTAAGAACGACCCTAGGTCATACCTATCGTTGTATGCACCCATAGCTTTAGTATACATAGGCCCCACAAATATAAATATAAAACCCACTGATCGCAGCCAAGCAGAAGGTTCGCAACGACAGGAAGCGATTCCTAAAACCGACCGCCCGGTGCGCATCACAAATCGTACTCGACAAAACCACGTGAAACAAATCCGTCAAAGCAAAGTTGTAATTTTATAACTCAATTAAAGTATTTTGTTAAAATACTTCAACTAAAAATATATTCGAATATTTGTAAACAAAATTATAATTTTAATATATTAAAATTGTTTTACGATCGAGTACACAAACACGGTCATTTTACACTAAGAATTGGAGCCAAACTCTATTTACCCCAATTATTGAAGCCGAACAAGATCCACAAAATGTGGATCTTGCCCCGTGACCATAAGCAGACCAACCACACCCTTTGTTTCATTTCATTTTCTTCAACTTCTTCTTCTTCTTCACTTCTTTCTCTCTCGGTACAACAAACAACAACAATAATAACAACAACAAAATCAGCAGCAACAAACAAGAGCATCATCATCGTCATCACCATCTTCATCATCGGCACAATCATCATCATCTTTCGATTCCAATATAAATCCGTAAGAAACCTCACATTTCCTTTGAAATTTTCGTGTTTAAAATGCTTATATTATCATGCTTTAATGTTCTACCGTTATTATGTCCGAAATTTGAACCACCAACTGGTTTACACTGAAAATCACAAGAACAGACTTGGAAAACAAACCTCATCCGATCGGTTGGCTAACTCCACCTGATCGGCTACCAAGGACCTCACCCGATCGGCTGGTTAACCCCACCCGATCGGCTATAAAGGACCTCACCAGAACGGGTATGCAACCTCACCCGATATGGTATGCATCTTCACCTAGTCACATGTGACTTTCAAACATAATTTTTATTAAGTGTCGGAACTAAGATTTTACCACATGATTTTAATCCGAATTCGAATTTCAAATGCATTTTTACTAAAGCAATATAGCTCAACCTCACCCAGGGGCTCTGCCCCTTGGACCTCGTCAAGGGTTGCCACCCCTTGGACCCCGCTACCAGGGGCGTTGACCCGGGACCCCCATCATTCAAATTCTTGAAAATACATTTTTCACACTAAGTGTCGAACTTGTGTAACATCAATACTTATATAAGATACAACATTGAAACATACTTTACAAGTGTAACATAACAACATTATAATAATAATATGTCAAGATTATTATTACAACAGTCACCAACGGCCGTACATATTTTCAAAACACAAGCAAACAACTAAACATTTGGACATAACTAGTTGAGTGGACAACTAGTATAGATGATTTGTCGAGACATCAAATCATTATAACCTTGCGCGTTTAGGACGCCCGACAGATTACATTCATTTGGACGACATCATTACCTTGTGCTCCATCATTAATTGCTCGATATTAATTCATCAGACTCAGGTGAGTCTCATAGCCCCTCATTTTTACTATTTTTAACCCAGGGTTGGGAATACATGCTTGTTTTGTTTTACATGTGAACGCAAGTATCAAAATATCGTTATATACTGCTTGAGTAGTTTTCTCTAATCATTTTAAGTCCTTGTTGCAGCCCCAACGGTTGGTCGGATTTTACTCCGATCATTGAACCGTCCGGCAAGGGCATGCGGCAGTGGGTTTTATATTTATTATGCTGGTTATCCTAAGTTTTGATACAACCTAAAGACCTAAAGGGCGTAAGCAGTACGTATGACTCAGGTGTCATTCTTCAAACTACAACGGGCATGGGATCTTAGGAGGATTAATTATCTTTTGTAATTTAGATGGGATTTTTAAACTTTTCAATAGGTTGGTTTGGTTTTTCTAATCTAATTACTGAAATTAAAGATTAAAGTAAATGTGGGGTTGTACGGAGAACGCAGAGAAATCAGGATAAGGAATATGTTTGCTGTGATTACAGCAATATTATCGGGTGGATAGTTATGAGGGACAAGGCTACAAGATGTGATGACTAATCTGGAGAGGTCATGAAAGCTTAATTGGTAATAAAGTATTATGCCTACGGCCTTTACTCGGCTTCCACGTATTTGTACTACACCAGTGGTGGTTCCAACGCTATACCGGATACTTGGACGTTTTACAGCTTTTCCGTTACACTAATTAGGGTTTCAGATTACTCACTGGATATTCCTATATTTCTTAATGAGCTACAACTATGATCCTATCATATACTTAAGGTAGAGTTGTCCGCAATCAGATACATAATATGTCACATGGATAGCAGTTATAGAGTGTCCAGTACACTAGAAGTTCTCCCAAATGCACAGACCAATTCAACTAATGACTATCCTCTAATCCGGGTCCCCATTTCCAGACATCCAGAAGACGTCGGTATCATGGCATGAATTGTCCATTGAACAATAACATGAACAAGGTTTAACCCGCGGAACCGGTTGGGATAATCTGTCTAGCGGTCAATTGAATCATTCATCATTAATCATACAATCATTACAACTATTACATGCATGTTAACCTACCTATATTATGTTTATTATATTTTTGAAAAATTAATTAGCAGGGCAGTGGTAATGGTTATGTATGTCTAGCATGTAGTACCTAAGAAACAATCAAACAAGAACATGCAATAGGACAGAACACTAGCATCACATTAGCTGACCTAAAGATTAAATCATGAGTATCCCGGAAGTTGTCCCAAAGATACAAAACAAACAAACATGAACCTAATCTATCTCTACTCTTATGCTTCGTGTCCCTCAGATATGTTTTAATCAAGGGTACAATGACCATGTTGAGTTCATTGATCATCATACACAGAATACTTGGCAATCCTACTTCTAGCAATTGGCCAGGTTCTAGGGAGGATGATACAAACCACAACATAAGTTGGATAGACAAAACGGGCAAAGGTTCGGCTTATAAGTTCACAAACAGTTTAAATTCATACAGGCAGAGTAACAGCATGGAAAATTAAATCATAACCATCCTAACATTACATACATCACAACAAACATTGATTTGTCTAGTCTAGGATAATTCTAGCATTCATTCCTAAGCATGCATAATAAGATAACATGATTAAAAGAAGTAATACGAGAGATTGTATTAAACCTGAATAAGAGAGTAATATAGACAAATCTTCACAAATCTGAAGTCTCGGAGTATCTCTGTACAAAAGCTATTAGAAGCTTCTACTCTAAACTATAATTTATTGGCTTATTTCTAGAGAGAGAAACTAAGCTAGAGAGAGAGAGAGGGTATTCTTAGAGAGAGAAAGAAAGAATGAGAATGAGGTGTGTTTGAAAAGAGGAAATGAGTTGGGTATTTATAGGAGAAGTGGTGGAGGAGAGGTACAAGCCTTTAAGCATCAAGAACAAGCATCAAAGCATCACACGGGGCGAGCACGCAACAGGGGTGGTCAAATGGTACCCTAGGTACCATTTGGTAGGCAAAAGAGGCACCAATCGGCACCCCTAGTGCCATATATGGCACCTAGGGTACCGTATACGGTACCTAGGGGGGAGGTGCGGTTGGTACTCCACTTGTCCTCCGCTGACTTCTCGGTTGCTTGGTTTGTCCGTATCTTCTTCGTTTTAAGCCCATTTTGCTTGATTCTTGCGCCATTGGATTCGTTTTTCCGTTACGCTTCTAATGATACTAAGTTTTCCAAATTTGGAAGTGTTTGACTTTTGCATGTTCCGGATGACGATCGACGAGCTTCCATACTGCATATCTTCGTCATCTTTCGTCCGTTTCTTCTAATTCTTTCACCTCCGGTCTTGGATTTTCCTATAAAATCATAAAATATAAATTAAGATATATTTCTATTAGAATATTAAGAACGGAATATTTAATTGTATTTGCCTGGGTTTCCGTGTTATTTGGACGTTTTAACCGATTTTTGTAGCAATGTCTGTATTTAGACTTCTGTATTTAGACTACGTTGGTGAACTTTGGTAAATAGTGCTGGTTTTGAAATGTTTTCACTGAAGAATAGTCCAAAAAGTGCAGAAATAAGTCCTTAAAAACATGACTTTTTAGGTCACATCAAGTATCCCACACTTAGATGTTGCTTGTCCTCAAGCAACACTCATTAATACTCCCTTTGAAAAACATTTTTTTTAAAACCGATTTTAGGGAGAGTTATGATATTCCCGTCAATTACCATTCTCTCATATGAGTAGATAGATTCAGAAAACAAAGGAAAAATAAGATGATCCTCTCGGAAACAAGAAGCGATTCTCATATGCATACTTCCAAGATCTTGGGGTATACATGACCAGGAGATCTCACAAAAGGTGGTCACTCAATTCACTCAAAAGTGTATTGGGTTTCCTATCAATCTAGTTCAGACGAAATCACTCATAAAGCCAGTCATGCATTACTCATCGTCATAAGCTTGATCGAGAATCGGATCTCCACCACTTAGGTGAGAACGGCGCTAATTGTCCCAAGACATTCAAGGGTTGTAATGTTTTGTGAGGGTTAAGGGGTATGGATAAGGGAATTTTTAGGCAGTAGGGGTGTTGCTTATCTTAGAATTCTAAGAATCGTGAAGAACTTCATTTCAGGAACGGAGGAGATAGCTTTTCGCATTTTATCATATCTTTCTTTAAATGATTGATACTATGAAGCAATCAGCTTTATTTTCTTTTCTTTTTCGTTTCTTTTCTTTTTCTATTTTTTTTCCTTTTCTTCCAGAATTTCTTTGTCAGAGAAACTCCGAGGATTATTTTTGTGAATCCTTTAGAAGTCCTTCTTCATATCCTTGTTTCTTTGAGTCTTTTCACGGTGCCAAGTTTTCGCACCAAAGATTTTGAGTAAACTTTTTGGGGAATACGAAAGCTTTGAGATAATTATAAGGATGTTCCAAACGATATTTTTGAAAAATTTGAAAAAATTTATAGAGCATTTTCTGAGATATGCTATATAGACATAAAAATCATTTGACCAATGTATTCCATATCTACCATCCCACACTTAGAGGAACATTGTCCCTAATGTTTCTTGGGTTGAGATTTTGTGACTAAAATCCCACAATTAGAGTTTGAACATGTAAGAAAATATTTCCTAAGGCCCCGTTTGGTTCAAAAAATGATTTCCGGATGAATGGAATTTGTCAAAGGAATTGGAATTTGATGGTATTGGAATTTAATGGAATTGGAATCTGGTTTAATGGAATGTAATTATGAAGAAATTATAATATGTTATGCGCGTTTGGTTGACACAGAATGGAATTGAAATTCCAAGCATTAATATAAATATATATATAAATATAAAATATAAATATAAAATATATTAGGAAGATATAAATATAAAATATAATTAAAAAAATATAAAAAATTGTAAAATAAAAAATGTAATATATAAATAAAATTTAAAAATATTTTATATAAATATTAAATATTTTATAAAAATAGTAAATGTTATATAAAAACATAAAATATAATACAAAATACTTTTTTTATAAAAATATAAAATATTATATATAAAAGATAAATATTTTATAAAAATATTGTAACACCCACTAAATTAGGACTTGTAATTAGTGCCTAATCAAGTGTAATACATGTAATTAGTTCTATGTTAGGCTAATTAATGTATCAATATATATATTGTTGAATATATACAAGTATGCGATTTGATTCAATCGTACAAGTTTCAAATCGAATGCAATTCGATTCAATTAATACGGACGTTGGTGAACAATTTTATTAAATAATATGACATTATTTAATAACTCTATTTTATCCAAAATATCATTTAAATAATATTTCAACTCAAATTGGTATCGTACAAACAACAATTATGCGATTAAAATAATAAACGCGCGAACAATCTAAACAAGAACAAGTTATATTTTATAACTCAAGTGAAAGTATTTACTATTTCAACAAAAACATTAATAAATATTCGTATTTTAAAATAATTATTAAACTTTTAAACAATTGGAAAAACGAACACCGCACGGAACACAAACATGGGAAACAAAAATTGGGACACACCCACAAGGGGTGGGCCCCACTAGCCGGCCAAGGGAGAGGGGGAAAACCCCCACCTCCTCCCTTCTTCTTTCATTTTACCATCTCCTTCCTCTCTCCCCTTCTTCTTTTTCTTTCTACAAGCACCAAAACCACCACCATCTCAATTCACAAAATAACACCTCAAAACGACCTCGAATCTTCACGCTCGTTTGGAAGAAAAGATTCACGGAGCCACGATCTACATTTCTATCTTTTTGAAATTCTCCGGCGCTAAGTTTGTAAGTTCCTGACAAATCCTGAAACACTCCGATTTCCATTATTTTCACTTGTTTGTTTTTTGTAATAGCTTGAAATGTCCATCTAAGGGTTGGGTAAAAGAATCGGACCAAACGGAAACCGAAAAACTCATTTTCGACACAAAAATCCGTCATCAGACTTAAGTGTCGCATAGGCCGAACCAGTATAGCGTCACTTCGTGCGTCACTTAAGTGCCGCATAAAACCCTAAATTTGCGTCTCTTGCCTAAGTGCCGCATAAAACCCCTTTTTCCCGACACTTACATCCGTCACTTGTCCAATGACGCCTAACACTACTTACCGACACTTCCAACGACACTTGCCTATGTACCGCATACAATTGAACCCTAATTCCATCCGACACTCGACCCTAGTGATGCATAGAACCCTTACCCGACACTTATAACCAACACTGCCTTAGTGACGCCTCGTCATGCGTCACTTCCCTAAGTGACGCCCTAAACTCAGATTTCACAATTTTATGCGACACTTCCTAAGTGTCGCCTAAACCCCTAAGTATCGCATCAAGTGACGCTAAAAACAGACTGTTTGCAACTCTTTTTCATGCTAAGTGTCGAACTTCTATAACCTCAAACTCTTATACGATACGACTTCTAAAACACATTGGAACATGTTTTCAAGCATAACATTTCGAAATCATAACGATAATGATAAGATTATTATTACAACCAATCACCAACGGGATGTACACATTTTCAAAACACAAACCAATCAACCAAGTCGTAGTAACTTGGATAATTTAAACAACCAAATCGTAGTAATTTGGACATTCTAGTTGGACGAACAACTACAAAGGTAGTCCTTCGAGATACCTACTCATGTTTATAACCATCGCGTGTCTTGGACACCCTCAGGTTACAAGTCTTCGGACATCAATTCACCACTAATCAATTCAAATTTATTTCGATAAACACTCAAGGCTCAGGTGAGTCTCATAGCCCTTGTTTTACGGTTTTCATAAGGGGTGTGATTACATTGCTCGTTTTATTTTACAATATGAACACACGTACAATACAAATCAAATACTATATGAGTTGTTTTCACTAATCATTTCAAAGCCCTCCACAACATAATTTCGTAATACATCTGTAGCATAATGTTAGTATATGATATCATATAGGATTGACAATCCTCGTCCGGGTTAGCACGCACTAACTGGTCAAACGGACGTATTAGCATTTGGGAAGACGAATGTAGATTAGGCACTCGTAGGAGGCACCTCAGTTGGGTTTCCTTAGTTGGGCCTAACACTCAAGTTAAGCTCAGACTATGTGCTCATGGCTGTATAACTTTTATTTTGCTTAATTGCATTTTAAATTCAATTAAATCTTGCGGTTCATACAAATATGTTGACATACAAACCTGTGAGCTCACCAGCGTTTCTCTGACCTATTTTAGCATGTATCACAGGTACTCAGCAGTAGGTTGGCTCCCCGATCAGGATTTCATTAGCTCGAGTCTTCATTCACTAAATCAGAGATTTAGTTGCATTATTATATTTTGTATAAAGTAATTATGTAATGTAAATCTCTCAAGTTCAAGGAACTGAGCTAATGTAAACAATATTTTTGATGTAAACTTTGGTTTCATCAATACAATGTAAAACGACGCGTTTAATGGTCGTTCATTATATCTTTGTGCTTGTGATTATTGATTAGTCGTGCCCCGACCTGATTACCTTCCGCAACCCGAATTTGGGAGTGAGACAAATATAAAATATCTTATAAATTTAAAAATATTCTATAAAAATATAATTTTTTTTATAAAATTATAAATATTTTATAAAAATATAAAATATTTTATAAAATTATAAAATATTTTATAAAATGCAAAATCTAAAACATAAAAAAAATTATATATTATATTATTTTTATAAAATATAAAATATTTTATAGAAATATAAATTTTGAAACATATTATAAAAATAACGTGACATGAATTATATAATGTAGACACGTAGTATAAGATCGTAGTATAAGATCATATAACGTAGCTGCACAACATTCCTTTGTTCATGGAATTAGATTACATCCAATATCCTAAGGAATTGAATTCATCCATTTTATGGAATTTGATGGAATCAAATTCCATTCAGTATGTCAATCAAACAGACAAAGGAATTGAATTGAATTCCATTCCATCGCGTTTTACCAACCAAACAGGATAATGGAATGAAATCTGATTCCATTTCCATCAGATTCCAATCTGCCAACCAAATGCGCCACACTAAACTTAAGTAACACATATTATAACACATAAACTTAAGTAAACTTAGAATCATTATAAACGGAGAAAAGGTTTAAGGTACTCCTCATTCTGTTTACTGGACAGGACCAGATTCATGTAGAAGTGGTGCATGTGATTTGTAGGATTTTAAGGACCAGGCTCGTTTAAGATCAGCCATTCCACACAAAGCTAAGTTCTGCAATAAAACATCACCACAACATCATATCCCAAAAATAACAAAGAGTTATAAAATCTAGGTTCTAAGATAAACAAAATAAACTAGAAGTCATCAAGTAGATCATCATTGTCAGGATCGAAAGCAGCTACAACAACATCAAAGACAGATGTGGGTGAACGAGTAGTCTGATCCATCATAGCCCAAAACTACTCAAGAGCAATGCCAGAGACAGAGGCAGGAGGCGGGCTGGGTACATCCAACATAGCCATCAGCTGCTATGTAAGTGAATGACTAGGGGATGACCTCTCTGAAGATCTGGTGGGGTCAGTGGCAGCAACAGGCGGAGTGGTGGATGGTCCGGCAGCGAATGGTCCAGCAAGAGGGAAGAATGACCATGGTGGGCGAGGTTGTCCTGGGTCCGGACCAAGATGGAACGGCCAGGCAGAAGGCCTCGGGAATCCCACATGCTCACAGAGGTAGGACATGACATCATGCTGGATGTGGAGCGTCCGAAAGAGGGCCCATACTGCGGCAGGGTCAGCTAGAGTGATCCCGTACTCAAAAGTGGGTACAGGAGCTGACTGACGGCCAGGTAATGGGGGCATCTCAACGAGTGGCTCATCATGAATGATCGGGATGTCAACCACGTTCTCCTCAGGTATGGTGGACATGGTCTTTGATTTGACGCAAAAAGTCACGTTTTTGTGCACCTTTTCAAGCCAATATTGGTTCAAATCTTTTAATAAACATCAAATAATTAATGTTTTATGCTAAAAATATAAAATGAACCAAAAGTTAGATTTCCTTTCGAAAAATCACTTAAAATGCTCAAATAACGAACAAATCAGAGCTAAAATGATCCACTTGTGATTCTGACGTATAATTAAGCTAAACTGGCCTAATTTGTGTCATATTGATCTTTTGGAAAATACAAAACCGTGGGCATAAGAATCATTCGAATCTGACAAGTAACGAAGAAGTTAGAGCCAACCGAAGATCACAAGAACTATGACCAATGCACAAGATTTACGATCCAACACACAAGAACACGACCCAGGGTACACCACCCCTATAGGGGCCGTATACCACCCTTACAGGGCCGTATACGCCACCTTTAGGGCCGTATACCCCCTCTTAGGGGTGGTATACCCCCCTTTTGGGTTGGTATACCCCATTTTTGGTGCCGGATATGCCCTATTTGCTGCCGAATACGCCCTATTTGCTGCCAAATATGCCCTATTTGGTGTCGAATACACCTCTTTTAGTGTCGAATTTCATAGCTCGAGGGTGTATTTCAGTGTTAAAATGGGAGCGAGGGTGTTAAGTGTAAAATTGTAACTTGAAGCCTATAAATAGAGGCTTTCACCTCCTCATTTCTCATCCATCAAATCCTCAACTTCACACAAAAATCCTCATTCCATTCTCATTTCTTTCTCTCTCTAGAATAATATTAGTAGTTAGTTAGCTAGTAGGAGTAGAGTAGCAAGCTTACGAGCTTTGTACGGAGTCTCTCCGAGACTACGATTGCGTAGATTTGTGGTAACGCCTAACAGGTTCTATTATATTATCCTTTCTTGTTATTTTTAAATATGTTGTGCTATTGTCATGATTATTCAAGAATGCATGCTATGATAATTGCTATGTTAGGCTAGACAAATCTGTGTTTGCTATGATAAATGTTATGCTAGGGTAGTTATGCTTTAAACCATGTTGTAACTCTGCTTGTATGAAATTAGGATATGTTTGAATTTATGAATTAATTCTCTAATGTTTTATTTACACAACTTATGCTGTGGTTTGAAACCTATTGATATAATCTGACCAATTGTAGAAATAGGTCCCTCAACTATTCTGTGTCTGAATGATTTGATGAACTCGGCATGACCGCTGTTCTCCGGATTGAAATAAATCAGAGGAGACACGGAGCATAGGATTAGAGATAAATTAGAATTAATCCCATATATCGGATGCTTTTGAGATAAATTTTGGAGCATCCGTGAATTGAACATTCATCCAGAAACTCTGCCTGAAATAAACTGATATTTATCCATGTTACACTACTGCATGTTCTTGTTTGATTGTTGCTCTAGGGTTTACATGCTAGTATCTGTTTGTCTACTACGGTTGTTGGGTTTATGATTAGGTTTTCAAACATAGAATAATTACATACGACAGTTGAACATGCTAGAATAATTACAATGATCCGTATGAAATAATGTCGAACAATTTAACCGATCGTTAGACAGACTTTCCCAACTTATTCCGCGGGGTCACTCCTGTTCACTTTATTGTTTATTCAACAATTCGTGCCACCATACGGATGTCTCAGATGACCGAGACTGGGGAATAGGATTCGAGGTTAGTTGTCGGTTAAATTGGTACTACATTTGGGAGAACTTCCGGTGTAGCTTACACTCCATATCTGTTATCCATGTGTCATGTTATTTATTTGATTGTGGACAACTCTATGTTAGATAAGTAATAGGATAGGAGTTATGGCCCATTAGGGCATATACAGTAATGATAAGGGATCTCTGGGCAAGGCATTGGAAATACCGTAAAATGGCTCAGTGTTGGTATAGCACTGGAACCACCTCTGGTGAAGTACAGATGCGTGGAAGCTACGAAAAGGCAGTAGGTACAGTACTATGTTAAACATCGTTTAGAGATCCCAAATCAGCACTGCTAGGATTCATTATAATTAGAGCCCCAATCCTCATAACTACCCCTAAATAGCATATACTAACATCATAGCAAACATTAACGTAATCTATAGATCTCTCAGCGACTACACTCCTCATTTACCTTTCTGTTTTTTTAGTTTAAGTAGGATAGAAAACAAAACCCCTCAAAAAAGTTTTAATCTCAGCTAAATTACCAAAGATAACTAATCCTCCTAAGATCCCATGCCCACTGTGGTTTAAGAACGACACCTGAGTCATACCTACCGCTTATACAAGTAGTAGTGTAACTTAGGCTTCCCAGCAAAATATAAATTTTTAAAACCCTCTGATCTGCAACCCGACTGGAATGTCAGCAACGACAGGGATGCAATTCCTTGACCTACCGTTGGGAGGCGATCAGGTTTTTGGCGCCGTTGCCGGAGACTATAATGACCAATTTTAGGAATTTAGTTATCTTAGTTATTTAGTGATCCTTTCGGAAGATCAATATTATTCGAAAGTTCCTTTTCTATCCTTAGGTTAATTTTACTTTTTCCATCTTTAGATTAGTTTAAACCCTTCCTTTCCAAAACCCTACTTTCTACCAACAAGATTTGTCGAACCGTATCACTCTCGCCTCATCAATTAAGCCACTGCTAGAGGGACGAGGAGGACCGATCGTAACACCAACCGACGAAACCCTTGAAATTAAGCCTCACTACATTAAAATGCTAAAATCTGAGTGTCAGTTTCATGGTCTTTCGATTGAAAATCCAAACGCCCATCTCAACAAATTCATCAATCTTTCTGACTCTTTCACACAAATAGGAACCAATAAAGACCTTCTTCGCCTCCATTTGTTTCCCTATTCTTTATCCTCTCGAGCTTTAACATGGTTTTATGAATTCGAACCCAATTCGATTCATACATGGGAGGAGATGGCTACTAAGTTTCTAGCTAAGTACTTCCCTCCTTCCCTGCAAACCAAGCTTAAACACTATATCACTAACTTCCATCAAGGTGTTATTGAATCATTAAGCACTGCTTGGGAACGATACAAGAAGTTAATTGGAAGATGTCAGAACCATCAGTTGGATGAAACGAATCTGGTCTTTACATTCTACAACAGTTTGAATCCTCAACACAAACAAACCCTTGACGCTGCTTCATCCGGAAATTTCATGCTACATACCTCTGGCGAAGCTTGGAAATTGATCGAGACGATTGCGACACATCAGCATAACTTGGAGTCAGATGAATCTACTTCAGAAGGAAGGATTACTTCTAACCAAACCTTAGACAAATTAAGATCTCAACTCGATTCTATCACTCAAATTGTCAAGGATTTGCAAGAATCTTCAAACCCTAAGCTAAAGAAGATACCTCAAAAGTTCCTCTGAAGCCGAAGGGCCAACGAAGAAATTCTTACAACCAGTGGAAACCCTAATCACTCGCTTCATTCAAAACCTTTCATTTAGCAGTTTACCACACAACCCACTTCTCAATCTTTAATTCTCTCTACTCCTTCCCCATTGACTTCTCATCTAAATAACGAAAATTTCAAAAACTTCATTGTTAAACAAAATAATGTCAATAGAAAAATTTTTGATTTTCAAAACTAAATTGATTATTTGACTAGAATTTCAAATGATTTAATTAAAAACATGGAGGATAATGTTAAAAAGTTGTTTTTAAAAGTTGAGGAGAAGCAAAGGGAAGAAGCGATCTACAACTTTGTCTATCACTCATCCTATGAGCATGATGACATCGTTGTGGTCACTAGAGGAGGAAAAGAGACTAAGAACGAGAAATCCATAGATATTCCTACAACTAAACCTTCTACTTCTCTACCTAATGATTCAGTTCAAGTTGACACCCCCGTCACTTCTCCTGAACCAGAACCTTCTAAAGCCCCAGAAGATATTAGACCTACGCGTATACCTTTCCCTGGTAGGCTTAAGAAAGAGAAACAAGAAGCTCAATTTGGAAAATATCTAGAAATGTTCAAAAGCTTACATGTAAATGTTATACTTTTAGATGCTTTAGTTGAAATGCCTAGTTGTGCCAAATTCTTTAAGGAACTCTTATCCAATAAAGAAAAACTTAGACAAATAGCTAACTTACCCTTAGATGCAGAATGTTCATTGATTATTCAACAAGGACTACCCCCTAAGCTAGGAGACATTGGCCATTTCACTATTCCTTGTTATCTTCAGGATGTTCAAATAAGTAATGCCTTAGCTGACTTAGGAGCTAGTGTAAACCTTATGCCATACTCTCTTTTTAGGAACTAGGATTTAGCGAACTATTACTAACTCGAATGACCATCCAGTTAGCCGATAGATCAGTTAAACTCCCTCTAGGAATTGCTGAAGATATTATGGTCCGTGTTGATAAATTTATCTTTCCTATTGTTGTTATGGATATTGAAGAAGACGCCTATGTTCCACTCATACTTGGCAGACCTTTCCTAAACACTGCCAAGGCCGTCATTGACGTTAATGAAAAATCTTTAAAACTTCGAGTTGGAACTGAGGAAGTCACCTTCAATGTTGATAAACTAATGAAACATCCTATGGGAGAAGATCTTGGTCTTGTAGATTCTTTGCAGGAAATAATTGAAGAACATTTATAGGAAATTCTCACAGTAAGTAGCATCAACCCCAACACTATCATCACAACAAGGAAACTATGTGAAGAAAACACGGGATTATTCTCTGCTATCTCAAATTCTTCCACCGCATCAAGAGAAGTTCTATGTCCTTTAAAGAATTCCCACCCGCAGTTCAAAATTGTTATGACTGCTCCACTTGGGCAAGGCACACCGGTCACTCTTCTAAGAAGGAACCCGACTCCTGAAGTACATGATTCATCTCTCTCAAGGGAAGAAGCTCAAAGGATGCTCAAGGAAATGGAATCAATGTTTTCACCACCTGAACCACAAAGATAAAATCTAGAAATCACCATAAGCACTTCTTCACTAGCTCAATCTTAGAAGTTTGCACTCACTGAAGACAACGATATCATCACTGGAGAAAATGCAACTTCCACATCATCATCTGTCAAATACGAGCTGAGGAGGGATGCATTCTCTGATAAAATAGAATGGGTTGAAATAGCTTCAGCAAACACATCAGATTCACCTCTTGAAGAATCAGACTTCCAAACGGAGTTTGATGAACTCAAGAGAGATGAAATTGCAAGAATGAAGCCTTCCACTGAAGAACCGCCGGAATTGGAACTGAAGGAACTACCCTCTCATCTGGAATACGCTTTTCTCGAAGGAATTTCACACTTACCAGTTATCATATCCAAAGATCTGAAGCCTGAGGAAAAAGCCAAGCTCATCCAAGTGCTTAAGTCACATAAAAAGGCAATTGCTTGGAAAATCTCTGACATACAAGGGATCAGTACAAACTACTCCACACACAAGATTTTAATGGAGAACGACTTTAAGCCATCAGTACAGAGACAGAGGAGAGTAAACGCGAAGATTCAAGACATGGTAAAAAAGGAGGTTATCAAACTTCTTGGTGCTGGCTTGATATACCATATTCTGATTCTCCATGGGTTAGCCCCGTACAGGTTGTTCAAAAGAAAGGAGGTATGACGGTGATTACAAACGAACATAATGAACTTATCCCAACAAGGACCATCACCGTTGGAGGGTCTGCATTGACTATCGAAAACTGAACGAAGCCACTCACAAAGATCATTTCCCTCTTCCGTTTATTGATCAGATGCTTGAGAGATTGTCAAGAAATGAGTTCTATTGTTTCCTCGATGGATTCTCTGGCTATTTGCAAATACCTCTCGATCTGAAGGACCAAGAAAAGACAACATTCACATGTCCCTATGGAACATTCGTCTAATGACGTATGCCTTTTGGGCTATGCAATGCACCTGCAACTTTCCAGAAATGCATGGTCGCAACTTTTCATGACATGATTGAATAGTGTATGGAGGTATTCATGGATGATTTCTCGGTATTTGGAGACTCCTTCACATCTTGTCTTTCCAACCTAGACAGGATGCTAGCTCGATGCGAAGAATCAAACCTCGTTCTGAATTGGGAAAATATCATTTCATGGTGAAGGAAGGAATAGTGTTAGGACATCGGATATCTAAAGAAGGAATTGAAGCTGATAAAGCTAAAGTTGATACTATCTCGAAACTTCCAGCACCTACTTCTGTGAAAGCCATCCGAAGTTTTCTAGGTCACGCCGGACTCTACCGTTGCTTTATTAAGGATTTATCTAAGATTTCTCGACCTATGACTCATCTTCTCGAAAAAGATACTTCGTTTGACTTTACAGATGACTGTCTTAAAGCTTTTAACTACTTGAAGGAACAACTCATGCATGCACCGATCATGGTTGCCCCCGAATAGAGTTTGCCATTTGAAATCATGTGCGACGCCAGTGATTTCGTAGTTGGAGCTGTACTAGGACAACAGAAGGAGAGACACTTTCAACCGATTTACTATGCCAACAAAACTCTAACAGACGCTTAAGAAAACTATACAACCACTGAGAAGGAGCTGCTAGCGATAGTATTTGCTTTTGATAAATTTCGTTCCTATCTTATTTTGTCCAAAACTATTGTCTATACAGATCATTCAGCTCTTAAGTATCTCTTCAAAAAGCAAGACGCTAAGCCAAGACTGCTACGCTGGATTCTGCTTCTACAAGAATTCGACATAGAAATTAGAGATAAAAAGGGAGCAGAAAATGTTGCAGCAGATCACCTCAGCCGATTAGAAAATCCAGCATTAGAGAAACTTGAAGAAAGAGATATTCAAGACCAGTTTCCAGATGAACAACTCATGAACATCGGAAAGCACCACCAGGGACCTCGATCATCATACGATCCTTGGTATGCTGATATTGCCAACTTCCTGGTGGGAGGAATTGTCCAGAAAGGAATGTCAACTTCTTGAAGATGAAAGTTCTTCAGCGACTCAAAGAATTATTTTAGAGATGATCTTTTCCTCTTTAAGGTCTGTCCCGATCACATCATCAGAAGATGCGTCGACGGGAAACAAGCCAAACATATTCTCTACCAGAGCCACCATGGACCAACTGGAGGCCACCATGGAGCTAACAAGACCGCACGGATAGTGTACGATGCTGGCTTTTATTGGCCAACCATTTTTCAAGATTCTTACAACTTGGTGAAATGCTGCGATGCTTGCCAATGATTTGGTAACGTGTTCGCACGCAATGAAATGTCACTTACCAACATCCAAGCTTGTGAAGTCTTCAACCTTTGGGGATTAGATTTTATGGGACCCTTTCCTAAATCTAACGGCAAAGAATACTTTCTGGTTGCTGTTGATTACGTTTCCAGGTGGGCCGAAGCGCAAGCTCTCCCAACAAACGATGCCAAGGTCGTCACTAAGTTTCTCAAACAACTATTTTGTCGATTTGGAGCTCCAAGAGCCATAATCAGTGATCGTGGCACACAATTCTGCAATATTCACCTAATGAAAACATTGCAACAGTACGGCATCACTCACAAAACTTAAATAGCTTATCACCCACAAACCAATGGGCAAGCTGAAGTGACAAATAGGGCTTAAACTATGTTTGGTATTAGAATAGATACTAACAGTGGTACTTTATAAAGAACAGTGCTTTATGTCCTGCTAGCCTTCAGTTGCTTTCAGTTGGTACCACTGTTAGCACATTCTAGCCACTGCTCCTTATAAAGTTGCCACTGCTTGTAAACTTGTGTATATTATTGCTACTTTCTTTGTTTTCTAGCTACCACTGTGCAGGTTCCTAGCTACTGTCGGAAGACATTGCTACTGCTGGAACTAACATTTTATTTTTTTTGTTTTGTTTTATTTAGCTTTGATAATAAAAAATAATAAAAATCTGCTTATAAAGCTAAGTACTTGGCACTGCTAGTACTAAGCTTTGGTTACCTTAGTCGGTTGCCACTGCTAGTGCTACTAGCTGCTGTTAGCTTTCTAAGTACTTTCTTTGAGTGTTTGAAAAATTGAATGTTTGCCACTGTTAAGGTGTTTTATCATACCTTTCTACTATTAGTTATGTTGGGCAATGCCACTGCTAGTTATTTTTCTAGGGCTTGACTCTGTTCTTATGACTAACAATATATAAACTTTGAACACTTCAATTTTTCATTACGCTTTCTTATTTTCACACATAACCACTGCGATTAAACTCCAAATCAAACCATCACTTCTACTACAATTGATTTACCAGTCATGGCTTCTTCTTCAACTGATCTTACACTAAGTGTTTATGAAGAACACAATATGATTGCCTTTTTGATGAAACCCTTATCGGCGTAAAATTTCACACAAATTGTGGATTTTCTTCGTTCGAGTTATATCTTTCATGCGTTCGCTGTATCTCCAAGGGTTTCAAGGGGTCATATGAACGAATTTTGGAAGAATGCCAGATTAGAAGTGATTGAGGGCAACAATTAAGTGGTGTCCATGGTTCAAGGAACCAAGGTGTTGATATCCGAGGATTCTCTTCGAGAAGTACTTCTTCTTGATGATGCTACAGGTATATCCTCTATTGAGGGCAACAATTTAATGGGGTATGAGGGTGATTATACACGTTTTACCTTTTTTAAATCACTCTTTAGTCCTCAATGGAAATTTTTAATACATACACTTCTCCACTGCTTGTCATCAAAACGAACTGCTTTCAATGAATTTGGCACCCAAATAGCCTATGCACTTGTGTGTTTGGCTAAGGGTCAAAATTTTAACTTTTCAAAATACATACTTGAAGTTATGATACGAAATATTACAAAAGGGAAAAAGGATATGTTCATTATGTATCCTAGATTTGTGCAACTTGTTTTAAATAAACAAATTCCTGATTTGGTTGCACACGAACTTATTATTGGTGTTAGTAATCTATCTGCTAGAACTTTTACAGAAATGAGTAAGAATACCAATAAGAAGTTTTCTGGGAAGGATACAGCATTGTTTTCTACAATGCTTCCTGCTCCTTCCACCACAGATGTAGTACCACCAACTACATCTGAACCAATTGGTGACAGGCCACTAGTACCAACTGAGTCTGAACACACACCTATTGAGGGTACAAAAATAAAACAAGGGAACAAACAACCTACCCACTTACAACCCAGTAAAAAGAAAAAGAAACAGGCAAGTGAGGTTCCTGTTGCTCACTTGTCTCAGCCATCAATTTTACCACAGCAAGTGACCCCACAGGAGATGGGTGGTCATTCTGGAAGGGCTGCCACTACTCCTACTAGTCCACTGACAGAGGAGGGCAGTGGTAACATAAATAAGACCCAACCAGAGGCAACTTCTAATGCTGAACCTACGGGTAATGAAGCATGTGAAGGTCCCAGTACCAAGAAAAAGGGGACTTCTGTTGATCATGCTAGGCATGAGACAGATGATACTTTTGTCAATGATTCATCTAGGAGGTCACACTCTAATGATGATGAGACTAGACCTCACATTGAATTGACGAATGTACAATTGACAGAGGCAGTGAATTTACTGTGGGAGAAGTTGGTGAAGGAGAAAAGGGTGAATAAAGCTCAAGATGCTAAAATTGCAGAGCAGGCTGCTAAGATTGTTGAGCAGGAGAAAGCAATTGATGAACTAAAAGAACGGATTGCTGTGTTAGAAGCTTTATGGGTAAAGAACACTTCCAACAAGGGGGAGATTAATGCAGAGGAGGAGTTCAATGATAATGTTTTTATGTATGATAATGAGGATGAGGTTGTGGGTGAAACAGATGCTATGTCTAATGCTAACACTTAAGTATTGGAAGATGATATGCAGACTGAAATTGTTGAAAGTGTTATGCAAAAGACTGTGGAGAGGGTTGATGGTGAAACAGAGGTAATTATTGATGTAGAAGATGGTGAGGAGGTGGTACAACCAGTGGATGATTTGGTGAGTGTGGAAACTGAACAGATGGAAGGTGATGGTGATGATGCAAAGGCAGAGGGGGAGTCAAAGCCAAGATCAGATCCTAAACTTACATATGGCAGGAAGAAATCAGTACCATTGTTCAGTATAAAAGCTAAAAAGATGGAAGAAATCAGAAAATCCAAGTCAAGTAGTCCCACTGCTAAAGTGGCTACCACTGCTACCACTGCTCAACAACCCACTGCTAGAACATCAACCACTGCTAGAACTCCAGAAGTACCTTTTGTCATCAAAGAATCAACTAGAGTGGATAAATCTGATTCTAAGCTTCCAAAGATTGATCCAAAAGACAAAGGTAAGGGCAAATTGGTAGAAAAGCCAAAATCAAAGGTTAAACTGGTACAGAGGAGCATTGAGCATGATTATGAATATGCATTGAGGTTGCAAGCAGAGTTAGATGAGCAGGAGAGGGTAAGAACAAAAAAGAGAGCATTTGAGGTACAGAGGTCAGTGCCTACATTTGAGGTTGATGAAGTGGATGTTATGCTTGAGAATGGTCAGATTGTGAAGATGACTAAAGAAGCCAGCAGAGTGTATGCAGATATGAAAGAAAAGGGGTTAAATGATGATACTGTGTATCAAGCTTATGAAGAAAAGAAAAAGGGTAATCCTCTGCAGGTGGCTTTGAAGAAGAAAATTGAAAAGGAAAAGAAAGAAAAACATGATAGAGAGGTTGCTAGGAGGAGAGCAAAGAAACCAACAAGGGCTGAATTGAAAAATGATCTGGTGTGTAAGCTAAGAGGAGATAGGATTACTACAGGACAATTAAGGAAAATGTCACTGGAATAATTGCAACAGATGTATGATAATAATCCTTATGTCAATCCTGAAGCAAAGAAAAGGTTAGAAAAGAAAAGGAAAGATGATGCAGAAATTCAGAGAAGATTACAGGAAAGGTATGATCTGATTGATGAAGAGCTTGAGAAGGAAAAGGAATTGAGATTGAAGATTGAAGGAGTTAGAAGGTCTTTTGCTAAATTTCAAGAGATGGATGATAATGTTTGTAATTTGGATAGGGATGAGGAAATATTAGAAAAGATGATTATAGTTAAGCCTGACAGATCAGAAAACGTCAATTTGGATGGTGAAGAATACTCAGAAATTATCAAGTGAGAAGCAGTGTTAATAGCAACTGATGAAATTGCTTATGAAATTAGGATTGAAAGGAAAAATGGTGTTGTCAGTTTTCATAAGTCAATGCAAGATATTCTTAAGAGAGTAAACAGGTTTGATGTATATGATATGTATAAGATTGGCTTAGAAAAGGACGTGAAAAATATTAAAGCTAGTCTTGAAAGGCATGTTTGGGAATGGATACAGATGATGTTTGAGCCTGAAATGTATGGAGATTTGTTTTTATGTGCTGAAGCAGTAGGTAATTGGAGACATTTTGTTAGGGCAGCTGTACAGTTCATAGCTCTCAAAAATGGAAGATTTATTTATATGCTGGATGAAAGAGACTATTTTCTTAGTATAGCATTGTTGAAGCAGTTGATTGCAAAGAAATTGCAAGTTGCTGTGAAGAATTACAAAAGCAAAGATATAGTCTACAGAATTATGAATCAGTACAATAAGAGAGATAAATAGAGATTCAAAAGGTTCCAAATCTCCTACAAAAGAATGAAGATGAATGCAGAAACTTAATGCAATGCAAGATTGATCAAGTTTAGGGGGAGATTGTTAGGATCCGAGCTGATTTGATAAGTATTAAAGAAGTGCTAGCCACTGTTCGCTTTAATGATAGCCACTGCTAGTGTATTTGTAGCAGCAGTGCCACTATTAACGTAATTATACTTGGTGTCTGTAATGGGAACTTACTACCACTGTTGGTATAAAGTAAGTTACTCCCACTGTTGGTGTTTATAAGTCGGTTAAAGTTATTTATGGGATAGACTTGAATACCATAATAACTAGAGATTGTATAGGACTCTATGTATTATAAATAGAGATCCTTAGACCTAGATTAGGTTAAGGATAGTTTTACGCAGCTTCAAGGTTTTCTGTAACCCTAATACTTAAGTGTATTCGTCTTATATCATTAATAAGATTGAAGCTTTTGATAATCAATTGTGAATTACATATTATTTTAATTCTTGATCTTCTTAATATTATTGAGTGTGATTCCGCAACTTCTCAATAATAATTCAAGGCTTATTGAATTGTTTATTAGATAATTTTGGGTTTAACATGCACCGAGATCTGATGACAGTGTACGGGTTTTATAAAGATTTTTTGTTTGTTATAAGAACTCTGGCATTTGAATCTTTGAGACTTATCTCTGATTTTGTAGAAATTGAAGTTTGTAGTATGATAAGAAGCAAATCCTGAAATTTTTGTTAGAGATAATCATACTCAACAAAAATAAACTAAGAAGTAAATTTAACAGAAACGTAAAGATAAGCTTGGGGTGCCTCCCAAGAGCGCTTGTTTTACGAGTCTCTAGCTTGACTCTTTTGTACCTTTCGTGATGACTTATGGAGGTTCAAAGATGAAGACATCTTCCCTGATGGGAAAGTCTTCAATGCAATGCTTTAAGCGGTGACCGTTAATGTTAAAATTACCTTCTGGAGCTTCGAGTTCGATTGTGCCATAGGGAAATACCTTTGAGATCATGAACAGTCCGCTCCACCTATTTTTGAATTTACCGGAGAAGTTCTTGAATCGCGAATTGAAGAGCAACACCTTGTCTCCTTGTTTGAACCTAGAAGGCTTTAGTTTAGCGTTGTGGACCTTTTTAGTTCTTTCTTTGAAGCTCAGTGAACTGTCGTACGCCTGATCCCTTAACTCTGCTAACTCGTAACTGCATACTCCGTTATTCTCCAGCTGCTGATATATCCAAGTTACAGTGCTTTAGTGCCTAGTTTGCCTGATATTCCAACTCAATTGGGAGGTGACATGCCTTTCGGTAGACTAGCCGATACGGTGTGGTTCCTAACAGAGTTTTGTAGGCAGTTCTGAATGCCCACAATGCATCGTCTAATTTTTCGACCCATTTGTGCCCATGATTCCAGACAGTTCTTTCCAATATCCTTTTCAAAGCCCGATTTGTCGCTTCAGCTTCCCTATTTGTTTGTGGGTGGTAAGCCGTCGAAGTCTTGTGAGCAACACCATAATGCTGCAACACTCGCATGAATTGAGTATTGCATAAATGCATGCCACGGTCACTGATTATATCTTTAGGAGTCCCAAATCGACTGAATAACTTTTTGAGGAACTGGGTTACTACTTTTGCATCGTTGGTCCGAAATGCGACTAAGATGTACTCTTTGCCGTTAGATTTGGGAAATGGTCCCATAAAATCTAATCCCCAGATATCAAAGATCTCCACAGCCTGGATATTAGTAAGTGGCATTTCATTCCGGGCTGAGATATTGCCTTGCCTTTGGCAAATATCACAACATTTTACCAGGTCGCAAGCGTCTCGGAATATGGTTAGCCAATAAAATCCAGCATCGTAAACCTTTCGTGCGGTTATTTTGTTGCCATGGTGTCCTGCAGTAGGTCCGTGGTGGCTCTGGTGTAGAATCTAGTCTGCCTCCTTCCCATCGATGCATCTTCGAATAAGTTGATCGGGATAAACCATAAAGAGATAAGGATCATTCCAATAATAGTTCTTGACATCGTGGAAGAATTTTTGTTTATGAGAAGTTGGCATCCCTTTTGGTACGATGTTCCCTACCAGATAATTGGCGAAATCGGCATACCAAGGATTGTGTGTGAACTGTGATCCTTGTTGGTATCCTCCTATAGTTATGAGTTGTTCTGTGGGGAACTGATCTTGAATATCTTTCTCTTGCAACTTCTCCATCAATGGATTTTCCAATCGGCTGAGATGATCAGTCGTGACATTTTCTGCTCCTTTCTTGTCTTTGATCTTAATATCGAATTCTTGTAGGAGTAGAATCCATCGTAGAAGGTGCAGTTTAGCATCTTGCTTCTTGAAAAGGTATTTCAAAGCGGAGTGATCTGTATAGACAATAGTTTTGGACAATATTAGATAAGAATGAAATTTATCAAAGGCGAATATTACCGCAAGCAGCTCCTTTTCTGTAGTTGTATAGTTCTCTTGAGCATCTGTGAGCGTCTTGCTGGCGTAGTAGATTGGCTGAAAATGTTTCTCCTTCCGCTGTCTCATTACAGCTCCAACAGCGAAATCACTAGCGTCCCACATGATTTCAAATGGAAGACTCCAGTCTGGAGAAAACATGATCGGTGCATGTATGAGCAGATCTTTTAGGTAGTTAAAAGCTTTGAGACATTCATCTGTGAAGTCAAACGGAGTAACTTTTTCGAGAAGATGAGTCATAGTACGAGAAAATTTAAAAACTCCTTAATAAAGCGATGGTAGAATCCGGCGTGACCAAGAAAACTTCGGATGGCTTTCACAGTAGTGGGGGGTGGAAGCTTTGAAATCGTTTCAACTTTTGCTTTGTCAACTTCAATTCCAGACTTTGAAATGCTGTGTCTAGGAACTATGCCTTCTTTCACCATGAAATGACATTTCTCCCAACTCAAAACAAGGTTTCAAAAGTGCATGGTAGCAATCTTCCACAACATGATTGAATAAAGGGTTTCATCCTAGTAATCTCGTCTCTTTTAAGCTCATCATATGTTGTTTGATAATCTGACTTCATCGCAGGTGATTCCGGAATGTTGACTGACGCTATCTCAACCCATTCTGTATTGTTAGACAGCTCTGTTGAGTTAGCTCATCTTTACTCAGCTCATATTTTACTTGGGAAGAATGAGAGATTGCATTTTCTTCAGTGATCATTTCTTTGTCATCGTTGATTGTTGCAAATCTCTGGAATTGAGCTGATGAAGATTGGCTGATGGTGATTTATGGATTAAGATCTTCACAACTTTTAGATAGTTGTGGAACAGGTGGTTTAAGCATTGACTCCATGTTTTTAAGAGTCTTCAGAATTTCTTTCCTTGAGAGAGATAAATGATTTACTTCAGAAGTCGGGTTCCTTCGTAGAAGAGTGACAGGAGTGCCATATCCAAGTGGAGCAGTTATGATGGAGTTGAACTGCAGCTCAGATTTCATTAAAGGAAATAGCAACTCTCCAGATGTATCGGAAGAATCTGAGATAACTGAGCATAGACCCGCACCTTCTTCACATAGTATTCTTGAAGTAATGACAGTATTGGGAAGGGGGTTGATGCTTCTTATTGCGAGGATCTCTTTCAAGTGTTCTTCAATTATTTTCTACATAGAATCTACAAGACCAAGATATTCAGACGCGGAACTAAACTGATGGAATGCTGGGCCAAACTGGATCAGACGCAGAACTAAATTGATGGGCTTTAACATCCATCCGCCGGATGGATTAATCCATCCGCCAGATGGATTGATTCGACAGAATGTTTAAAAACCCTATTTTGCTTTCATTTTAGGGTTAGCCTTCATTTTGTTAAAAGAGCCGATTTTCAGTGATAAACCCTAATTTCCATAGCACTTTTGGGAGGAGGAAGCAAGAGAAATTGAAGTTCTTTCAATCCTTCATTCGCTATTTCGGTTTCTCGGTTCGAACGTGATTCTTTTTTTCATTTGATTATGAATTCGGTTTTATTTTGGATTCTGATTTTCTGTAATAACATGAGTGGCTAAGTTATTATTGTATTTGTTTAGATGATGATACTTAGATGATGATTTGATTATTGGATTGCGGATTATATTGGATTTTATGAATGTTTATGTGTTTACTTGATGATCCATGTTTAATTATCGATTATTGATGATTACCTAGCGTGATGATCTATTAGTTTATGATTGAATTCTTTATTGATAGATTATAATTGATGAATGTTGATTTTAGTTGAGAATTATCACTAGATATATTGAGTTTAATAGGTTAGGATCAATGATGGTTAATAATCGGTGATGAATGTGATAACTATTTATTAGTTATAAACTTTGTTGATTCAAGTTGCAAAAGTAAATCATATAAATGGTGTAGGTTTAATGTATAACACAATTTGGTGTATAACGTTAAATTGAAATGTTAATGTGTTGAAAATAACTTTATATCTTTCTTAATTGTGTTGATCAATTAATCTTGTAAGGATAATTGGTAATATGTGTTATATCACAATAAAATTCATATGTTAGCAATTTAATAAGGTGATAATCGTATTCTGAGGAAAGTAATCTAAGCAAATGCATTTCTTTTATCAATTTGAATCAAGTATTTTATTTGATTAGTTATTTTATCATTTCTTTCTTTTTAATTAAGTTTTAATATAAAAATCACTTTTCATAATTGTTAGTCAATTGTTCGTCCGGAACTAAAGCGCTCCCCCATTATTTACTGTTATTATTTGCAACAATTTCCAATTTATTTAATATTGACATCCGTTCCTCGTGTTCGACTCGGACTTATCAGGCTATACTATATTACGACCAGGTATTCTTGCATGTGTTGTGTATAGTAAGCAGGTATTTCTATTTATAAAACTTAACTCTGTTTACACAACATCAAGTTTTTGGCGCCGCTGCCGGGGAGCGGTTTGATTCGATTCAATAATTTGGAAATTGTTTAGTTGTATAATTATCTAGTTGTGATTTACCTTTAGTTTGTCGGTTTTAAGGTGTGCTTTTGTTTAAAATTCTGCCTGTTCATACTTTTTCTTTTAACTAAAGTCGGGATATGATGTGACTCAAAAAGTCATGTTTTTAAGTACTTATTTCCGCACTTTTTGGACTATTCTCTGGTGAAAACATTTCAAAACAATCATTTATCATCAAAAATCACCAAGATAGTCTAAATACGAGCGTTGCTACAAAAATCAGCTAAAACATCCAATTTACACGCAAACCAAGGCAACAAACAATCACCTTAAATATTCCATTCTTGATTATCCTATCAAGTTAGATCTTAATGCATATTTTATGATTCAATAGGAAAATCCATGATTGGAGGTGAAAGAATCAAGAGAAACGGGTAAAGAATGAAGAAGATGTGCAGTCTAGAAGCCCGCCGATCGTCATCTGGAACATGCAAAAGTCAAACACCTCCAAATTTGGCAAACTTAGTGTCATTAGAAGCGTAGCAGAAAAATGAATCCAACGGCGCAAGAATCAAGCAAAACGGACTCCAAACGAAGAAGATACGGACGAACCAAGCAACCGAGAAGTCAGTATACAGCAAATGGAGCACCAACCCCCCCCCCCCTGGGCACCTAGGTACTGTATACGGGACCCTAGGTGCCGTATACGGCCCTTAGGGTGCCGTATACGGGGTTGTTGTGCTTGTGAGGTGCCGTTTGACCCCTTTGGTCCGCTTGCCCCGTATGCTGCTTTGATGCTTGTATTCAATGCTTCAAGACTTGTACCATGACTACATCCCTTCTCCTATAAATAGTGGCTTCATTTCCACCATTCAACACAGCTCTCATTCACAAATCTTCTCTCTCTCTCTACTTTCTCTCTCTAGCACTTCTCTAAGGAGTTAGAGGATAATTGTTCTTGTAGTTAATATAGTTAGTTCTTCTCTCTAATTTCTCTCTCTAGAGAACTAGAGAGATATAAGTTAGCGGTTAGAGCTAGAGGAAAGTTGTAATTGGGTAATCAAGTTGTAGCAAGGTTATTCAAGTCAGATTGTTGTAATCCTCAGTATTACTCTTCTAATCCGGTGATATTATTTCAGTACGATTCATGATTATTGCCATGCTGATTAGCTAGATTAATATGTGATTGTTGAAATGTAGATGTTAGGATTAGGGATGATGTTTAATTAATATATCTTATATATGATTGGTAGTTGTTATGCTGCATACATGTTTAGACTTATCCTGGATATAGACTTAATTAATCACCCTTTCCGGTCTCTCACGTGACTGTTGCCTTAGGATAGGATCTGATCAACCCTAACTACGAATACACAATTATCTCCTGTTTGTATGAAACTGTGGGATCGCCGTAACACGGCTGAATACTTGGTATAGCGTTGGAAATACCACTGGTAGAGTACAAATATGTGGAAGCCAAGGAAATGTCGATGGTTTATCTCACCGTGGATTACCTGGAAGCAACCCTTCCAGACATGGGTCTAGGTCCTGTTAAGCCATGAAAATGCTATAGTACACCGTTAAACTACCTCTGGTTATAAAGCTGTGTAAAGATACATTAGGTCTTTAAAACACCGTAGATATACCTAGGGTTAGAGTACTGTGGAAAATAAGGACACTATTCACTGTACGCATGCCTAGGGATGAACGACCGATGGCAAAGGAGGGTCTAATCCATGACGGAAGTATTAGAACTAAAACAGATAAAATATGAGTTAGGAAATGAATGCAAGGATGCCGGATATGTTCCCAGATGCTTAAAACCCCTAATCTCTACTTAACCGATAGTTTAACTTATTCAGCATACAACCAGTATTACTCTGTTAAAATTGGATAGACATAGGTGTTAAGAAAAGTCAGTGTTGTGGACTGTCGCCTTAATCCTTAACTCCATTTAGAGAGTCACTTGGTCTAGGAAAGAGATGGTGAGGTGGGTCTGAAGACAGTCCCATCTGATCAGAATCAGGATAGCCTAGGATTCAGTGACATATGCTTTAGGGTTACACCTAGACGTAGGGTCCTAGTGTTTACACCGACCGTTTAGAAGATTCTTAGATTAGATTAGATAAAATCAAACCCATACCTAATCCTATTGTCAAGTTATCTTTGGTAGGTTCTAATTCAATTCAATTCGTTCCGATTTTGGATGACACTCGAGTTATACTTTCCACCTTACCCACAAGGTAGGTAGCTAGCATAGTTTGAGCCCAGCAAAATATAAATTTTAAAACTTCCACTGACGTGCTTCCATACGGTCGCGTTGATGACGCGTGACGGTTGGTGGCGCGTCAAGTTTTTGGCGCCGCTGCCGGGGATCGGTTTCGTCATGAATTGAGTTCTGCCTTAGATAATTAACTTTAGGAGATCCTTCCTTAAGATTATCATTACTTAGGAATTTAATTGCTTAGTTCTTAAAACCCTAGAAAATACATAAAAATTAGAAAATGGAAAACCCTAATTCTCCTTCAAACCCCATCCCTCCTCTCAATCAAATGATGACGGATGAGATGACGGCTTTGGTAGATACGGAATTCTTTGACTGTCCAGAGTATGAGTCAAACTCCTCTGATGTTAGAGAAGTCTGTGTTAACCATGAAGTTGAGAACCCAAAAATATCGAGCTTAGACTTAGGTTTTGATGAATCTCAGCAGAAGATTCCAACTTCTGTTACTATTGCTTTAAGTGGTCAACCCACACTTGACCCTGAGATTTTGTCAATCTTGTCTAGGTATCCGCACTATATTAGACCTCCTACTTTACCTGATGATGAACCATTTGGAATCGAAGTGTTCTTTTATCTACCCATGCCTTGGATGGATTTGAATGAACGTCTTCACTGTTTAGATAAATACTTTGAGTACGATCTCCCAGATATTTTGCGAGCCCACCCCACTACTCTTTATTCAAGTATAGTTGAGGAAGAGCGTCTCCAATATCAGGTTGAGAGTAAACTTAGGATAGAAACACCAACCCGATTAAACACTGAATATAGGAATCATCTACCCGAATCAAAGACCGACCTTCACTTAGGAAATTCTCTAAAGCCCAACAGGAGGATAGATATTTATGCCATTTTTCTGAAATACCTTAAGATATCTGATTTTCCATTTACATGTGAGCAGAGAGAGACCTTTGTTGAAATTGATAGGATAATTAGACTTCTCCGTGCTAACCATAGTAGAAAAGACAAGCTATTGTTAAAATCAGAGTTAGATCTTTTAATGGACTTACTTGCCAGCACCGATTATTCCTCTATTTCACAACCTAGGATAAATCGTTATGTTGCAGCCCTGATTGACGAGCTTGAATTTTGGATAGAGAGAAGCCCTATCAAGTCTGTCTTGGTTCTTAGTCATATTCCATTCTTTGTTGATCCTGCTACTTATTTAAATCACGAGCTTAGAGCTATTTTTCCCGAATCAACTGAGGAAGCCATAGATGCTGCTTTTTTTGCAAAAAAGAAACAGATCCATATCCAGCTGATCCAATTATTCCAAAAAACCAAATTTCCGTTTACTAACCAACAGAAGATTTATATCAAAGAGCTTTCGCAAGCAATTCACATTACTTACGGAAATCCTGATTCTTCTAAGGAAACGGAATTTGTGGATTTACTTTCAAAACTGCTCTATGATCTTTCTTATCTAGATACAGGATTTAGGGATGGCATTTCAAACCAGAAAAAGGTGAAACGGGAATTTAATCGTTTTATCGATGCATTGTTACAACTCAGTCAGGAAGAGCGATAATTCTTAACAGAATTTGAACGGTATTACATAAACCCTGTTGATTTAGTTTACTATGTCATCCGAGCTCTCCGAGGTATGTTTATTTCCTGCTATACCTTGTCTCTATCCGAAGCATCAACAGTACCCAAAAGTGTCATCTCGGACACTATCCGGTAAAACAATAAGTCTGGTATGGACGAGCTTTCATCTTTAACAAAGCGCTCTTGGGAGGCACCCCAAGCTTATCTAGGTCAACTAATATTAGTGAGTGTTAGTTTTAGTTTAAATTAATTTATCATTTTTAAAGCAAGAAAACGTTCTTTAAACTTTAAACTCGCGCGATTCGCATAAGTTCAAACTTTTCAGAAAAATTTAACGAAGTTTTAAATTTTAAAATTTTGGTAAATCGATTATGATTTGTTTTAAAAGTTTAAAGTACACAAAAATATTGTTTCGTTTTAAAATAAACTCGTTTTGTTTAAACGCAAAGAACTTTCCGAGCGCAATTTAAATCACAATTTTAATTCGCGAAAATTTCTTATAAAGTTTCGTATTTACTTTTGGTTACTTTTTTAAAAATCTTGAAACCATTCGAAAACAAATCGTACGTATCGTATCTTTCGCGTTTTAAATCAAAACGTATTTAAACCAAGAGGAAGGGACTCATTACCAAACAAAAGGTCAAAAAGTCAAAAAATTTCTCCCTTCCCCTTTCGCAAAACAGTCGGCCCCAACCCCCCATCACCAAACCCTCATTTTTCCACCATTTTTGATGATTCAAAGCTTAAAGTTCTTCATTTTATCATCTCTCTTGCATACATAACATCATTTCATCACTTGCAAGGTAATTCCTAACTCAAATCTTTAAATTTCATTAACTTTTTAAAAAGGTTAGGGTTTCAACTCTTGATCTATGAATTACATGGTGAAAGCTTGTGTTTTATGGTTCAAAAGTGTTCTTGCATATTTGCTTAACATGATTCCATGCTTGATTGAGTAGATTACTTGATAATTTGTGACTTTGATCTTCAAGTGTTGACTTTATTTTGACTTTAGTGGTCAAACTTGCTTGATTTGTTGACTTTTGATAACTAGTAGCTTGTTTTGACTTGTTTTGATTAATTCATGCTTAGTATGACTTGATAAACATGATTACATGATTGCTAGTTCATTTTAAATGATCTTTAGGAATATCGAAAGTTAAAGTAGGCATGTTGTGATTAAAATTTACCAAGTAACATACTTTATTTTTAAATCTTTAATTTTGAAATGTTGCTTGAGTTAATTAAATCTGTAAGTCCCTAGTACGTGGATCGATAACGAGGTTATCTTAGGTATTAAGGTGCGGAATTCCTCAATACTTGGTTCACAATAAGTGAACAATTTGTTTCGCAAGATAATAGCAAATTGAATTATCAATAAGGTTTTGTATCGATTAATTAAAGTTAATCGATCAATACCTAACCTTATGACTGCTTAGAATAGTGTTTTTGTCCTCTGGAAATCGAATGGCCAAAAGTTCTTTTCGATTTAACCTATTATTGTATATATAGCTATCCATCTAATCTCACCTCACAGGTCAATGGACTCTGCGAGTCGAGTCATCTCGCAGCCCAGTCAAAGCCCAGAAACTGAACTCGCTTCGCTGATCTGCGAGCCCAGATCTCATCTCGCAGGATTAAGTTCTGCGACTTGAGATCTCATCTCACAGACTTTAGTTTGTAACATCGTATTCAATATTCGTCTAACACTTTAACATACTAATATATTCAACGAATATTAATACCAAACTAATATCATTTACAAATCCAAATCAATTGTACAAACTTGATTACAATAATCACTAGTACTATTACAAGCTAGATCTGTTGTCACACATACATGTCCCAACAGACTCCCCCTTGACAATAGCTCTAGCATCTATACTATTATGTCTTCAAGTTGTCTTTGATTTTTACTCATAAATCTTACTTCTTGCATAAATCTTCAATTTTATACAAGTCTTAACCATCATTTGATAATCACGTGCTAAGTCACCCCATGCTACTGTCGTCAAGATTCTATTGTCATTCCATTTTATCAAATCTTTCTTCGACATGTTCATTAGGTGTCGATGATCATAAACTCTAAAGATTTCTTTTTCACCACCTTCAACCTCATCATCAGATTCAACCATTACAGCTTCTCCAGTCTCTAAATCCACATGCCAACTCTTCATATTTTCCAAAATATCTTGTGGCATTGTCTTCAATGGAATCTACTGTAAACACTTAATAGATGGATAAATCTTCTTTCTTCTTCTTCGTCCTGTCCTTTGACTTCTCTCTGCCAGTTTAATAGTCTTTCCTTTTCTTGGCTTAATCTTTTCAAATTTATTAGCTCTAACCTCAGTCTTGATTATGTGTTAGACATATTTTCCAACAAAATCATCACTTGGGTTATTCAAAGGTAATCGAGCCAAATCTCGAATCTCAAATCTAGGCAAAGAACTAAATACTGCAAGCTTTCGCTCAAGATATTGAACTCCATCAAACCTCTTAATAGCAAATAGCTTCAGCTCAGAGTCAAAGTACCAACCAATAATCCCTCTTTTAGGTTCTCGTTTCCCAGTTATATCAACTTCAGAAACTCCAACCTTCTTTTTCTGTTTAGGAAGTTTTCTAAGAAAAACTGCTGGATTCTTGGTAGGAATTAAGATTTCATCTTTTTCAGAATCGGTTGAGTCATCGATTTCTTCATCTACATCGACAACTGTTGGACCTTGATTATTTTCAATAATAACTTCTGTCCTAGATGGGCTCACATGGTGTTCATCAATATTTGCATCTGGATCTACACCAATGTCTTGCTCATTCTCATAAACAGCAGTCCAATCCTCAGGTAGTAAAAATTCTCCTTCTTCAAGATCAAAATCAATTTCTTCATCGATTTCATCAAGAATATCACTTCCAGAGTCACTCAATTCTAGCATTTCCATATCTACACAAATCAAATTAATAATATAAATTCTTTTATTGATTTCTCTGAATCAATCTAAAAATTTTTATTATTCATTTCAATTGTGTTAATATAACCAATCTATATAACTTATAATTCTTTTAATAATTACCTTGAATCAATCAAAGAATTCTCAAGTCTTATAAACACTTAACAAATATTAATTAACTTTAAATTCTAATGCATTGTAAATAATCACCAAGCATTTAAATTCACTGTTAATTACCTTATATAATATCTAAGACTTAATTGAAGTGTTATATGACAATAACTTAACTTTCAACAATATATTTAAATTATATATCATTTGTCTAGTTAAAAATCATACATATTTAACTTGTCAGTTATAAAAACTCTCAAGTCTAAAATGTCTAAGTTAAAATAAACTTTGACCGCTGAAATAAATCAGAACACGCCGCTCGACTTCTCAATGAGTCGGAAGACTTTCGATCACTAATTTATTTAACTTTTCAAAATCAAATGACTTAAACAATTTCTAACATATTTAATCTTGTAATAAAAATCTCAAGCCGAATATATTACAAAAAATATTAAGTTACAATTATTCAATTACAATTATAAATTACAATTATAATTCAACTAAAATTCTAAGTACAAATATCTACACAAGTCTAAGCTGTCTTACCAGCTTCACTTGTACCCGCAGCACTTGTACCAGCACCATCACCACTAACACCAACACACGCAGACTCCCCCTGAATAGTAGCTTGCTCACCAGTCTTTGAAGGACCAGTCGGCTCACCATCTTTCTGAGCATCGGGATCATCATCTTTATCATCTCTTCTCTTCTTAGCTAACTCATCCTCTTTGCAAGCTTCATGATATAGCATTATCTCCCCCTGAGCAGACTGTCCTGAATTCACTCTCAACACCAAACGTTCTAAGTGTTCAAGCTTCAGTCGCTGGGCAGTAAAATCAGCAAGCAAAGTATCATGAGTCTTCAGCAGTGTCAAATGTGATTCACTGATATGAACCATCTGCTGAGCAAGAGAAGCATTCTCAGCTAACAACCCTGGAATCCTAGAAGTACTCTGTTCCAATTCATTAACTCTTGACTCTAAGGATGTAATCCTTTCAGCATCAGTCGTCGGAATAACAGATATTGTAGATGGTCCAGGCGGTGTCACTGAAGCAATGTATGATTCACATGTGAGTGGTGGAATGGCTTGAGATAATGCTTCTTTGAGAAGACTAGCTGCGAATCTACTAGCTTTATTAGTCGGAAACTGAGCATCATGCACCAGTTTTGCAACTCCCTCCTCAACAGTCTTGGAGACCATTTCTGGTTCCACTGACTCAAGCAGTTTCTCAGCCTATAAAGTTAGATATAATTAAATAAGTAATTGTTACAGATAACTCTGTCTCAATCTCTAATTAAATATTTATAATACTCATAGTACTAAACGTTTATCTCATACCTCAGATGGTACAGATACTGGTTCAGTAACCACCGGTATCATCGTCTCTACCTGGGATGTATCTTGAACAACTATCACAGAATTAACTGTCTCAGTTGAACTCCTGATAAACAGCAAGTTAAGATTATCTAACTCTAAATAAAACATACCATCCTGAATGATCAAAGTCCTGGAACGCTTACGGCGTTGAGGAATAAGAGGTAGATCCTCTTCCTCAGAACCTTCATCAATAATACTGAAGTCTGGGTCGACTTCCTTAGCCTTTCTCTTTTCCTTCAGTGCTGGATCTGGAATCATCCGAGATCGGTATCTAATATAACCAGCATCTGGAGGTGGAGAAGGAGTACTATCATCATCATCTGAAGCTGATTGACCATCACGGCCTCCAGATGGACCAACATCAAAATCCTAAATATTAAATATATTAAACATTTATGATTAGCTAAAAGCTCTATCATACAAGTTCTATATATTTATGATTAATCTGATAAAACCTGAGAAGGTAAAACCTCAGATCTATCAAGCTGTCCCTGCTTACCCTCAGGTCGAGTAACCTCTGGGTCTGTAGTCTCAGCTCCCTCAGGTTGTTCAACATAACTATCAATATCCCGTAACAAGGGATCTGTATCATCATCAATCTGTATCAAAACCTCATGTAGAACCTCAGCAGCTAGCTCAGGCACAACTTGTTGACCTTGATGTTCAACCTGATGTAAAACATCCTCAATGAGCTCCTGTGACTCTGCTGCTGGTTGAGGTTGAGGTTGAGCTTGTGAAGGTTGAGGTTGAGCTTGACCGTGAGCTCCAGCATCCATCCAACCATTGTTTGGTGGAGCAACATAATCAGCATCAAGAAGATGCCCAAAAAGATCAGCAGCCTCCGGCTTAATCTCATCTTTACGCTTGGATAGCAAAAAGCAAGCGTTGTAACCTCGCAGTCCGATTGTCTCAACTTGAAAATCAGCTGCATAAGCTGGCAAGTTTGGAACTTGAGCTCGAATCAGAAGCATACAGAATCTAGGATAAAGAATAAACAATGTCCTAGCAGCTCCGGTGATCTGTCCTCTGAAGGACAGAAAGATATAAGAAGAAAAACTGTATGGTTTATTGTAAACCAGTGACAGTACAGCTGACATCAACTCAGGACTAAGCTCATCTAATCCTGACTTCTTGTTCCCAAAAATAGATACTATAACAGTAAAAAGAAATCTCCACTGTCCTAGTACGAATGCCTTGACAAACTGACGTCCTCTCCTAGGTCCTGAATAACCTGTACGACCTAGAGCTCCTTCTATAAAATCAGCTGAAAAAACAGATGGACCCGCTTCTTGTTCAGAAGTTCCTAGTTGCAATAGCTGTCGTAAGTCATCAGCAGTAAAAGAAATCGGATGCTGATTCACCATCGTACGTATAGTAGGCGGGTTAGCAGCACCATCATATACAATGTTCGTCCAAAACTGCGTAAGAAGGTCTTTGTTCAGTGGAGGTGACTCAGTGATAGCAAATCGAATTCTCGAACGTGCTAAATATGTCAAAATCTGCTCAAAGCGCTCAGCACCACGCTCGTTGACATCTAGATTCACCAAGATGTTGTTACCCTTCTCAAAAGATCTATTAGCCATATCTGTAATTCAAAATTACACAAATAGCAAAAATGTTAAGTTAACGAGCATTAGATAATTTACACTTTAACGTATTATGATCAAAAAGATCATCAAACGTCTAAATATACTATTAACTAATAACATAATTCACTGAAACTTAATTGAATTAACAAGTTCAATTATATTCTATAAATTATATATAAAGCCCATTAGCTATGACAAACAATTCGAGTTAACATACCGCCGATAAATATCGGAACACGCTGAACGACTACGCTATGAGTCGGAAGACTTTCGATATGAAATAACTTAAATTGTTAAGATATTACACATATTTAAACTTATAAACAAAAGTTCTTAAGTCTATATGTATATAAACAAGTAACTTGTTAATTATTTGTAAACAAACAATTCTCAAATCGATAACAAGTTATAATTGAAAAATTATAAAATTGATTTAATTTTTCAACTCGGTTCGCAGAAACCCTGCGAGTTGAATTCAAGTCGTTGTGGTCAACCCTAGTCAAACGAGGTGAACTCGTCTCGCTTCGGTCAACTCAAGTCAAACGAGTTGAGCTCGTCTCGCTTCGGTCAACTGAAGACAAACGAGGTGAACTCGTCTCGCTTCGGTCAACTGAAGTCAAACGAGTTGAAATCATCTCGCTTCGTTCAACGCATCATCTCAATTCGTTGGAGCGGGCTACGAAGCGAGATTGATCTCGGTTCGCAGGACCATCTGCTCAACGAATTCAAACATCAACGGATCAATCTAATATGTTTCGAAGCAATTAATCGATTATAACATGTTCATTAACCATCGATTAAGCATTATAAACATGTGTTAGGTTTTCTAAATCACTAATTTGTATAAAATCCGTGATAAACTAAACCGACACATTCAAAACATAAACCACTCGATATCTCACAAATTTCAAGGTTAAATCTCATGAAACTTACTTCAATAGATGCGAAATGAAAAGATGAGTAAGTTCAACTGTAACAACTCGTACTTAGGCGTATTAATATACCCTAATATTGTGTGTAATTACTCGTAATTAGTGTGTAATAGAACTAAGTTACTTGTAATAAAACGTATATTGGATATACACATGTACGTAATAAATTGATATTACGCGATTTTCTCGGATGGATTTCCGAAACTCCGGCTGTTGGTGACCCCTTTTTCGTATGACTTGTAAACCTATTTTAAAGATAAAATAGTCATTATTTACTTGGTATTATTATTATATAATATAATACGTGAAAACATTCTACGTGTAATATAAAACATGACGTACGCGAGAAAATACGCAAATCGAGTTCAACACCTGAATGGGATCCAAAATATGTCTTAGATATTTAAGGAAAGTATTCTAAAAATACTTAATCATCCCAAATACCATTTACATATCAAGAATATACACAAAGAATCAAACGTTAATTATTAACTTTTAAACCGCGCGATTTAACGTCTAACCAACAAACCAATGAGACACGAGTCCGAGGAGGCAAGTCACGGGCTTGAGCCCTCTTGGACCCACGACCAACAGGGCTGAGATCAGCCACACTTGACCCAAACCACCTAAATTTACCTAATACACCTTTAGCCTTAATCCCTCATTATCAACAACACACACACACCAACCCATCCTCTCATCTCCACCTCTTTCCTCCCTTTTCTATCGGTTTCCACCTGATATACCACCATCACCACAACCTCCAACCCCATCCAAGGACTATCAAACACTTCCATTACTCATCTAACATCACCATTCACGTTTTGAGCAAGGTGAAGCAGGGAGAACACGAACCGAGGCAGCAGCAGACCATCTTCACCATTCCACCTCCAGATCAACTTCTACTTGGCATAAACTCATCCTTTTCTTTAGATTCACTTGGATTAAGCTTATGAACATGATGGTGCTTCATACCTACTGATTTATGTCCAAAATATTGCTTAAAAATCGTGAAGAGCATGCTAATAACCCCTGGATAAAAGCTTTACCCCCTGGATAATAATTTAGATCGATTTAGATCGGTCATAACCGAACAAAAAATTGATGAAATCTAACGTTTCTTAGCTCTAAATTGAAGTATTTTGAGTCTACTTTACAAATATGTAAGCCTTACTATCCAACTCAGTCGTTTTCTATTTTTAATAAGTCAAATAAAGTACAATAGCAGGTCTGTACTATCTGACCAGAAACTCTGGTCAACTTGAAAATGGTATATCTCGAGTTATACCCATTAAAAATCTATGAAACCACATGTAAAAGTTAGATAATCTTGTTACCTTTAAAACCCCTACTCACACATTCTGTGAAGTTTGGTAGAATTTAAGTTATGAATTTTTAATTGAATACATGTCACTGAAAGTAACAATTTGACCCTCGACCCTTTCAAAAATTATATCTCGAGTGTCGTTTGACCATTTTGAACGTAAAAATATGTTTTGGAAAGCTAAGACATAAGGGAACATTATATAAAAATTCCATAAATTATTGTTAAGTTTTACTTAATCGAATAATTACTTCAAATCAGACCAAAAACTTTGACATTCTGTCCGTGAATAAAGCATTCCGTGAATACCACATTGTCGGATAAGAAATGCGTGAATATCATTATCGTATGAACAATCATCCGTGAATCACACCTATTGTCGCATGAATAGTACTCCGTGAAACACTATTGTCGGATAAAAACTTAATTGTCGGATAACTTAATTCTCGGATAATCTTATTAATGTCGTATATGTAATTGACGGAGTATTTAGCCATTGTCGGATGAATAAACATAAGTAAACCTTATTGTCGCATGGTATCGTCAATTAGATAATCACGGACATATATATATAAGTATTGTCGCACACATTGTTCTTCAAAACATATGTATGACCATAAGAAAACCTTACGGAAAATTTACAACTAAAACTAAACGTATCACCAACGGGCCGTACACGTTTCCAAACTATAGACAGAACATGCAAACAAATCAAAGTGTTTGGACATAACTAGTGGAATGAACACTAGCATGGATGGTCTTACGAGACATCTACTTACACAACCTTATATGCTTAGGGCATTAGAGGGTTGTGGGTTCAGGGAACCTACGGACTACTACACCACGTTTATTGAATTAAACACTTGCTGGCTCGACTCAGGTGAGTCTTACAGCCCCCTTTTTTACTGTTTTACTATTGGGGTGAGATATATTGCTTGCTTTTATGAACACAAGTACTGAATTACATATTTATCAAACGGAATTGCATGAGTTTTCTCACCATTTATTTGGGGAAGTCCCTCCATCATATATCGTTAGTTATGGTACTTAAGCGCGAACAATAGTTAATGGATCCATTAGGGAAATGACCCTCCCCGCCCGCTGTCCGGGCGACTACTAATTCGTTACTCAGTTTGCTCCGTTCGGGCATGTCTCGGGGGCAAACACATTACTTACGGGTTAAGCTTCAATTATGAGCCTCATGGCAATGGTAAACTTACTTGCTTTGCAGGATGGCAAAGGCACGATTTTACGCCTTCGGGCACTACTGATGATAAAACTTTGTGTTCAAAACTGTTATTACTTACAAACCTGTGAGATTCACCAACCATTTTGGTTGACCTGTTTTAGCTTTATATCTCAGGTACACCACAGCAGTAGGACTGCTTACCCCGAGGGGGAAACCATAGCTCGAGTCACATGCATACAAATTTGGAGATTCTGTCACATTATTTTGCTATAAGAGTTATGTAATAGAATCTCTAGGATAACATATTTGAACTCCGAGCTTGTACTTTAATTACAACTAACGTAATACTTTTGAGTATTAATGTATAATGTTTCATATAGATGTCGTTACTTTACCTTTGTGCTGTGATATTTGATTAGTAACACCCAAAGCTTGCTTCCGCGCATCAGTAAAATTTGGGGGTGTAATAGATTGGTATCAGAGCCTAAGGTTATAGTGAACTAGGTTGCATTTAGTGGGCCTAGACTATGACCGATTAGGCAGTATTCCTTATTAAGTATGATTAGGTTCAGTGACTACATGATATTGGTTTAATTTAACATAGTCTGATCAACTATGTACAATTAAAGGAATATGATGTGAGATCTGAAAAGAATCATGACTGAAATGGGTACACTAGTTGACTCTGACCACGAGAGAAACCGGGACTCAAACATGTCTGTGATTAGACACCCTAGGCTATTATGTGATATATACTTATATACATAGATAGGCCTTACTTCTGTTCGATATCTTAGGCTGTGTTACGTAAGCCTTACTATTTCTAACTCCTTGCCTCTGAATGGCAAACACGCCAAGCAATACGTCATGCACCCCTCCGAAACATTTCGAATCAGTATCAAATTCAATTACCTAACTCCATCATTCTCCTTTGACGGAAACACTAGTGTGATGTAGTATATCATCACCACTTCGTGTCTGTATTGATAATGATCAACATTGTCATGACAGAAATCTTACAATTTTCTCCACCTTTTATTCAGAAAACCATGCCGCCACGTAAGCAAATGTACTCCGAGGCCGACCTCAACCGAATCTCATCGTAAAGGGTAGCTGAAGCATTAGCTGCCGAACAGTCATGAAGAAGCGAAGAACCCACAAACACGGGCACCACTCCCACTCCTACTACCAAACCTTGCACCTACAAGGAGTTCAGAGGCTGTGGACCTCACGAATTCTAGGGTACAGAAGGGGCAATCGGTCTAGTACGCTGGATCGAGAAGATAGAATCTATATTCCTCATCTGTAACTGCGCTGAAGAAGACAAGGTCAAGTTCTCGGCTTGCACTTTTTCTGACATCGCCCTTACATGGTGGAATACCTATGCCCAAACCGTGGGCGTTGCTACTGCCTACAAGCTTTCATGGGAAGAGATGAAGATCATGCTAAGGGATGAGTATTGTCCCAGAGAGGAATTGAAACAACTAGAGATGGAATTCTGGAATCACAAGATGCAGGGTGATGACATCACCGGATACACCAACCGCTTCCACCAACTGGCACTTCTATGCCCAACCATGGTCGATCCTGAGTACAAGAGGATCGAGAAATACGTTGATGGACTTCCCAACAGGATCCAAGACCTGGTAACTTCATCCAAACCAGGAACCATTCAAAGCGCCATCCGTATGGCCCATGAACTCACGACAAACTCTGTCCGCCGTGGAACCACCTCTTCAGCTGCCGGAAATCACAAACGCAAATGGGAAGGAAATCCCAACCAAACCAACAAAACCAACACCAAAAAGCCTGAGCCTATTAAGGCTTATTCCTCTGGATCTGCTGAACCAAAAGGGTACGTTGGTAACAAACCCTATTGCACCAAATGCAACCGCCATCACGACGGTTCTTGCCCATGTGCCAAGTGCAAACGGTTCGGGCATCTAACCAAGGAATGCCGAGCCAACATCCCTACTCCCAACACCAACGCATTAAAGACCTGCTTTGAGTGCGGAAATCCCAGGCATTTTAAGAGAGATTGTCCTACGCTGAAAAACAACAACCCTGCTCGCGGCAGAGCATTTGTCATCAAGGCTGGGGAAGCCAGACAGGACCCGAATGTTGTGACAGGTACTTTCCTTCTCAACAACCTTACCGTTTCAGTATTATTTGATACCGAGGCTGATAGAAGCTTCATTTCTGAGAAATTTAGCCCATTACTTGATACCACACCTTCTGCCTTAGATGCTAAATACATTGTAGAGCTAGCTAACGGCAATCTGATTGAGACTGATAGCATTATACGTGATTGTACCCTAAATCTCTCGAACGAACTCTTTTCCATCGACTTGATACCCGTAGAAATTGGCAGCTTTGATATTATCGTCGGTATGGATTGGTTATGCAAGCACCGAGCTGAAATAGTCTGTTATGACAAACTCGTTCGTATACCTCTTGTCTCCGGTGGAACCCTAGTCCTACAAGGGGAGGTCGGTAGACGAAGCCTGAATATCATATCGTGCATGAAAACTAGAAAATACCTACGAAAGGGGTATCAAGCCATCCTCGCACACATCACTGAAAAGAAGTCGGAGGAGAAGCGACTTGAGGATGTGCCTATTGTGCGGGATTTCCCGGAAGTCTTTCCTGAGGACTTGCCTGGACTTCCGCCACTCAGACAAATCGAATTCCAAATTGAACTTGTGCCGGGGGCTGCACCCGTGGCACGAGCTCCGTATCGACTAGCACCTTCCGAAATGCAGGAGTTGTCTAACCAATTACAGGAACTCCTGGATAGAGGATTCATTCGACCGAGTTCTTCACCTTGGGGAGCTCCGGTCCTTTTCGTGAAAAAGAAGGATGGATCGTTCCGTATGTGTATCGATTACCGAGAGCTGAATAAGCTAACCATCAAGAATCGGTATCCACTCCCTAGAATTGACGATCTGTTTGATCAACTCCAGGGATCGACTGTTTACTCAAAAATTGACCTGCGATCAGGTTATCACCAACTCCGAGTTCGTGACGATGATATTCCAAAAACAGCCTTCAGAACTCGCTACGGGCATTACGAATTCCAAGTGATGCCTTTCGGTTTAACCAACGCACCGGCAGTATTCATGGATCTTATGAATCGGGTGTGTAAACCTTATCTTGACAGATTTGTCATCGTCTTCATTGATGACATTCTGATTTACTCGCGCAATGAAAATGAACACGCGTAACACCTATAAACCGTTCTGGAACTTCTCAAACACGAAAAGCTATATGCCAAATTCTCTAAATGTGAATTCTGGATCCAATCCGTTCAATTCCTTGGACACGTCATCGACAACCAGGGAATCCATGTTGACCCCGCTAAGATTGAGGCAATCAAGGGCTGGGAGCCACCAACCACCTCAACCGAAGTGAGACAATTCTTAGGTCTCGCTGGGTACTACCGTCGATTCATTGAGAACTTTTCAAAGATAGCTCAACCTCTCACTGCACTAACTCAAAAGGAAAAGAAGTTCGATTGGACTGACAAGCAAGAGTCAGCTTTCCAGCTACTCAAGCAAAAACTATGCAGTGCACCCATATTATCCTTACACGAAGGCAACGATGACTTCGTGGTATACTGTGATGCATCACACCAAGGTCTCGGTTGCGTACTAATGCAGCGAGACAAGGTCATTGCTTATGCTTCCCGACAACTCAAAATCCACGAAAAGAATTACACAACCCATGACTTAGAATTGGGAGCAGTTGTGTTCGCTCTCAAAATCTGGAGACATTACTTATACGGTACCAAGTGTACAATTTTCACTGATCACAAAAGCCTCCAACACATCTTCGATCAAAAGGATCTAAACATGCGGCAACGTCGATGGGTCGAGTTGCTTACCGATTACGATTGTGAGATACGCTACCACCCGGGCAAGGCCAATGTTGTGGCCGATGCTCTAAGCCGTAAGGAACGAGTGAAACCCCTGCGAGTCCGAGCACTCGTCATGATTGTACACAACGACTTGATAACCCAAATCCTTATCGCCTAACTCGAGGCACTTAAAGCTGAAAACGTGAAACACGAGGCCTTGCGAGGCATGGATAAGCAGTTCGAAACCAAACCAAACGGGGCCAAGTACTTCTCAAACCGAATCTGGTTACCAAGCTATGGAAACCTGCGAGACTTAGTAATGGACGAGGCACATAAGTCCAAATACTCTATACACCCCGGTGCCGACAAAATGTACCACGGCATCAAGGAGTTGTACCGGTGGCCCAACATGAAAGCCGACATTGCCACCTACGTTGGCAAGTGTCTGACCTGTGCTAAAGTTAAAGCCGAACACCAGAAACCTTTCGGCCTATTACACCAACCTGAAATCCCCGAATGGAAATGGGAGCACATCACCATGGATTTCATTACCAAACTCCCGAAAACCTCCAGCGGTTGCGATACCATCTGGGTAATCGTGGACCGACTCACTAAATCTGCTCATTTCCTAGCTATTAAGGAAACTGATAAAATGGAGCGTTTGACACGGATCTACCTCAAAGAAATCGTGTCAAGACATGGCGTTCCTATCTCAATCATCTCGGATCGAGATGCTCGATTTACTTCTCGCTTCTGGCAAACATTACAGAAATCTCTTGGTACTCGTCTGGACATGAGTACTGCTTACCACCCTCAAACTGACGGCCAGAGCGAACGAACCATACAAACACTGGAAGATATGCTACGAGCTTGCGTAGTTGATTTCGGTAAAAACTGGGAAGATCACTTACCATTGTGTGAGTTTTCCTACAACAACAGCTACCACACCAGCATTAAAGCTGCACCTTTCGAGGCACTGTACGGTCGTAAGTGCCGGTCGCCTATCTGTTGGACCGAGGTGGGAGATGCACAACTCACCGGTCCCGAAATCTTACACGAGACCACCGAAAAGATTGTCAACATCCAAAACCGACTGAAAGCTGCGCGTGATCGTCAGAAAAGTTATGCTGACGTGAGACGCAAACACCTCGAATTTGAAGTCGGAGACAAAGTACTCCTTAAGGTGTCACCTTGGAAGGGTGTCATTCGTTTCGGAAAACGCGGGAAATTGAATCCTAGATATATCGGACCATTCGAAATCCTTGAGAGGATTGGTCCCATGGCGTACCGTTTACAATTACCCGCTGAGCTTAGCAACGTACATAGTACATTCCACATTTCTAATTTGAAGAAATGTCTGTCTGATGAGACACTGATTATACCCCTCGATGAAATACACATTGATGACAAATTACACCTTGTCGAGGAACCCGTTGAGATTATGGACCGCGAGGTCAAACGCTTGAAACAGAGCCGTATTCCTATTGTCAAAACCCGTTGGAATTCTAGGCGAGGCCCTGAATTCACTTGGGAACGAGAAGATCAAATGCGTGAGAAATACCCACACATCTTCTCAAACCCCACTCCGACCCCTGCTACCACTTAATTTCGGGACGAAATTTCTTTAACAAGGGGAGAATGTAACAACTCGTACTTAGGTGTATTAATATACCCTAATATTGTGTGTAATTACTCGTAATTAGTGTGTAATAGAACTAAGTTACTTGTAATAAAACGTATATTGGATATACACCTGTACGTAATAAATTAATATTACGTGATTTTCTCGGATGGATTTCCGAAACTTTGGCTGTTGGTGACCCCTTTTTCGTATGACTTGTAAACCTATTTTAAAGATAAAATAGTCATTATTTACTTGGTATTATTATTATATAATATAATACGTGAAAACATTCTACGTGTAATATAAAACATGACGTACGCGAGAAAATACGCAAATCGAGTTCAACACCTGAATGAGATCCAAAATATGTCTTAGATATTTAAGGAAAGTATTCTAAAAATACTTAATCATCTCAAATACCATTTACATATCAAGAATATACACGAAGAATCAAACGTTAATTATTAACTTTTAAACCGCGCGATTTAATGTCTAACCAACAAACCAATGAGACACGAGTCCGAGGAGGCAAGTCACGGGCTTGAGCCCACTTGGACCCACGACCAATAGGGCTGAGATCAGCCACACTTGACCCAAACCACCTAAATCTACCTAATACACCTTTAGCCTTAATCCCTCATTATCAACAACACACACACACCAACCCATCCTCTCATCTCCACCTCTTTCCTCCCTTTTCTATCGGTTTCCACCTGATATACCACCATCACCACGACCTCCAACCCCATCCAAGGACTATCAAACACTTCCATTACTCATCTAACATCACCATTCACGTTTTGAGCAAGGTGAAGCAGGGAGAACACGAACCGAGGCAGCAGCAGACCATCTTCACCATTCCACCTCCAGATCAACTTCTACTTGGTATAAACTCATCCTTTTCTTTAGATTCACTTGGATTAAGCTTATGAACATGATAGTGCTTCATACCTACTGATTTATGTCCAAAATATTGCTTAAAAATCATGAAGAAAATGCTAATAACCCCTGGATAAAAGCTTTACCCCCTGGATAATAATTTAGATCGACTTAGATCGGTCATAACCGAACCAAAACTTGATGAAATCTAACGTTTCTTAGCTCTAAATTGAAGTATTTTGAGTCAAATTTACAAATATGTAAGCCTTACGATCCAACTCAGTCGTTTTCTATTTTTAATAAGTCAAATAAAGTACAATAGCAGGTCTGTACTATCTGACCAGAAACTCTGGTCAACTTGAAAATGGTATATCTCGAGTTATACCCATTAAAAATCTATAAAACCACATGTAAAAGTTAGATAATCTTGTTACCTTTAAAACCCCTACTCACACATTCTGTGAAGTTTGGTATAATTTAAGTTATGAATTTTTAATTGAATACATGTCACTGAAAGTAACAATTTGACCCTCGACCCTTTCAAAAATTATATCTCGAGTGTCGTTTGACCATTTTGAACGTAAAAATATGTTTTGGAAAGCTTAGACATAAGGGAACATTATATAAAAATTCCATGAATTATTGTTAAGTTTTACTTAATCGAATAATTACTTCAAATCAGACCAAAAACTTTGACATTCTGTCCGTGAATAAAGCATTCCGTGAATACCACATTGTCGGATAAGAAATGCGTGAATATCATTATCGTATGAACAATCATCCGTGAATCACACCTATTGTCGCATGAATAGTACTCCGTGAAACACTATTGTCGGATAAAAACTTAATTGTCGGATAACTTAATTCTCGGATAATCTTATTAATGTCGTATATGTAATTGACGGAGTATTTAGCCATTGTCGGATGAATAAACATAAGTAAACCTTATTGTCGCATGGTATCGTCAATTAGATAATCACGGAGATATATATATAAGTATTGTCGCACACATTGTTCTTCAAAACATATGTATGACCATAAGAAAACCTTACGGAAAATTTACAACTAAAACTAAACGTATCACCAACGGGCCGTACACGTTTCCAAACTATAGACAGAACATGCAAACAAATCAAAGTGTTTGGACATAACTAGTGGAATGAACACTAGCATGGATGGTCTTACGAGACATCTACTTACACAACCTTATATGCTTAGGGCATTAGAGGGTTGCGGGTTCAGGGAACCTACGGACTACTACACCACGTTTATTGAATTAAACACTTGCTGGCTCGACTCAGGTGAGTCTTACAGCCCCCTTTTTTACTGTTTTACTATTGGGGTGAGATATATTGCTTGCTTTTATGAACACAAGTACTGAATTACATATTTACCAAACGGAATTGCATGAGTTTTCTCACCATTTATTTGGGGAAGTCCCTCCATCATATATCGTTAGTTATGGTACTTAAGCGCGAACAATAGTTAATGGATCCATTAGGGAAATGACCCTCCCCGCCCGCTGTCCGGGCGACTACTAATTCGTTACTCAGCTTGCTCCGTTCGGGCATGTCTCGGGGGCAAACACATTACTTACGGGTTAAGCTTCGATTATGAGCCTCATGGCAATGGTAAACTTACTTGCTTTGCAGGATGGCAAAGGCACGATTTTACGCCTTCGGACACTACTGATGATAAAACCTTGTGTTCAAAACTGTTATTACTTACAAACCTGTGAGATTCACCAACCATTTTGGTTGACCTGTTTTAGCTTTATATCTCAGGTACACCACAGCAGTAGGACTGCTTACCCCGAGGGGGAAGCCATAGCTCGAGTCACATGCATACAAATTTGGAGATTCTGTCACATTATTTTGCTATAAGAGTTATGTAATAGAATCTCTAGGATAACATATTTGAACTCCGAGCTTGTACTTTAATTACAACTAACGTAATACTTTTGAGTATTAATGTATAATGTTTCATATAGATGTCGTTACTTTACCTTTGTGCTGTGATATTTGATTAGTAACACCCAAAGCTTGCTTCCACGCATCAGTAAAATTTGGGGGTGTTACATCAACGGATTGAAAACACCTTCCTCTTTGTATAAAATCAGAAATCAACCGAAAATTGAGTTCGGTTCGTTTCGCCAAATTCACTTCGCAGAGGTGTATGGATTCGGTTCGCAGAGTGAATAGGAAAGTGTGGTTCGGTTCGTTTAATTTGTTTCTTTTATACTATTTACTCGATTCGCATGTTTCAACTCGGCTCGCAAAGTTTGACTGGTCAAACTCGCAATATTAGTTTAAAATACGAATTAAATAAAAAGTATAAATTAAAACGTAATTAAATAATTATGTAGCCAAAACAATAAATGTTTTTGCATAGTTGACTTATACCACTATTAAAATGGCCTTAAGTCAAAATTCAAGTCAAAAATAAATAAATCATTTTTCACTTGAAGTGGAGACATTTATTCAACACAAAGATAAGAGAACTAGTTTAATTTAATTCCAAAGGGTAAACATTAAATAAAACAAGAATACGAAATAAACTTTCATTAATTCTAAGAAATAATTACAAAAGTTAAAATTATAAAACTACTAACATTCTAATAAATTAACTTAATAGTAAACACTTAAAGTTTTAACTACTTAGGGATCATATTAGAAAGAATAAGCTGTACTTATTAAATTGTAACAAGCATAAGACAATTGTTAGTATACATACCTCATGAAATTCATATAAGCACAATAAAATCACAACTTTAATCTGTAATAAACTTATATTTATAAATTATATCTTATGTACCTTTATCCACATGATATAACACTTCATTGAAATATAACTTATAATTTCTTATTATTCACAAAAGTGAATGTTCGAATATCATAGACAGTTCAAGACGATTACCGATATTATGATCCACATAAACAGATTACACACAGGTTTCTGAGCTAAACTTTTATTGTTAATGTGCACAATATCTAGTGTTTTCTACTATACAACATACTGAAGAATTCAAGTACAACACATAACACTGTATCTTGTATTATCAAGGTAGAGATTACTAAATGATGTTCTTTAGAAGCATATAACATACACTTGACACGAGATACTTTGTATCTTTCATATGTAAGGTAGAGGTTACTAAATGATGCCCTTTCGAAACATATAACTCACCTTTTGACATTATGATACTTTGTATCATTTCAATTTTTTATTTTATTTTAGATCACATTGCATGGTAGTACTATCATTCAACAATTAAGACATATGTCATACGTTATATAACAGAGCACATAAGATATTACACATGAAAGTTATACTTCTTAACTGCTCGGAAATCTTAGCATAACCTGCCTACCAATAAATCGTATGATGAACCTGACTAGACTTAAGTTATTCTTATCACTTGTTAAGTAAAAGGAAAAGTTATAATAAGTGGATATAGGTGTATAATAAGATAAATATAAGTGTAATCCTAGATAAAAATCGTTATTCTAATGCAACTTATAAGAATCTACTAACACATCATACTTAATACTTAAGGTTATTATTCTGAGACTTATTCTCCTAATGTACTATCATTTCCCAAGTTTTTACAGCCAAAACTTAAAGCTTTTTCTAAAAGAACTTCGGTTGTTCTTTTATTGGAGGCGATTCCCCTCGGGTAACAAGCAAATGAATGCCATACGCCCCCCTCCCCCCTTTTTTTTAATAAGTACTAAAAATAACTACTAACTATTACTAAAATACCCTTGGAAGACTAATCACTCTGGATTTCTCATTCCATTCAGTTAAACCAATGTCTCAAATCTTGCTCTGTCGAACGCCTTCGTATATAGGTCTGCTAAGTTATCCGCAGTCGGAACCTTAACTAACCTTATCATTTTCTTTTCAGCGCAGTCTCTAATAAAATGATGTCAAATATCAATGTGCTTAGTTTTACTGTGCTTCACAGGATTGTTAGTGATCGACATAGTAGATTCGTTGTCAATCATCATAGGAGTATTGGTTATATTTAACCCGTAATCCCGCAGTTGCTGTTGTATCCAAAGAACTTGAGAACAACAGCTGCCAGCTGCAACATACTCAGCTTCACATGTAGAAATGGCTACTGAGCTTTGCTTCTTGCACTGCCAAGATACTAATCTACCTCCTAAGAATTGACATCCTTCGGTCGTAGATTTCCTATTTTGATTGCATCCTCCATAATCCGAATCAGTATATGCTACTAGATCTAAGTCTCCATCAATTGGATACCAAAGTCCCAGCTTCGGTTGCCCTTTGAGGTAACGGAAGATCCGTTTAACAGCCTGCATATGTGACTCTTTCGGATTAGCCTGATATCTTGCACATAAACAAACAACAAACATAATGTCAGGTCTAGAGGCAGTCAAATACATTAGTGATCCAATCATGGCCCTATATAAAGTAGGATCCACATCCTGATCACTCGATGTATCCGGACCTAGTTTGTGATTAACTGGAATCGGAGTATTGTAGACTTTACTGTCATCCATCTTAAATCTTTCTAATAACTCATAAACATATTTAGATTGATGAATAAAGAAGCCATCCTTCTTTTGGTCAACTTGTAACCCTAAGAAGAATTTCAATTCTCCCATTGCAGACATCTCAAACCTTTTTCTCATGACTTTCTCAAATTCTTGACACATCTTTTCATCAGAAGATCCAAAGATAATGTCATCAACATAAACTTGTACTAATAGAAAGTCTTTATTGTTCCATTTTACAAACAATGTACTATCAATTGCTCCTCTTGTAAATCCATTATCAAGTAGATACGTTGATAGTGTTGCATACCACATCCTTGGTGCTTGATGTAATCCATATAGAGCCTTATTCAAACGATATACTCTATCTGGATACTCATGATCAGCAAACCCTGGAGGTTGAGCAACATACACCAATTCTTCTACTTTGCCATACAAAAAGGCACTCTTAACATCCAACTGATAAACTTTTATATCATAGAATGACGCGAATGCTAAAAATACTCTAATTGCTTCTAGCCTAGCAACTGGTGCAAACACTTCATTGTAATCTATGCCTTCTTGTTGATTAAAACCTTTAACCACTAGACGTGCTTTATTGTGAGTAATGACTCCCTGGTCATCTCTCTTACACTTAAATACCCATCTAGTTCCAATTGGATATTCTCCCTTTGGTAGGTCAACCAACTCCCAAACTTGTAATTTTGAGAACTGTTGCAGTTCTTCCTGCATAGCTTCAACCCATGAGCTTTCTTTGAGAGACATTTGCACATTTTTAGGCTCAACTTGTGAGATAAAGCATGAATATAGACATTGATTAGGAATCCCTGTCTCTTTCATAGCAGTATACAAGCTTTCTAAATCTTCAGAAGTACTAGCTTTAGATTGAGTCCTAGTCTGAACAGGAGTATTAATATCACCGATGATGTTTTCAACGGGATGATTCTTACTCATTCTTGTAACCAGTATAGAATCAACTATTAACCCATCTCCTAAGTTAGTACCAATCTCTTCTAATGAAGGCATTTCTTCTGAATTTTCTGAAGAGATCTTTAAATGGTTCAAAGAAGTAAGCACATCATCAAACGTTGTTTGAAGATCCTTTTCAGAATCTTCTGTTTCTTGATACTTATCCTTTGAAAATTGTCGAGACCCACTTGAAGAAGCTTCATTTGAGTCATCTGATGTCCTGATTCCAGATTTCGGAACACTCGATGTTGAAGACGAACCATTGTCCAATTCTTCATTCAATAAGTGCTGAGAGATCTCTGAATCACTGACAAAGTCACTTATGGGAACCTTAAATGACTGAAAGAGATTTGAATAGTCAAATTGCCAATCTAATCCCTTATGCACAGCAGGTACATAGCTCGTAACTTCAATGTTATAAACTATCTCCAGATGACTAGTGACCTTATTGAAAACCCTTTTATTTGGAGAATTAGGCATATAACCCAAGAAAAATCCTTCGTCAGCCTTCTCACCAAATTTAGCTTGATTCCCAGTTTTCAATATTGTACAAGCAACTCCAAAGGGTTCAAATTCTTTTAAGTTTGGTTTCTTATTGTTCAAAAGCTCATAACAAGTCTTATTATGCTTTTTAACCGTAAGAACTCTATTCAGAACATGACATGTTGTATTCACTGCTTCTGCCCAAAAGATGACCGGAAGCTTTGAATCTGCAAGCATTGTTCTAGCAGCTTCAATCAACGTTCTGTTCTTCCTTTCAGCCACACCATTCTGTTGAGGTTCATATGGTGCACTGAATTGATGAATTATCCCTTTGCTTAAGCAATAGATATCTAACGTTGAATTCTTGAATTCTGTTCCATTATCACTACGAATACGCTTAACTCTCGTTTTGTATACATTTTCAATTTGATCTAAAAACTCAATTAGAATACCTGGAGTTTCATCCTTAGATCCTAAGAAAAATACCCACGAGAATCTAGAGTAGTCATCTGTGACAACTAGACAGTACCATTTGCCACCTATGCTTCTTTTGCTTATTGGGCCGAAGAGATCCATATGTAGCAAATCAAATGGAGAGGAGATTGAGTTTTCAGTCTTAGATCGGTGTGGTTTCTTATGCTGATTTCCTTTCATACAAGGAACACACTTATCCTCAGACTCGAAACGTTTTTGCGGTACACCCAAAACTAAACCATTTTTGGTTATGTAGTTCATTTTTCTCCAGTTTAGGTGTGCCATTCTCCTATGCCATAGTAGCGCGTCTGCTTCCGAAGCCTTGGATAATAAACATGTAGATACCATTGAAGAATTAGGAACACCCATGTTTATCGCATAGATGTACTTCTTCCTTGGTGCCCTCATCAATATCCATTCTTCAGGAATTGTAAAGCCTGGCTTCAGGACTAAAGCCTCCTTTTCATTAAAATGAACTGGATAACCTTTATCGCAGACTTGGGAAACACTCACTAGGTTATGAGTTAGTTCTTCAACATAATTCACATCCTCTAGAGTTAAAGTTCCATTTGAAACTTTTCCTTTCCCAGTAATTACTCCTCCTTTGTCTCCTGCAAAATTTACTTTTTGCTTGAAACCTTCTCTGAAGTCCTTCAGTAGACTTCTTTCACCTGTCATGTGTCTTGAGCATCCACTGTCTACATACCACCAGTTGTCCTTGTTCACAGTCTGCTCCTACACATAACAAGTTGTACACAGTTAGTTATCAAGAGGGACCCAAGCCATTACGGTCTTGGTTTGTCACTGATCATCTACAATCTGAACCTCCTTAAAGTAACCATAACTATTCCCATCGGGAGTCTTGGTAACCTTCACAGGAGTTTGAGATTGTTGATGATCTATAGTTTTGGGCCTGTGAGGAGAGTGAGTAGAAAACCTTCTAGGCACAAACTTAGTTCCCTGTGCACTCGAAGTAGAACCATTCTCAAATTGACTATGGTTTCTACTTGGGGTCCTAAACCTCGAAGGTGTCTTATCTCTTGGCTTATTGAAAGTATTTTCGTTTAGAGTATAAGCCCTTTTAGGTTTAGGTGGAGAGACACTATGATTACTATCTCTTTTTAGAATGTTTACAGGTTTGCTTCCTAATCCCGGTTTGGAGCCTAACCTATCTACAATCGAACTAGAAATAGTTGGTGTCTTTTCAGTATTCACTAACTTATGTGATGCTTCCAGCTTCTTATTTGGGCAACAAGAAGCTACGTGTCCTTTTTGGTGACACTTGAAGCAAGACATCTGTTTACGTGACTTACTAACTTTTGCATCCACTACCGGAGTTTTAGGCACTAAAGGTTCAATGACATGTTCTTTATTAACCACTTCATTAGTCTTAGTATCATTAATTACTCCACCAGGTACACAATGTACTTTGATGTGAGGAATTTTCTTACTATCATCAGATGAAGGGTTCTTAATAACACTCTTCTGTGCCTCTAACTTTTCCGGTTTATTAGTTTCCTTCGTCTCAGGGTTAACATCCGCCATTTCAATATCTACAGGAGTTTTAGTGTAATTTGAATTGAATGGGTGAGGCATATCATTATAACCTAAACCAGACATATCCTTCACACTACGCTGAGCACCTAACATTTTATCCATTTCAGATGTTCTATAGCTCTCAAGCTTACGATTCTGAGCTACAAGTTTTGTTTTGCAATCAGCTAACTCCTTATCCTTATTAGCAATGGACAGATTCAAATCGTTTATGTTCATATAGAGACCGTCTATGATAATTAATTTCTCATTCACAGTATCTCTAAAAGCTGTCTTGTCAGCCGCATCTGCCTTAATCTTATCCTTTAAGGCTTGTTTATCATCACTTAACCTACATATATCTAACTTAGCTAGGTCAAGTTCAGATCTTACAGCCTCATTGGATTTACTAAGTGTGCTAAGTTGAGATGACAGGGTATTATTAGTTTCAGTCAAAGTCTTATAGGAATCTGCATATGCACTAACTTGGGACTGTAAACTAGAAACTAACTGACACAGATCAACAAGAGAGACAAGATCTAGGCATACCCGTTTTTTATCAGTTTGCAGTTCAGCCATCTTAGCTACAAAATCTACGGGATCCAAATCTTCAGTTGAACCCAAGTCTAACACATCATCAACATTAGCTTTAACAGGAGTCTCAGGCACCTTTACTTCAAAAGCTGGATCAGTGGGCATATAGGATAATGACTCAGCTTCAATCTCTTGATCGTCAATCTCAGCCATCAAAGCTTCCTCTAACTGAGTTTTCCAATCATAAGACCCATCTAGCTGTTTCACTACTAAGGCTTTGGAATGCAAAGTATTTCCCGAGCCTTGTTTCCCTTCACCAGTCTCTACCTTAGGTCTTTGGCATTCTCTAGCAAAGTGTCCGTAACTTTTACAGTTATAACACTTGACCTTGGTTTTATCAAACCCTGATCTGTTGCCAACAACCTTTCTTCCATTTTTCTTTAAGAAATTTTTAACTCTCCTTGACAGCAAAGCAAGTTGGTCCTGGAGATCTATTTCTTCAAGATAATCAGGATCTATCTGATCATAGTCTTCATCAAAAAGAATTGGATCATTAATCTTACAATCAATATAATTCTCATATGAAGCTACAAATGAAGCAAGAACAGACAGTTGCTGCTCAGCAGATTTCACACTCATAGGCATCTTTTGATGTTCTTGAGGTGACTTCTCAGAAGGTTTCCCTTTAGCTTCATTTCCGGATGATGTAATGAAACACAGTTCATCAGTTATCATTTCACCCTTTCCATCAGCATTACCAACAAACAAAGCAGTGGTCGAGCTGGATGAAGCAGTCGAGATAGAAGTTTTTCCATGATACAGTCCTGGATCTTGAACATGATCAGAATCAGTATCTTTCGACTTCTTAGTGAAATCATATCCTTTGAGCTTGTCAATGACCTGCTCAAGTGTCATGGTTGCATATCCGGTTTCATTGTCTGTAATCATCACACCATACATCTCCCATTTAGAAGGTAAACCCTCAAGAAACTTGTCAGTTTTCTCTACCTCCTCAATAGTGATTTCATGGTTTTCAATCTCAGATAACAAATGGTAGAAACGAGTAACATAAGCATCAAGAGTTTCTCCTTTAAAAGCTTTAAACAGAGTAAACTGCTTTTTCAGAAGCTTCTTCTTGCTTGCTTGTACTTGTGGACTTCCCTCACATCTTTTCTCAAGCGCTTCCCAGAGTGCTTTAGCAGTATGAAAAGATTTTAACTGATGATTAATTTCCTTAGATAAGCACATCTTGATACAAGAATGAGCTTTATTTTTATTCTCATAGTCTTTCTTTTGTTATTCACTCATCAGATTATAGGATACCACAACAACATCATTTTGAACAGTTTGGGTGAGTGCCGTGTATCCTCCTTTGATACACATCCAGATTGAGAGATTATGGAATCTACAGTAAGATTCAAACCTATCTTTCCAACTGTAATAGTCTTCAACACGTAACAACTTAGGTGGAGTATTAGATTTTCCAACCTCGTGCTCCATCTCAATCATTTTGCTAATGTCAGACATTTTAAGAGTTTCGGGAATTAACAATCAGAAAAATCAGAAAGTTCACTTCGCAGAAACTCGATTCACAGGACAAGAACTCGGTTCGCAGGGGGAACTCAGTTCGCAGAGGGGAACTCAGTTCGCAGAAGAACTCGGTTCGCAGGGTGAACTCATTTCGCAGAGGGGAACTCAGTTCGCAGAAGAACTCGGTTCGCAGGGTGAACTCAGTTCGCAGAAGAACTCGGTTCGCAGGGGGAACTCAGTTCACAGAATCGGCTGAAAAACCCTAAAACGAAAATTTTAGTTTTCTAATCGATTAAACCCTAAGATTTCGGTCGATTACGAAACTAAAAACTTCCAGAGACTGATTTTGATCGTTTTTACGAAGATTAATCGTAACAACAACCCTAAATCTATCGTTATTATCCAAATAACCTCGAACTAACTAAGTATTTAGCCCGAAAGCTCTGATACCAATTGTAAGTCCCTAGTACGTGGATCGATAACGAGGTTATCTTAGGTATTAAGGTGCGGAATTCCTCAATACTTGGTTCACAATAAGTGAACAATTTGTTTCGCAAGATAATAGCGAATTGAATTATCAACAAGGTTTTGTATCGATTAATTAAAGTTAATCGATCAATACCTAACCTTATGACTGCTTAGAATAGTGTTTTGGTCCTCTGGAAATCGAATGGCCAAAAGTTCTTTTCGATTTAACCTATTATTGTATATATAGGTATCCATCTAATCTCACCTCGCAGGTCAATGGACTCTGCGAGTCGAGTCATCTCGCGGCCCAGTCAAAGCCTAGAAACTGAACTCGCTTCGCTGATCTGCGAGCCCAGATCTCATCTTGCAGGATTAAGTTCTGCGACTTGAGATCTCATCTCACAGACTTTAGTTTGTAACATCGTATTCGATATTCGTCTAACACTTTAACATACTAATATATTCAACGAATATTAATACCAAACTAATATCATTTACAAATCCAAATCAATTGTACAAACTTGATTACAATAATCACTAGTACTATTACAAGCTAGATCTGTTGTCACACATACATGTCCCAACAAAATCATGACAAGTTTCTTAGATTTTCAATAAATCCTTAGTTAGCTTTTGGTCCTTGATTATTTTAAGTATTCACCACCTTAATTAATAAAGTGTTGAATATTTTTAATATGACCATCACACATAAGCTACCATCATTCATTTATCAAAATATTCAAAATCTTGCAAAATTGTTAAGTTAACACGTGTCTTTAACCGTATGGTATTTGCATAAATGCTCTTTTTGGTTTACTTGATATATTTGAGGTAACTACATGGTTTTTGCAAACCTCATGCTCACTTAGATTAAGTTGCCATGAATGAAAGTAAGAATATTTGCTAGTTGTTTGAAATGACGAGTTCACTTAGATTAAATGCTACTATTGTTATTACTTTAATACCCTTGGAATAGGTTAAAACACTAATGGTTGTGAAAGATTGCGGATTGAGGATTGGTTAGGCCTAGGTTTAGTTTAAAATAAATTGCTGATTTATTCATATTTTAAAGGCTACACTTCCATTTTTTGTTTAAAATTTGGAAATGTATTTAGCAATTTGTTATGACATATGGACGCTTGGGAAGCTTACTTCATTGAGGAAGCTTACTTCATTTTCTTGTCAACAGATGGATCTATCAAACCCTTCATTGAGGAAGCTTACTTCATCCCCCGAGAATATGGACGAAATTGAGAAATGGATGGGACGATACTTAGGGTCAAATAGAGTTATCATTTGGCCGGATATGAGACGCTTGGGTATTAGGGATGAGTTGGAAGATTTGATTAGGTATGATACAGATGGCGAGGAACATGTTGCATTTTTCCATCTTTTCTCCATTGATGAGGCTATATACCATGAGGTCATCACTGAGTTTATGATTACATACGAGTTCCGAGAGAGGTTAAAGATCACTGATAAGAAGATCGCTTTTCGGTATCGTGGGAAGAAGTATCGTATGACAGTGGGAGATTTCGGGGTATACCTTGGCCTTTACACATGATTACAGGCCAATTCTGAGTGGTTCACCAGCAGTTTCCAGTCTATCTCCAGTCTACCGTCACGGGATCATAAGGAGATATGGAGGGATTTGACGGGGACAAATTTCAGGAGTGGAGTGAAAGCTTCACTCATGACCCGACCTGCTCATCATACTCTTCACAAGCTCCTGTGCTGTACTATCTTTGGGAAGAGAAATACGGGACCTGCTACATCAGAAGAGCTCAAGTTCATGGATGCGATCATAAGGAAGCAGAACCTGAATGTCGCATACATCATCGCTGATAGATTGTGGAAGGAGAAGAGAGAGGATAGATGCCACGTATTCATGGGAGCCATTATCACGAGATTATTAGTTGGTATGGGGGTTCTCACTGACCGCCACCATGAGGATTACACCCATCACGCTAGTTCGCAACCGTTCGATCTCGAGTACTGCAAACTGATCATGATGATTGACGAGGGGCCTGACAGACAGTGCTTGTGGTATCAGACTCGGCAGCCCATTCCTGGATGCTTCATGACGAGAAGGCGCGATACTACAGAGGAGAGAGATGTTGGTCCCCAGCCACAGATGCCAGTAGCAGCAGAGATACCTGAGCCAGCACGAGGAGCAGAGACACCATCACAGCCCACTCAGGCTGTTGTTCATCATTCAGATCCGATCACTCCTCTTACTCAGTACTATCTATTACATGCTTTACAGGTTATCCGTGATCAGCAGGTTCTGACAGCTAGGAGACATGATACCCCTGAGCCTGATCACTTCCTATACAGATGTGGACCACCACCACCACCCACTACCCATACCACCACTCACCCATATACTACCACTCGCCCATACACTACATTCTCTCCATCACACCCACATACCTCCACTCAGCCACCACATCCACATAGACGCCCTCGCATACCTACCACCTACTCCGCACCACTACCCACTCATAGATCTACATCTGGTATAGCTAGGATCTACTCAGTTCACGTACCATCACCAACCCGTCAGCAGGCATCATTGCCTCGTCCGATTGTACCCATTCTGACCCATGATCAGCACCCAGAGGCTAGCACATCATATAGACCATATTTGCTCTACATTGGTACTGATGCATTATTCACTGGTAGCCTCGACCCTTACTTGGATTTGGGCCCCATCTTTTCAGATCAGGTTCCTACTGAGAGCACTCTCAGGCAGCTCTACCTTGATATGTTACAGACAGCAAGTGTCACCACTGAGGATATGCTCGATCTTGGTTATGATGATGTGATGTTACTTCTAACGATGACCCTCAGGCAGATATTGATTCAGAAGGGACTACTCCCTCCAGATGGGCAAAGAGTGTCCAGTGGGCAGCAGTTAGTTGTAGGACCTCCAGCCCCACCTGATGACATACCTGCAGAAGATCCTTCATTCTAGACTATTTATCTTGTGACTTATATTTCATATTACTGACTTTTGTATTGTATTGATCTCTATCTTGCACTTGGTTAAACTTTTTGGGATATTTGTCAACCTTGATGGTTGAAACTTTATTATTATATTCCGTTTATCGTAGTTACTTATTATGTTTGTTTCTTTATTTAGAATAATTGATTGAATGTGTAATGATGAATGAGCAAGAAACCATATGAGATGACGAGCTTTCAAGAAAAGGAACCGTGGAGTCAAAGGCAGACAACCAAGGAATTCACAACTGCGGACCGCGGAACATACACACATCTCGGGAGAGGAGCTTTGGTCTATCTTCTTCTGAAACTCGCGTATGCACCGCAAACTCTTCAAAGATCTATGTGTGGGATTTCAACCCACACTACATGACATCTTAGCAAAAATCGTCTCCAAATCTTAAAATCACAAAAGTGTGAAATTCATTTCCACTTAAATTATGGATCAACTCTTAGCTAAGCATGAGTGGGAAGCGCTGAGCACCAGAAAATGACATGCGGAGCTGAATCACTCTTAATGAAGATCTTCGAATTCTCAGCTTTTGCCTCCAAACGTTAAAATCATCATCTGGGGAGTTTCTTACCTTTCACTTCGTTTTCATAAATTGATTCATTCTGTTAGCTTAGGAATGCAAAATAATCTATACTCTATCCTAAACTTATCACTAAGTGTGGGATTCCAGCCCAAACAATACACTTGAGAAACATTTTCTATATGTTCAAACTCTAAGTGTGGGATTGTACTTGCAATACAATCTCAACTAAAGAGAACATTAGGGACAATGTTCCTCTAAGTGTGGGATAGTAGGTATAGAATACCTTGAATTAAATATTTACTAATTTTAATGTCCGAATAGCTTCACTCAGAAAATGTTCCTCAAAATTTTCAAAACTTTTTAAACAAAAATAATAAAGTATGAGCAAAATCATCCGATTAGCTCTACTATTTTTGAGTTAGGATACCTTTCAAAGAGGAACCATTTCTAATATGAGTTAGTTATTTAGGAATATTAGGGAAATTAAGGTAAAAATTTCTTAAATAAGTATTAACAATCAAAGGAGCATGGCTAGGTACATACAAACCCTAATTTGCAATGAGATTTTGAGCCTTAAAAGCATTCATTTTAAATGCTACATTGTTCATTTCTTGTGTGTGCCGATGCTAGTATCTCTAAATTAGAACTTGTTCTTGACATACGCTTCGAGACCACATTGGAGAGTACCGTACATGGTAGGTGCAATTAGATGATCTCGACATTCCTTAGGATTTAACCCATTCTTACATACCTTTTCAAGCCCAAAACCCTTCCGATACTCATTTTTAGTATCGATGATCCACCTAGAAAACCCTGTTGAGCCTAAACCTTTCGTTTCTTCAAAACCCTACATCTTTAACCACTCTTCCCAAATTCCCAACAACTTATCTTGGAATTTCTAAGGTTATGAAAAACATCTTGAAGAATCTCCTTCTGAATTGATCTACTCCTCCGTGTTCACCAAAATTAGAAAATCATGAGTGCGAAAAATTGGCACCAAAAGAAAAGACTCGAAGAAGTGCGTGATAAGAAAGAAGAGATTTCCGAAAGAAAAGAAAAACTATCCTTGGAAGTTCTCTGGCAAATAAGTTCTGAAGAATGAAAAGAAAATAAAAAGCAGAAAAATAAAGAAAAGAAAAGAAAAGAAAATAAAGCTAAGTGCTTCAAAGTATCAATCTTTCAAAGAAAGATCCGATGAAATACGAGTAGCTACCTTCTCCGTTCTACAATAAGTTTTTCATGATTCTTAGAATGCCTAAGATAAGCAACCCCCTTAAACCAAAGATCACCACTATCCATACCCCTTAACCCTCACAAACATTACAACCCACTCGAATGTCTTGGGATAATTAGCGTCGTCCTCTTCCTAAGTAGTGGAGATCCGATTCTCGACCAAGCTTATGATGATGAGGGCTGCATGACTGGCTATTTGAGCGATTTCGATTGTGCTAGATTGATAGGAAACCCGATACACTCTGAGTGAATTGAGTGACCACCATTAGTGAGATCTCCATAGTCATGTATACTCCAAGATCACGAGATATGGAAAGAATGCCTGGGAAAGTCAAATACTTATTTCTGAAAGGATCATCTTAGCTTTTCCTATGTTCTCAAGATAATTTTCCCATATGACAAAGTGGTAACTTTTTTTGGGAGTGCTCTAACTCACCTAAAAAATATTAAATGTTTTCACGGGACACAACTGAGTGTTGCTTGAGGACAAGCAACACTTAAGTGTGGGATACTTGATGTGACTCAAAAAGTCATGTTTTAAATACTTATTTCCGCACTTTTTGGACTATTTTCTGGTGAAAACATTTCAAAACAATCATTTATCATCAAAAATCACCAAGGTAGTCTAAATACGAGCGTTGCTACAAAAATCAGCTAAAACATCCAATTTACACGCAAACCGAGGCAAAAAATAATCACCTTACATATTCCATTCTTGATTATCCTATCAAGTTAGATCTTAATGCATATTTTATGATTCAATAGAAAAATCCAAGATTGGAGGTGAAAGAATCAAGAGAAACGGGTAAAGAATGAAGAAGATGTGCAGTCTAGAAGCCCGCCGATCGTCATCCGGAACACGCAAAAGTCAAACACCTCCAAATTTGTCAGACTTAGTGTCATTATAAGCGTAACAGAAAAACGAATCCAACAACGCAAGAATCAAGCAAAACGGACTCCAAACGAAGAAGATACGGACGAACCAAGCAACCGAGAAGTCTGTATACAGCAAATGGAGCACCAACCCCCCCTAGGCACCTAGGTACTGATGGTTTATCTCACCGTGGATTACCTGGAAGCAACCCTTCAAGACACGGGTCTAGGTCCTGTTAAGCCGTGAAAATGCTATAGTATACCGTTAAACTACCTCTGGTTATAAAGCTGTGTAAAGATACATTAGGTCTTTAAAACACGGTAGATATACCTAGGGTTAGAGTACTGTGGAAAATAAGGACTGATGGGACCTGAACGGTCGTATGAAGATGAAGCACGGATCGCAATTGGTTTGTTTTAAATTTATATTTGTTGGGGTCTAAGTATGACTTACTAATACTGAACCAAAGGCTAGTAGATGGTAAGTATGACCTAGAGTCATTCTTAAAAAGAAACTGAATTGAAACGGAGGTGATCCATTCAATCTTTCTTTTCTAGTAAAAGTTTTAAAAGAGTGCGTTGGGGGTTTTGGTTCAGTTAACTAAGTAAACTAATCAAAGCGAATAAAAGTGTAATAATAAATCAGATAATAAAATTAGTAATTGTTGTGAGTTTGTTAGCTAATAATGTGGGATGATGACTCTAATGGGAAAACGATTATCTAAATTGGAAATGTTTAGTGGATTCAACACCCAGTGGTATAACCAATAAGTTCCCTATTACTCGGTTATCAACTAATATGTCACGAGGAACTAAGGTGTCATGATTCTGATCAGACAGACGATGCTCAACTCTCCACACTCTCATATGAGGGAGTCAGTGACCCGTATTATTGAATGTATTCGCTCGTGGGTGAAGGAATAGAGTAGCATGCCATTAGCAAGTCTAACCGTTCTTAATACCTTAAAGATTTCAAATCCATTAAACAATTAACTTAGAATTTATGTTCGGACTTATTAACCAATTCCTATTAATGAAACTTAAGGATGATAAACAGGGGAAAACGTTCAAGGTTCTTGCGTACCTTACTTTTGGTTTCATATTTTAAGGAAAGGATATCAGTGTAACTTAGATTCCAAACTTGCCTTTCTCATTACAATTAACAAATCCCTAGGTTTTCGTAAATGATTATTTAGCCTGTAGCCTACCTACTCTAATCTAATCTAAATTAACTAATCTAATTAAAATGCTAATTAAAATGTTGACGGCTTTTGCATAAAGTTAAACCCAGACCATGTCGGAAAATGCTATGGTGATTCACAATGTATTTAATCGTTTACCGATGTTTCCATTGTGAATTTAATTGCTTCGCCATGTTCACATGATAAGTACATTGTGATCGAAAGTGTACAATACTCATGGCAAGTCCACGTAATCACATTGCATTTTATGATGCTTGCATGACGTTACAGTTAAAAACACAGTTTTTACACAGATAACTATTGACCAAGTATCAAGGTTCGCGACTCCTCTTTACCAGGTTACAATCACGTTTGTCAATCGAAAGGCGAATGTAAGTTTTAGGTTTAAAATCATAAGATAAGTCCGTTCATAAAGTTTTTGTTTTATAATGTCGATCCATAACACAACTACCTTCGGTCGTTACTGGCTTCCATACGTATGTACTTTGCTTAAAAGCATTTCCAGCAGTATACCAAGTAAACAGTCGAATAGGGGCCGTCATATTATTTCACGACATATTTAAAGTCATCCCACAATTATATATGCTAACTACATCACAACAAATACAATAGTAATCTACTCGCTAATCATGGCAGAAACTAATTCTAGCATAATTAAAGCATACATATTTAATTAAGATAGAATAGGATAGAAAGAACCCGGATTAAAATGCGAGAAGAAATAGACTTGAATTAATAAGCGTAACTTCAAGCGTACACCAAATATTACAAGATGTTCCCTAGCTTTCGTTCTACTTTAAACAAGCTCCTTAACTAGCCTAACACTAATTTTGAAGTAAGAAAATAGAATGAGAAAGTAAAGAGAGAATTATGCCTAATGCATATGGGACATCTTCAAATGGAAGCCTTGGGGCTGTATTTATAGGGAAAATGTGGCTCACGTTAGCATCCCTAGGCTCACATTAGAAAAAGGGTGAAAGGTGGTGCACCAGGTACGAAAAAGTAGCGAAAGGTGGTGCACCGGGTACGGAAAAGTAGCGAAAGGTGGTGCACCGGGTATACGCAAGGACGGAAAACCGGAAAAGAGACGGGGGGAGGGAGGCCGGCGCCACCCACCACCTGGCCGGCGGCTGGCTGCCACCCATCCCGGTCCGTCATCTTTCGCTGCGTTGCTTAATTCGTGCGTATCTTCTTCGTTATGCGTCCGTTTGCGTTGATTCTTTTTGCATTGGATTTGTAATTCAAAAATGAAGACTTTGATCTAAAGATATCCCAAAAATATGTCTCCTATCTCCAGATATTGCGTACGAATCATTTGGATCTTCTGGCGGGCGTAAAATCTTCATTCTTTATCCGTTTTTGTTGATTCTTCTTCTGTTGGATTCGTAATTTGAAAACGAACATCTTGGGTGAGATGTATGTTGATGATGGGAACTTTTGTCTTGAAATCTCATTTTGATGCCTTGAATATTCAAACGTGTGTGGAATCTTCATTTTTCATCCGTTTTCTTGATTTTTATCGTGCAACCTTGTTTTGACCATCTTGGCAAAATATCGTTGATTTGTATTGGTTTTGAGTTTAAAATACCAATAATCGTTCTAGAATGAGAGATATCGGTAGTAAAAATATGACTTTTTACGCGATATCAAGTATCCCACACTTAGAACTTTGCTTGTCCTCTAGCAAACTCAAATTTCAAGCATGGTTAAAATAAGCAGATAATGAAATATTTTAGGGTAGAACTTTTTACTAAGGGGGGTTTTGAAAAATAAAATATTAGTTCTTTGAAAAAGCAGGGTTGTAATCTTTGGGAACATGCTTTTGATCTTTGATCTTGGATACATGACTAGGCGATCCTCTCTAGGTGGTCACTCAAATCACTCAAAGTGTAGGGTTTCCTATTCTAATATTATCAATTACTCAGAACGCCAGCCATGTACCGTTTATCATCATAGGCTTGATCGAGAATCAAATCGTTACCTTTTTGGTGAGTGCGAAGTCGATCTAGCCACAATCATTCTAGGGGAAGTGATGTAGGGTTTTTAGAAGTGGAGTGTTTGTGGAATGAGAGGGGGTTTTGTTAGGTTTTTGATGGGTTTCTTTTGTTGAAGTTGGAATTTTTTTGGGGGGGATTGACGCCTTTTTTGTGTTTGTGGAAGGAGTCTTTTTCTCCTATTAATTTTATTTTCTTCGGATTTTTCTTTCTTGAACTTCTTCTTCTTTTTTTTTCCGACGTCGGCACACTCAAGAATCGAAGAAGTGAAGCATTAAAAGTGAATGCTTTTTATATGGCTCAAGATACCTCACGAATCGAAAGTTGGGTTGTTGTGTGCCTAGTCATGCGATGCTCTTTATGGGATTACTAAACTAATTTTCCAAAGGAATTTGTATTTTATTTATCCTTCTTCCCCAAGGTAATTCATTCTTTGTCTAAAAATTTTCATTTTCAACATATTTTTAACTTAATTTTGAAAAAATTTGTTTACTTATTGGAGAAGGATGGTCTAAAGAGCAACGACTTAGAATCAAGAATATACCATTATCCATTTTACAGTAGTGTAACTACTGCTATCCCACACTTAAAGGAACATCGTCCTCAATGTTTATCTAAGCTCTAACTGGGGTGAATATCCCACACTTAGGAATTTAAACATCTAAGACGTATTCTTTTAGTGGTGTGTTTTGGGTTTGAATCTCACACTTAGTGATAAGCATAATGGATATGGTATATTTAAACAAATAAAAGAGACGGTATAGAAGTACTCCCCGGTGGTTGCAGTGTTCCTTGGGTTGCATGTGCCGGGTTCCGTCTTCCTTGGTGCATTCTTGATCAAGTCTTCTTGTGATTGGTCTCGTAGGTGTGAACACGTCAGATATACTATTCTTCTGGTGTTGATATTTTCTTGCAGGCTGGAGCATGCTTTGTATGATCCGAGTGTGAAAGATAGTCGGAGATTTCATCACTTCTTGGAAAGTAAAATTGCATAAATGTAAAAATACGGGTTGCCTCCCGAGAAGCGCTCTTTTAAAGTCAAAAGCTCGACTTAGTCCTTTCTTCTTCAGATGATGTTGGATGTGTCCGTGGTGCTAGAGTGGTCACCGTGGTTCCTAGGTAGGGCGTATCATGGAGGAAAATATTGCAAAAACTATCTTATCATGTCAGTAATGAGAATTGGTGGAGTGGTGGATTCCATTCTGAAGCTTTTGAAGTGATCAGTGGCTAATCTATCGAGGATTGTCATCCAATAGCTGATGTATCGAACTGCCCTTGTGACTGGTCCATTAGGGTTGATTCGAGTGCAGGTGTGAGTTTGAACAATTTCACGCTGTGGGTGGTTTCTGCCTATTAAGGTTATTAAAGCCATGAATTTAGTTTTCACTTCTTCAAAATCATTGGCCAATGGGTCTCCTCCGAAGGATCTAGTGGCTTGGCATACTTCTCTGATGAGTTGATGTTGTTCGCGGTTGAAGGGAAAATCCGAGTCGGTGAAGATGTAGATTAACTTGCTGAATATTTCGCGGTATCCATTGCGGTAAGCATCAAATTCTACGTCTTCTTCCTCATACATTCCACGCAGTCGGGTCGTAACATAAGTTGCTAAGTTGATCCGTGACAGGTGTGGAATGAATCTAGGCACTTCACGAATTTCTTCATCATATGCTGCTTGATTTAGTTCATCAATTATTAGTTCAACGTGATGATCAATAGTGGAGTGAATGACGATCCTGAAGTTTTCTGAAGTTGTGAGATGTTCTCCAGTTTCGATGAGATCTAGAAGGGTTCTAAGATCTCCCACCATTCTTATGTCAACATAATTCTGTGGATTTCAAGTAGCTCTTTCAAGATGGGTTCTCATTGATGCAAGTATAGCCTTCTGACTTGATGAGTAGGGAAAAGCTGATCCGGCTAAGGCACAATATACTTTTTGGTATATTTGCCTTTGGTTGCTGCAGAACTCGACTTCTCCCATTGGGTAATCTGGCCTTTCTGGCTGTTGAGCTTCTCTGGTGACTTGTTCTTGATGGGAATCGGAGAACTCTTGGATATGTCTGAGCAAATTTTGGGGCACTCGTTCTCCATAATTGGTGATATATGAATCGTATTCTCATTCAATCTGCCTTATCAGGTGTCTTTGAGCGGTGTTGCAGTCATTGGTTGACTCTTTGATAGCCTCTACAATGATGCGCACATCGGTGTATTCATCAATTAGTTCAATCATGTCTTGGTGAGTATCTATGAGCGGAATCTCTAATCTCTCAGCTGTGATGATGGGGGAATTTGGTGGAGCAAGAGGGGTTTTTGGAATAGAGTGTTCATCGATAGTGACGTCAATAAAATCGCCGTCAAATTCGACACTCTTGTAGTCGGAATCTTTGTCTTGTGAATCTGGGAATTGGTGGAATTCTTCATCTGAGGGTGCATTGTTGAAAGGTTGAGTACTGTCGACTTCGATGGTTCTGACTTCCGTGATGGTGTTTTGAAGGGTTTCTTCAACAAAGCTTCCTGGTTGTCGTGCCTTATATGCAGAAATTCTTTGTAGGAGTTTAGCATACAGGTATGGGTGCTGTGATGTTCGGAGTTCTTCTTCAAAAGTATCTATGTCTCGGAGTCGGGTTCTGGTAAAGGGTTTCGATGGATCGAGATAAGAGTCAAGAATGTTTCTCATTCTTTTGAGATGAGTGGATCTGAGCTCTTGGTGGATGGCTCCATAATCAAAGGTTTCTTCTGATGAAGTGTAGTCTTTGCAGTCTTGTATTCTTTTGACTTCAGCCATCTGTGGTGAATCAGCTTGACCTTCATCTTCTTCCATTTCTTCCTCTTCGATTTCTTCCTCCTCCTCAGTTTCTTCTTCCTCTTTTTCAGGTTCTTCGTCTTCAAA